>OZ020529.1:31318251-31844600 GCA_963971445.1 Ornithomya chloropus
CCGAGTGTTTATGTGGCAGAAATTGTATGCGTTCGAAACATGTATCCACCAAACAGTGGCAAACAGATGTTCGTACATGCTTATATAAACACTTTACAAATTATACTAACCTATATCCTTGTTTTGTTTCTGTCTCTCTAGCTCTCTCTTTCCATCTCTCTTCTCCTTACTTAGTAGAAGTCTACCTTTAGCTCATAGCAAAACTTAGGGTTGCTCTATACCACACACGCATTCATACACACACACACACACACATCCAATAACACTATTAAGAAACAATGACAGCGAGAACTTGTGTTACTCCTTCGTATTCAACAGCTCATTAAAATATTTTGTTATTGTTGTTGATGTTGCTGTTGTTGTTGTTTTTTGTTTCTAAATGCACCTCTTAAGCCATATGGTGCCTTAGCTTGTTTATTTTATCTCCCACTTCCTAGTAAAAGAACTTTCGTATGTATGTATGTATGTATGTATGCGTGTGCTCCACTTATAAGTCTTGTATTGTTGTTTATATTGTGTTGTCTGTTAATGACAACAACGTATGATTCCAAAAAAAAAAAGCTATAAAAAATTTTTTTGAGACCAAGTAGATGTTGCCACTTAACTTACCATTCAACTCTCGCTTGCTCTCTATGCATCTCCAAAATGAAAACCATGACTGTGTTCAACAAATGACAAAACAACACACTGGGTAAGCATACTGCGGTACATGTTGTTTGGTATAGCATGAGTAAAAATACTTAACAAACGCTTAATGAAAAAATATTAAGTCCCCTATAAAGCCTGTTAACATTACGGGTATACCACATACATATACCATACCCATACGTGCGAATCTATTACGTGTGAAAATAATGAAAAATAAATTCTACTTGCTGATGTGAAGTGCTGATGGCGGTGTTATCAAGCTCAAATATTAAATATTTCCTATTTTTATTGTGTTCGTGGTTTGAGATCACACAGAAGAAACTTCAAACATTTGGTTCGTGGAAGGAAGAGAGACTCAAAAACAAATATTATTTATCGGCCATAAAATATGAAATTTAACATATGTATATGTATGTGTGTGTGTAAAGAAACGCGGAAGTATTATTTTATAATACAACAACAACAACAACAACTTCCACTTGCAAATGAAAAGAGTAAAAAAAAAAAAAACTAAAAATTTGGCTTCGGCCAAACCTTAAATGCTTCCTACAACAACGTATATAAATACAAAAAGTGGACGTGGCATATACCTTGTTTATTTATATTATATATATTTATATATACAGTTTTTTGAAAATTGTGGGCGTGGCTCTCAATTGATTTAAATTTAATCGTCGATAGGGACCGCACATGAGAAAACACAAAAAAAAAAACGCTCAAATAAAAATTGCACAAAAAAAGACCGCACAAAACCAGGTTTGACTATGATGTTAAAATAATGTCACGTAAGAGAGCTGCAGCTTCTTGTTGATTATACATAAATAAATTGCTTGATAATTATTTATAAACTGAAACTGAAAAGGTGTTGAAATGCAAAGAAATTGACAAGAAGGAGAGAAAGGTCAGCTCCTTTCTTATCTCCATACAACAAACATTGCATTTAATGGGACTTTTTAAAATAATCGAAATAGAAAAAAATCGATTTTTATAAATGCTAAGCGTGAGTTTTTAATAAGTTCTAACAAACCAAATTTACCCACTATGCTAGTATTTTAATGTATTTAATGAGTTTGGCATGTGTGTATATGTATGTCTATATTTATACTGCTACTTAGACTTCTGCTACTTGTTTGTTGCGCTGTCACATGAGAGCGGCGAGTATCATTGAAAAGTCAAGAAAGTTTCTTCTGGGTTGGATAACACACACACACACACGCAAACAGAAATATATTAAAGCGACAATGTTTTTTCTTATATGTAAGTATATAAAACGTTATTGCTTCTATTATTATTGTTGGTTGTTTTGTTCGTGTTGTTGGTGTGGTGGAAATTTCATGACACAGATAAAGGTTTTCTTTTGAAGGCATTTTTGTTACGAAACTAAAGACGCGAACATATTAAAATGTAAACTTTTTATTATTATTGTTGTTGTTGTTGTTGTTCATCTACTCTTAGATATGGTTAAGCACACTGCCGCACATTTGCTATTTGCCAGCTTGTGAGCTTGAATTTAAAACAGAAAGATAGTAGAAAACGTCAAATATGACTTGAGTCGAATCCTAAATATCCTCCTACATTTATATGCGAAAAATGTGGGCGTGGCAAACACCTGCTTATAATTGAAAGACAGATACTAAGCCATATAAATATTTTTTGTAAATTATGGTTTTTTTGTATACTGGCCCCACCCATTTTCAACACATCAATGGAATCACTAAATATATATATGAAAATCAACTTCACTTTCTATAAATGAATTGAGCTGGTGATGTTGTTTGACTGTGGGCGTGGCTTTTACTTTAATTTGCTTATTTTAAATTTAAATCCACTTACATATGTAAACTAGATATGTTTGTACAAAATTGCTGACCTTAAGCTCACCAACAAGAAATGAACATACGAACGGACATATCTAAATCTAAATTTTGATCATGTTGCAAACTTAATAACAAACTTAGTATACCCCCTCCCTCTTAGATGTATAGTATAATGGAAGAATGTTGTATACAGTACAGAAGCAGAAGCGTACATTTTATACGGGTATGTAAAAAATGGAAAATGTCGCTGTCTGGGGAACCATTCAAACGGTATTACTATAACATAAGCTAAACCAACAATAATAATAATAATAAGAACAATAACAATAACACCAGGAGAAAGCTTAAATATAGTATTCGAACCACTACAAGTCAACTTTTTACATATAAACGTGTGACCAATGAGCACTAAATTGTATACAAGGCCCAGAACAGACCTCAGACACAAACTTTGTCTACTTTGTAGTATAATAATAATATAATATTTAAAAGACAAAATAATATGAATCCCATGCAATACGGTTCATCTTGGAGCATGTTAGAAATTTTTACTAAAATTGTGAAAAGTGTGGCAACTTTTATAACTTTTAACTAAACTTAAAGCCGTCACATCCAATAAACACCACAAGCACAACAATAGGCCAATAAAAGCACAAAAAAAAAGAAAAGAGAAAAATACAAAACACTATAAAACACTGCAGTTTAGCAACAATCACAATGCCGCCTTCAATGTTAAATGTAGCAAGAATGCGACATGTTTCATCAGATTAAAAACCAAAGTGGCAGAAACAACAACAAAAACAACAACAACAACAACAACATTGAAAAGTTTAAACTAACGTACCTCTACTCACTCAAAGTGGGTGGACTTTTATAGGTGTAAGCCAAACAAATTTAAAACAACAGCAGAACAAAAAATCTCTTAAAACAAACACTTTTACACACACTTAGCTCACAACCGAAAGTTTAGTTTAGTTAGCAAAAGAAAAAAAAATATTAACATGAACACAATCAAGGATGATTGTGTTGCTTTAATAAAAACAACGTTTTAGGAAAATTTTTACTTTTGGTTGCGGAAAAAAATGAAAAAAAAAGTATAAAGTTTCGTTTATACTTTGTAGCTAATGATTTATATACCTTTGATGGAAGGACAACAAAAACAACAACCAACAAAATTACACACACAAAGTATTCTCCTGACAAAGACGATGATACTCTGCCACCCAAAAAATCAGTCTACCATTACACACACATATACACACATATACACACATTCAAAATATGCTTAGTCTGCTTGGGCCCAAGATGGAATTCTTTTACTTGATGATTGCCGGTATGCCTGCTTACTTGTTAGCCTGACTGCCTCTCCTGTCATGGTTGAATGTGTTAAAATTTTACAGTTTCCTGACTCTTTTTTACCCACCCATACTCACATGCTACATTAAACATTTATCGCTCTTTGTCTGGGCTCCAAACACTGAAGCATTTTATTTGATGTGCTTTTTCTTTTTTTTGTTTTGGTTTTTCTTATTTTTCAGAAAATTCTATTCTTCTAGAGAGAATAGATTCCTAGTCAGTGAACATTTTATACAAATTTCCCGAAGGACAATAAAATTTAGTGGAACAATAATAACAAAAGTCAGACCAAATTCAATCAATATAATGATCATTTAACTTTTGAAGGGATAAGTAATGGGGCACATCACGGTCACGACTTTTCAATTAAATATTTTCATTCTATTGTTACTTTACACTTCAGTTCGTTGCTTTATGGTCTACATCGACAGAGATAATTAGAAAGTAATTAAGTAAAACAAATAATTGTCTGGATACTTACTTTCCTGGGGCATACCAACCAGATTACATGAGAAAGTATACTAAGTTTTTCATTTCTTTTGTAATACCTAGAAGAAGGCGTCAGGGACTCTACCAAGTATAGATATTCTTGATTAGCATCAAAAACTAAGTCCATTTAGTCGTTTATGTTAATGTGTCCGTACGTCAATTTTTTGTGAGAACTCTCACGATCGTGTATTTTAAAAGAAGAGAACATTTTGTACGAACTAGTTTCTGCATGCAGAACACTATCAATCGATGTGCAAAAATGAATATGGCTGAATGACAGACACGCCCATAATTTACAAGAAATCGTTTTCGGCGTGAAAGGCGACTTGCAAGCTGATATGTAATACATACATTATTAGAGGGCGTAATCATATACTTGCCACGCCCACTGTTTGTAAGTAAATGTGGAGGACATTTCACTTAAGCCAAATTTAGTTTTTTTACTTCTTTTATTTATACTTGTAAGTAAACACATCGGAGTAAAGTTCTTGGATTTATGAAAAGATTTTAAAAATTTGACAAAAAAACAAGCTTTTGCTAATTTTTAAATTCAACATTGAATCAGATGCAAATAATTTGCAGAACTGTATCTATCATGCTATGGATTCCAAAAACAATACACAATTGCACAAGTGATGAATTTTTTTTTAACTTTTTCCTTCCATAACCTTATTGTATCAGTTACCCAACACATGTTAAATGATCACAACAGAGAGAGGGAGAATAGTCATGTATCCATACTTAAACATGCTTAAAGGAATTGGAGTCCAACTCAAATCTCTGTGTCATCATATCTAAGTCCCAACTGAAAGGAAAGGAATACTGGTATATGTTCTATGTTCTATGTACCTAGTCTGAATAGTAAATGAATGAATTTATATAAAAGACGAACACTTAACTGCTTACTCGCATTCACACAAAACACTCTTAACCATTCGAAAGCAAAACACTTTATATCATATGGCATAAGGCATGAACACACGTACGTACATGCATATATGCTTGACCACAATAAGAACAGGAAGGACGAAAAATCAACGAGCACATATGAAAGGAAGCATATACTATAAATTTTAAGCTGCTTGCTGTGAAGAAAATAAAAGAATATAAACGAGTAAAAAAAAGATAAATTTGACTTTGACCAAAACTTAAATATCCTTTACATTTGTATAGCAAAAAAAAGGCGTGGTAGGTACCTAATTGCGCTTTGTAATAAGGCATCAATTTTACGGCAAAATAGTTTTATTGTAAATTGTGGTTATGTCTGTTGTTCAACCACGCCCACTTTTAGAATATTCATGTACAAGCAGAATTTATATATATGTATGTGAGTACACAAGTTTGAATTTTATAATTCAATTTTTTGTGGCAGATGGATAAAGTTTTGTCGATTGTGGGCGTGGCACTTGACCAATTTTTTCCAATTTCCATAAAAATCTGCTTAAACAAGATTAAAATGTTCATATGTACAAAATTTCAGCTGATTATCTCAAAATTTACAGTTAGGACGGACGGACGTTTTTAGTTCGATTTAGATTTTAATGATGATAAAAGTTATATAAAGTTTACGTAAACCTTATAAACTCTCAAAAACCTTCTTACACTATATACTCTAAAGATTTTTGATTTATATAGTATTGCTCTTTGCAAACACAATAACAAATTTAGTATACCTCTCTCATATTAATGTAGTGTTGAAAAAAATAAAAATAAAAAATCCAAACAAATAAAAAATTTTATGCTTATGCTTGCTATTGTTTGGCGTTAAAAGTCCAGGAAAATGCATTGATTTTTCTTACATACAATAAAAGAATGAACAATAACAACGAATGATAGCTACAACAAATACACGAACACATTAGGCAGCAACCTAGTTATTATATATATATACAATCACAGATATATATAAACGTGTGAATATATATAGAGAAAGTTATTATTTTCTTGGAATCCTGTACAATGAGGAAGAAAAACAGTGCATGACTGAGAAAGTTGATAGTGTTGGTTTACCATACACTAAACTTTACTGAACCAAAACCAATACGAACAACAGCAGCAACACTACCATTTTGACACTTTCTCCTGTTCGGTCTACAACCGCTTATTCAAGTTACACTACACAATCAACAAACCGACTGACCATTGCCTTAGTCCATTCTACATTCTATGCTTTTGTGTTCGTACATATGTTATATATTCATATGGAGAAATAAGTCCCAATTCGCACATTCAATCCAATTTTAAAAACATACAAATAAATGAACTCCACATGCATGCACTAGCTCAACCAAGCACTTAGAACAGCTTAAATGTCCGTATGTATGTGTGTAGGTATTGGTATTTTATATGCTATATGTTTCGGTTATAGAAGTAAACGTGTTTGTTTATATGATGTAGACTTCCAATCATGTATATGATTGTCTTTGTATTGCATTGATATCAAGTTAATGCTTGTTCGGTTTTTATGTTGTTTGTTGTTTTTTTTTTTTTCTTTTTTTCTTATTTCCAATCTATGTTTATACCCTGTACCACTACTGGCAAAGGGTATATTAAGTTGGGCAGATATTTAGTTCCTAAACGGCTAGAGGTAGAATCACTTTTTGAATCGTTTAAGTGCATTCGTCGGTCATTGACAATACTTGAAATATTTTGACATTACTTGGTAAAGATTAGTTATTTAGCTTATTAGTTGGCTACACCATATGTGGATCAGATTGGACCATTTTTAGAACCCCTTCCCATATAAGGTTTCTACCAGAGAAACTTGTCCATGATAATGCCTCGCGTTTATTTATATACTAATCTAATTGAAGCATAATTTATAGTTCTAAATGGTGTAGAGTATTAAATGGTCAGATATTATAGACTATAATATTTTTACGTATTTGTTTTTGTTAATTTTTGTTTACGGGTGTTAAAATAACACTAAGTTCTGGCCTCCATTTCTCTCTTTTTCTGGTGCTATCTCTATCTTGGCATTTGCCAATCCTCCAACATGTAATATATAGCACGTTTGAGGTTACATTGCATACGTACATACATTCACCCAGTTAAACACACCTAAACATTTATACAAACAATATTTTCAGATTTCATTCTTCATTCGGGAACAGTTTTTTCACGTATTGTTTTTCTTTATTCCATTTTTACACAAACATAATTTGTTGTTGTGGTTGTTGCTTTGATTTTTATGGAGTTTGTCATTCCGTTTGCAACACCCCGAAGGAGGCGTCAGAGACCCTATAAAGTATAAATATTTATGATCAGCATTAAACTCTGAATCGATCAGGACATGTTGTCCGTATGTCTGTTTATGGTTTTCTCACAGTTATAATTTTTAAAATAATTAGCTAAAATTTTGTATAATTTGCTCTTGCTCGCAGATCTCTTTTGAAATTGGGAAAAATCCTTCAATAGTGACCCCCACAATAGACAAAAATCTATTTGAAATTTGGTAAACATAGTTATAGTTATACCATCTATCGATGTTTCAAAAATGGGTGTGGTCGGATAACAGACACACTTACAATTTACAAAAAACTATACTCCACATCATACTCGACTTGCAAGTTGACATGTAACGCATCCACTATTATAGAGCGTGCCTTGCCCACCGTAGAAGTGGAGGGTATTTAAGATTTGGCCCAAGCCACAATTAGTTTTCTTACTTGTTCTTTTTTATCGTATTTTTATATGAAAATTGAAAATTTCTGCATTTGATTGGATTTGAAGTGTATTCCCTTGTTCACTTTTTAATTTTTTGTTTTACCATTTAAAAATGAAAAACCCCAAAATACACAAAAATAAAATAAGTGTCAAATGTATTTTTTTTTCAATATTTATAATTTAATACAAACATTAGGTAATGAATATAAATTAAGCCAAAATATAAATAAATTCTGTGATAATAAAAAAAATTTAGCGAAAATTAGCGCAAAATTTTGTGAAAATATTTTTATAATATATTAGATTATGTTGTTTATATGAAGCATCAATAAAAATAAATTAATTATAAATTTAAGCGTTTATTTAATAAAAGCATTAATTGAACGAAAACAACAACACAAAATTATTGTATTGAAATATTTTTAATGTGAACACAAATAATACGAAAATATTGATCTGCGCTAAATAAGATTTCTTGCAAGTTGTGGGCATATCTGTATATCCCGTATCCATAGAGCCCCGTCCATTTTTGCCACATGGACTTAAAAAGTAATAATAAATTTTACTATCATAGCTTATTTTAGGCTTTATGTGGAGGAGTAAGGCCACTTTTTCATAATATTCTAAAAGTTCTTACAATGGTTTGGATTCAAAAAGTTTAGATCGCAATTTTGAACAAAATTTTCTTTGTAAAGTTTTCTTTAAACAGCTTAGGACTTTATTTACCTAAATTTTTGAAAAAATACGTATTTTTTATAATTCACTTTTCAGATTATTCCCTTTTTTATACCCTCCACATAGTATAGGGGTATACAAAGTTTGTCATTCTGTTTGCAACACCCAGAAGCAAGCGTCGGAACCCCACAAAATGTATATATTTTTAATCAGTATTAAAAAGTGAGTCTATCTGGACAAGTATGTCCGTATGTCCGAGTGTCTGTCTGTTGTTGGCAGATACTTATATTTTTTCCACGCAGATCGCTATTAAAATGGCTAAAATAAGGCAAGAGCTACGCCCACAATAGTTAAAGTCTATTTATCTGCCACAAAAATTGACCTATGAACTTGAAATTTGATACAAATATTAATAGTTATCGTATCCACCGAATAGGCGTAGTCGAATAACAGACGCGCTCACAATTTACAAAAAAACATAGTTAGCGTAAAAATTAATTTGCAATCTGACACGTAGTACACACACTCTTAGAGGGTGTAACCATATACCTTTCACGCCCATTGTAGATGTGGATTTTGGTTTGCTTACTTGTTTGCATACATGTCTCTAAAATCTATTAAATGCTATGAAAGTAAACAATTAAAAGTTTAATGAAAATTGAAAACAATTGAACGCTTTATCAAACTTTTCAATACAAGAGGATTTAAACTGATTTAAATTTATTCCATAATATATAAATTTATATATGCAAACAAATTAATTTTTACCTAATAAAAAGCTTATATTGTACTTATCGTATATATTCCACTCTATTAAGTATTAGCATTAAATGAAAACAATAAATGTTTTAAAAATTACCAAAAAAATAAAAAACATTAATTTTTTTTATACTAAACCACATAAAAATAATATTACAACAACATTTAATACATGTTTATGCTTAGGTAATGTAATAACAAAAACAACAACAAAAATATCAAAATATGCAAAATAAAATTTTTATATATAAATTAATATAAACAAGTAAGAAAACTGAATTTCGCTTAGATCAAATTATAAATACCCCTTCACACCTACATAAAGAAGTGGGCGTGGCAGGTATATGATTAAGCTTTCTAATATTGTTATTAGAATATTAAAGAATAATATGTAATATTTGGGGCGTGGCTCTTGACCAATTTTGACCTAGTTAAATAGAGATCTGCGGCAGAAAGTGTATGTGTAAAATTTCAGCACAATAATTCAAAATTTACCACCGCGAGAATGTACGTACACTTGGACATCTTGGAAATGTATCAACTCAGTTTTTAATACTGATCAAGTATATATAAACTTTGTAGTGTCTCTAACGTCTCCTTTTTAATGTTGCAAACTGAATGACAAACTTAGTATACCCTCAAAACAGGTGGAAGGTATAAAAATGTGTTCATTGCAAATTATTCTTAACCTAATTAATATTCGATAAGCAATACAAATTAAATAATATTTTACATATGTATATATATAAATATATATTATATATATTATAATTAAATATAAAGAATTTATTTGCGATATATCAAGTGTACATTACGGGGCATTACAAATAAAAGTTTTCTAAGTTGATAGGTAAGCAGAAAGGCTTACATTCATAAGGCGATTTACTTAGGCTCGTCGCTCATTTTGATACCCATAAAAACTTATATTCATACCAGTACAAATGGTTAAAACCATCAAAAAATCAAACATCTCTGTTTCTGCCAATTATTTCAGATCGTCTAGGAACTTGAGATCGTTTTCGTTTCAAATGTTTCACAGATTCGATCTCCTTCACATCCCTGCAGCTCCTACAGAAAGTAATGTATGGGGCACCGTACTTCATGACAATGCCCCGTAATAACTCTTAAGAGCGTAGAGATCGATTTCCTATTTAGACTTAGTAAATTCTTAATTCGTTTGCGATTTAGCAGAGGCCAACGAGAGCATTAAATGTAGCAACTCGACGGAAAACTCCATTTGTTGCTAATTAAACTTACTACATCGGCATTCAGTTGACTAATAACCTCATACCCGTATCTCTAATCTCTTGTGCAAGAATCTTTATTCTCCTATTAATTAAGTTTGGTAAGCTTCACCATAATTCTTCACCACATCAATAAATATAAAACCAACTGCCTAACTATACACTCATATTTACATGCTTATAATTAAGTCTCAATGTGTGTGAGTTTATGACCATACATTTTATAAATAACTCTCCACACATAAAAGTAACCATTTCAGCATTTAACCGCACGATATATGCTGTTTAATGTACACCACTTCTACGGTAAACGAAGTTAGAATAGAGGTCCTACCTAGAAAAACCTAGTTTGACTTTGTTTAGAGCCTTGCATATATTAAATATATATAAAGAATATATTAAAATTATTGGCAACAAGAAAAAATATTAAAAATATTTAGAACGGAAGCAAAAATATCTTTTTAAATCGATTTCTGTCTATATGTCCGATTTCACTTTTATATAACTTTGTCCACTAGCTATAGATTATGTTTATCGAATTTTTTTGATTGAATTTTCAATTATAGTTTCTGAATTTATTTGGAATAGCTTTCTGATTCTATATGTGTCCATACGTCCGTCTAACCATGTGAATTTGTATGCAAGCTACAGGTCGCATTTTTATAAATATTTTAATAAAATTTCGTGAAGGAACATGTCAAGCTTATAGAAAAAAACCGAAATACTTTTAGAACCCCTTCCCATATAACAACCTATTATATAAGACACCTTTCTATGGCAAAAAATTGCAATTCTTAATATTTTTTGAAAAAATTTGGTCAAGTTAATTAGCTTAATAATAAGCTATAACAAATTTGGACCCAATCGAAGCATTTCTAGAACCCCATTCCATATAATGATATTTGATATCAACTAAGTTGTGAAGTGCATTAAATAGTCGCGCTATCAACCATATTTTCACTTATAAATAATAAAAGATAAATATGTAACAAAAATGTTCATACCTAAGGCAATAATTAGTTAAAGGAAATATGTTCTGTTGATGTGTATCATATTAATATAATTATAGATAACAAACGTAAAATGATGATAAAATGAAATTAAAAGTAAATTTTCTACTTTGCACCTTTTCATACATTTTATAACACAATTGCTTCACAATTAAAAACTAATTCAATTATATATTTATTATATTCACTTGCGTTATATCATAAAAAGGAAATGAATGCGAAACAACTGTGATGTGATGTATGCTTCTAATGAGATTTTTAATTTATAAAGAACACACATGTTTTTGTAACAAAACGAAACGAAGCAGTCTGAATAAATAAATAAAGAAATATATTATGGCAACGATATAAAAAACGTCTGTAGCTTTTAGTACAATTAAGCAAAATTTTTTTACGTACATTTAATGGAATAATTCCATGTTTCGTGGAGTGACTTTTCCCATTTTCAATATCAACCTGTAAACCCTATGTGTAGCAAATTTCAGCTCAAAATCTTAATTTTTTTCGGCCGAGTTAGGGGTAAAAGAAAAAGTTACAGACAGAAGAACTAAATGAGCTTAAAATTCAATACTGGTCAAGAATATATATACTTTTGTGGGTGTGGCTCGCCCTTTTCTGGTACTTGCAAAAATTTGACCAAAACCAATATACACACCATATGTTCTAAGAAAAGTATGGAAAGCATCTGTAACCCAGCAACCATCGCTAAGCAACTATCAATTAATCGTCAGACCAATTCAAGTTAAGCTTTTTGTCTTAACGAAATTTCCTTAATTAAATGAAATGGTTAGCTTATGTTATAAGATCTCATATAACAAAAATAATAATGAAATTCATGAAATATTTTACTACATATTTATTAATTATTAACATGAACAACAATAGTAGCGACAGCAACTGATCGACACCAAATTTTCATTCCACACGCATAGATAAGTAGTACGAGGTACATAGGGAAACAACAGTGTAAACATATAAACGAAAACACATACACACACATATATATCATGTAGAATACTAGCTAATGAAAGCATATTTACAAGTAATTTGCATACGTGCGAATGTTTGTGAATGAACACAAACAAGAGAGAGAAAGAGAGGGAGGGAGAGTTATGTTCAATAGCTGTTCTTGAAGCTTAAATTATTCAATTGCACACAAAATAGGACAAACACAGTTAATAAATTTGCATTATTATTGTTGTTGTTTTTGGTGGTGGTGTTGGTGGTGGTGGTGATTATATGTAATCAGTTAGTGTAGAGCAACATAAAATAATCGTCGTTGTATATACTTTTATGCAAATCGATATCGTTTTGTGTAAACAAACATGTCTGGATTACATCTCTTATATGTATGTGCGTGTATGACACTTACAATAACAATAGCAACTATATGCCTTAACAACAACAAAATTATAGAAATGTTGAAAACCCTCTTCACATTGTTGTTACCTACGGACGTGGCATGTATGCCATGACAGCCTCTTTCAACACTCTTTAGTATTGTATATGATGAATTTTATGATCTACCCTAATAGTTGTTTTTTGTGTATTACACAGTGTAATATACAAAAAACCAATCTTTATCATTATTTTTAGATCGTATTGAAAAAAATTTAATTGAAAATGAAAAATTTCAAATTGAAAATAAAAAATTTCATTCAGAAGATTTTTTCTATAAGTTTCTTCCAATAAGAAAACATTTTAAAAACACCCCATGCTCGGGTTCGACTGTTCGACATTAGAGTTTAGTGTTAAGCCTTCAACCTACAGCGGGCAGCAATAAAAAATTTCAAATTTCAAAATGAAAATGAAAAATTTCAATTATAAAATAAAAGATTTCATTGTGAAAAAGAAAAATTTCAAATTGAAAATTAAAACGAAAAAATTATATAAGTTTTCAATTTGATATTTTTCAGTTTGCATTTGAATTTTTTCATAATAATTTGATAATTTTAATGTTTTTTCCCATTTTACTTTAATTGTTGTCAATATTAAAATCAATTTTAAATTTCAGATAGCCCCACCTTTTCCTAGTTTCAATGGAAACAAAATATGTAAGTGCAGTAAAGTACTTCTTTTTTTGTTTATTTTATGAAAGATCTTCTTAATTGTGGGTGTGATTTACCATTTTATATGTCATTCTCGATAGCGTTATACTTATAGATTGTGTGATGCTTCCATATTATATGTAGAGCTTGTGTTCATGAAATTGTACGAAATGTACACATGTATCATTTATGTTCATAATTTTGGTTTTCAACAAGCAAAAATTTTCCTGCTATTCATACTACTATCAACTCTTCTTCTGCATGTAATGTAATGAACAGAGAAAAACTCAAAAATATTGACTACAAAGGTAACAAGAAATTACCATAAATTTGGCGGAATGGTTTTACTGAACAATAGCAACAACAAAAACTAAAATAATGAGTAAAAATCGTGGAAGAGAATAAAAGCAAATTAACTTTTTTTAATACCTTATCGACTACATTGTGTTTATGGCAGACTAC
The DNA here is from genome assembly GCA_963971445.1 of Ornithomya chloropus. NCBI lineage: Eukaryota > Metazoa > Arthropoda > Insecta > Diptera > Hippoboscidae > Ornithomya > Ornithomya chloropus. Next base: position 31,332,426 of record OZ020529.1, read on the forward strand.
CTGACTGGCCATATAACACACCTGATTGGTTAGAATTATAAGCTGAGGCAGGCACACTTTATGTACGTATAGTCTCTGTATAAGAGAAGGAGGTGTACTCTGAGTGTCGTTCATTTTGGCAAGATTCAGAAGAAAACTAGCGTATATATAAAGTAAAAGTATATATAGGAAATATATATTATTTATAAGTATGAGTGAAACATGTTTACTTGATGTGGATCAAAATCGGCTTCAATCTAGTTGTGTCCGTCCAACTGTTGTGAACGAACTAAGGTATATTTTAAACGAGATAATAAATTTAATTGTAAATTGGGGGAAAACCGATTGAGAGCCACGCCCCTAATCAAGAAAAATCCAACTATCGGTCTCAAAAATTAAGCTATAAAGTTGAAATTTGTTTCAACAATTCACAGATGCTCTATTTATAGAGGAAGAGACACGCCTACGATATATAAAAAATCCTTGTTTAGCCCCAAGTCATACTTAGGAAACCATCTAAGCGTCATGTATTGTATATAGTACTTATTATGTTCAGGGGCATGAAACTAAATTTTGAAAACTTTTCTCTTCTCTTAATAAACACCCCATACCCCCTCCTCATTACACCGATCAACTTATAATCGTAATTCATTGCCTAACACTAAACCTTTTTTTGAAACATGTGTACACCCTACTCATATGCATTGTCTATAAAATTTTGCTCATATTTGTTTGCCAAGGCAAATATGTTTTTCTTTGAAAAATTTATCTGTTCGGTTGCTTTTGAGTTCGAACAATAACGAAACGAAATAGCAACAAATTAACATATACAAACACATTCCCGTAAATACAGTACACGTAACGTAACGGCAACAAAAATTATACAACATCAATATTATGTTGAACACCAACTATGGCCACAAGAATCATCGCCATCATCATCATCGCCATCACTGCCATCATCACTATTACTATTATCGTGCTTAATGCGTTCTGTTTGCAAGGCTGGCCATATGTATATATATATGCGAACGTGTATATTTTTCACGTCCGAATCACACTATCAAAATCATTGCGTCATTTTCACTAGTACGATGCATGCATTTCCACCACTAATTAGAGCGAATACAATACAAAACCAATCAACCGACCAAGCAAACAGTAGCAACAACAACTGCAGCAACAACCATATTCGTTTCACTCCTCTTTTTATACCCTGCACATAAGATGGGGGTATACTAATTTTATCATTCCGTTTGCAACACGCAGAAGGAGGCGCCAGAGACCCGTTGATTAGTATCAAAAACTGTAAATTTCGAGATATTGGGCTGAAATTTTTTACGGACACACTTGCAATTTACAAAAAACTGTACTCCACGTAAAACTCTACTTGCAAGCTGAGATGTGTCATACATCTGCCGCGCCCACCGTTTGTGTGTAGATGTGGAGGGTATTTCAGATTTAGCCTAAGCCAAATTTAGTTTTCCTACTTGTTCAATGTTACTCCTGTAGAGCATAATGTACTTCTTGTTGATTGTATGGTATTATGTTTTCTTTCCATTTTGCTTTCGGTGTTTTCTATTTTCTTTTTTGTATCTGAGCTGAATTTCACAACACTATAATATTGCAGTTAAATATCAGCCTGTTTTCACAAAAAGACAAAATACGAAATGGTGGAATTGTTGCTTATAGAACAAAAGGATGTGATGTCGTTGCAATGAGCAACAAAATTACTCATCAGTAAATGCAGGCAAGCAAGCAAGCGAATAAACACAAACTAACGATTTACTTATTACTTATGCTTCTCTCCACCAGCAATATATATAATTATCTGTAATTGTTAACTGTAACTGTAACTGTACAAGAAAACCACCCTCCACTGTTTACCAGAAAAAAATACGAAATTTTTAAAAAAATTGTCCGTACGTCCTTTATATAATTGTTTCCTACATTTATCAAAAATAAACAAAAGTCCATTGGTTCTTTAATATATACGAAAAAGTATACTTTGATAAGATATTAACTTTTAAATGAACAATTATATATTTAGATATAAAAATGATGTTTAAAGCAAAAGTACATTTTCTTAGTAGTTTAAACGATAAGGATTTCTTGTAAGGTGTAAAAAGTTTAAGTATGATTTTTTTTAGTTTTTCGGTATATATCACACTTGATATTTGTTACTATAAAATTTAAATATATTTCCTTATTGAATGCAAAAATTGTACTCAATGAATTGCTAAAATTAAGACGGACGTATGGACAAACAATCTTATTCATTAGTAATGAAGATAATTACCTTTAGAAATGTAGCAAAATAATGGTAATCTAAATAAAAAAATTAAAATAAAAAACATATTTAAGTAATTCTTGTTCTTATATTGCAGTAATTAGCCGATTTAAGTTTATATCCGATTATAAATAAAATGTTATCTGCTTCGCTTGTTATTAAAACAAGAATTGAAACTAAATTTGTCTTAGGCCAAATCTTAAATACCCTCCACATTTACAATAGTGGGCGTGGCAGGGTGGGAGGGTAACTATAAACATTTATATCAAATTTTCAACTTAATAGATCAATTTTTGTACCCAATAGAGACACTTTCGGCGAATGTGGGCGCACTTTTATTCGACCATACCTGTTTTTGGCACATATATGTGTGCTCTATTTATATCTGTACACCAAATTTCAATTTTATAAGATAAGTTTTATGGCACATGAATTAAATTTTGTCAATTGTAGGAGTATCTGTTATTCGACCATGCCCATTTTCGGCAGATCGATGTATAAGGCAATTATAAAAATGTATACTATTCTCTGACACCTTCCTCTAATAATTACAAATACAAAGAAAAGCTTTCCTCTTATAGGGATTTTTCCTGTCCATTACCTCTCAAGCTGTAAATTTTATTTTATATTATAATATAAAAATTATTATTTAAGTGACACATAAAAAAGGAAATTATACTTATGGCTTTACTCAACATCTAGCTGCTTAATTTAATGTGGAAAAGGAAAAATTGCAAAGAAAACGCGAATACAGAAAATGCAAAATATTGCATAAATATAAAACACATTTCGTTTAATACATATAACATAAGCTTCCATTAATTTGAAAATGTAGAGGGAGAGAGTATTTATGGTATAACGAAAAGTGCTGATAAAGAGAACACTGCTGGTAAGGATGCGGGTGCTTGGTAGCCATTCCCTGGTTAGAAATAGTTTTAAGGAGATTGAACAGAAAATGCTGCTCTAAGCAAAACTTTCTGTTAAATTGTTAATTTTAAGCTGATTTCACACAAATTGCTAACAATTACACCAACACACGAATAAATAGAATAGACATGGTGTATACACAACACAACTCCACTACCCCATTAATGTATTGCACTGAGCTTAGTAAAGTAGTTGAAAATAATTTAAGCCCATAATAATTGTACTCTACATATATATACGTTTTTGGCTTGTAATCAAATTTAGGTGCACGCACATAAACACAACAGCTTTTGGCTCCAACACTTATATACATACTTATACTTTATTTGGCATTTGTGAAACAGAGCAGCAACAATAGTGCAGCGAAGCGTAATCGACAGTGTATTTGTGTGTGTGTGATGGCGGCCATAGAGGGAAAATTATTTTTGAGAAGCACATATTCAAATCTTAATTAGGACAAACCACAAGAGGGAGATTATCGTATAGAGATGTGTGAGTGTGTGTGTGTGTGTCCGTATGTAAGCGTGCTAGTACAACTAACAGGAAAACCACATGACACATAATTGGTAAATATGCTTGTTGACTGTTGACCATTGAATGCTTTTAAAATATGGCACAAAAGTTACAAAGGCGATCATTTAAGAACAATAAAATATTAAGTTTATTCATAATATAGAAAATGTAACACCCATGTCAAAAATATTAATATATAAATATACATATTCTTGATTAATATTAAAAACAAAGATGATCAAGACATGTACATGGCATGTACGTCCATTTCTATGTTCCTATGTCCCTAGGTTCATATGCCCGCATTGAGCTAAAATTTTATGCAAACTCGTTTTATAATTAGCCCATTTATCGATTTTTTAAAAAGGGCGTGGCACGCCCACAATTTAAGAAAAACATATTTAGCGTAAAACTCGACTGGAAAGTTGATATCTCTTCAATTCAAATACATATACGAGGAATGAATAAAATAATATGAACACAATCATCGACAAAGAGTAATAGTGAGCGACACTCAAAGTTAACTGACAGAGACCGATGAACACTAAAAAGAATTTTGGTCAGACAACATAAAACTATTGCGGCACAAGTGTCAGCAGAACTATTTAGACATTCTACGTATCTATATAACAGTACTAAAAGCAAACCTTATTAAAAGAATTAATATTTTGTATGTCGTGCGTTCATATTATTTTGTCCATCCCTTGTACATCGAAAACATTTTATTTGAAAACAAGTCATTTGACCTTCAAAAATAAAAAATGGAAAAAAATTCGAACATAATTAATACAATAAATAAATATTTAAATAATTTTAATATCTCTGAACATCAATCCCATCCAACGCTCTATTTATTTAATACATATATATGTATATATATATATGCCAGGTAAACAATTGTATAAAAAAATTTAATACAAATAGCATATGGAAGCATACATATGTTCATGTTAATATGTTAAATGTGCGCCTTGTAATGTTTGCTTAATTATTGCTATTATTTTATTTTATTACAAATTGCAAATTGTTTATTTAACAGCACAGAATGCACTTAACAATACAAAACGCTTTAGAGCAAATAAAAAAAACAAATGAAAACAAAAAATGGTAAATAAACAAACCGCCATTATTGCCTTAGTGATTAAAACATAACAATTGTTATGTAAATATTTAATATTTAATTGCTCGTTCTTTTTATACTAAGTTTGACAATCCGTTTGCAATACCCAAAATATATGTATATTCATTTGTATTAAGAAGATGCATTCGTAGGTAAAATAATTTCAAAGAAATTTTCTAAAACATTTACCATCATTTTCTATTTCACAAACTCATTTGCAATGCTCTTTGAAAACGAACGTATGACCTGGTTTGAATTGTGTCAACATTGAATATATAGATGGCACTTAGGTGAATGTATCTATGTGTATGTTGTGTGTGTGTGGTACAATTTTCTACCCAATGAATTTTTGGCCAAGTGTATTATTACCAGAAACAAACAAAAGATGGATCAATAGTACAATAAATAAAAGTTAATGTATTGATTAATTATTTTATTGATAAAAGCATCAACTCATGCATGTAAACCCATGTAATAAATGCAAGTGATTTATAGTTGATTCATTGATTACTATTATTTATTTTTCAACATTAAATTTTTTCATGACCTTTATAGTTGATATATAAATTTTTTAATATTTTTTCTATACCTCCACATAAGAAGGCAACATAGACCCTACAAAGAATATATATATTCTTGATCAGCATCAAAAACTGAGTCGATCTAAACATGTTTGTCCGTGTGCACATGTGTGTGAGTGTCTGTCTGCTGTTGGCATTCTCACGGGCGTAAATTTTGAGATATTAAGCTAAAAAAATTTGCTTTTTCAAGCAGATTACTATTATAATGGGCAAAATCGGTCAAGAGCCACGCCCACAATCAACAAAAATCTATATATCTGCCACAAAAATTGACTATGAACTTTTGGTCGCGTATCTATAATTATCCTCTCCATCAATGTTTCAAATATGGGCGCAATCGGTTAACACGCGCGCCCAAAATCAACAAACATCTTCATATCTATCACAAAAATTGACTTGAAATTTAGTATGCATGTCTATAACTGTTCTTTTCATCGATTTTTTAAAAATGGGCGTTGTCGAATAACAGACGCGCTCACTTTAAAAAAAAACATATTCTACATAAAACTCGACTTGCAAGCTCATACGTAATTAGAGGGTATTTAAGATTTGGCTTATATTAATATTTAATTAATTAGATGACTTTAATTTGTACAATTAATAATTTAATAAACATTAAATTAAACATTTGTTCGCGTTATCTTTTACAATTTAATATTATTAGAGGTTCTCGGTGGCGTATGAGTGATGTTAAATTGATGTTTATTAAATTGCCATGAATTGCTTGCTTACATATGTATACTATGCTAGCATGCCAGTCAATTACACAATGATAGACAATGGAAGCAATAGAATGAATAGACAAACTGCTATAACAACAACAACAACAACAACAACAACAACAACAATAGTACCAATGGCACATATATAAAATAAACTTATGGTCACTTAATATGTTGTATTCCGGTCCATGATTAAGCTACACATTGTGAAAGACTCTTAAAATGTATGCCATTGTATTGTATTAAGCTGGTGTAATATATTTTGTATGTGTTGGAACATGAATGTGCGGTATGTTTTGTGGTAGAGAGAAAATCAAAACTAAATTGACAGTTTGTTATGAGCAGAGAGTGTCAAAGTCAATGATTATAACATGTGTACCTATACGGGTACATATTTGTAAATAAACACACAATACCCAACACAATGAACACACACACACATATTATATTCAAAATTTCTTCACAAGTACACAATTAAACATGCAATAGCTGAGACGTATATGCTGGCATATAAGTTAATGTTTAACAACTAATTTATAAAAAAACATATAAGAAAACTAAAATTGGCTTAAGACAAATCTTAAATACCCTCCAAATCTGTAATAGTGGGCGTGACCTGACATGATATGATTAGGCCTTCTACTGTGTGTGTATTACGTATCAGCTTGAAAGTCCAGTTTTACGTTGAGTATGGTTTTTTGTAAATTGTGGGCCTGTCTATTATTCAATCACGCCCATTTTTGGTTTATCGGTGGATGGGAAAACTTAAATGTGCACCAAATTTCAAGTTCAAAGGTCAAGTCAAGTCAAGTTCAAAGGTCAAGTTTGTTACCCAACCACGCCCATTTTCGAAACCATCATGAATAAAATATCTATAGATATAGTTTCATTTCAAGTTATGGCTCAATTTTTGTGGCAGATAAATAGATTTTTGTCGATTTAAATACAAAGTGCAGACGTAGCGACAAGCATAGTTAAATCGATTCCAAAAAGTGATTCTGAATCCATTAGATATAATTCAAGTTGATTATGAAAAATTACATAAACTATAATAAAATAAAATTTTACTATTATTGAAAAAATTTCGCTTTATTTCAAGTGCTTATAATAAGTTCAATAACTTTTTATGGATAACTACCTGTAGAGATGAAGCCATAATTCCTTAGATGCAAGCATTTTGTTCTTCCTTCTTCATATTAAACGATCTCAACATGGATCAACAGTTTTATAAGTAAGCAACAATAACAACAACAGCAATAAACTCCTGTTAAGTGTCTTTCACCAACTTCCATTAAAACTATGGTCATACAGAGCGCACAAAAAGAAAAAAAGTGCAAGTTATTGAAACTTATGCGTTACCTGGAGCATTAAATTATGCAGTCATACGTACATACGTACAGTCCACCTGTTGTAGGATTTATTTATTATTGTTATAAATTTTCACATAAATAAGCAACAATAACAATAAAAATGAACAGTAAACTGTACGGTAATGAAACATGAAAAGAAACTTATTTATTTATGGGCCATGCATTTATTAAATTCTATTCAATTTTCATACTTATGTTTATGTCTATGTTTATGTTTCATATATACTCATGTTGTTAAGAAAAGTTTTATTCACTCTATATAAAATGGAGGGGTTATACTAAGTTTCTCATTGCATTTGCAATGGAAGGAGGCTTCAGAGACCCTACAATATTTATATATATTTTTGATCAGCATCAAAAACTGAGTTGATCTAGACATGTATGTGCGTGTGCGTTTGTGTCTGTCTGTTGTTGGCATTCTTACAATCCTAAATTTTGGTATATTGGGCTGAAATTTTGTTCAGACACTTTTGGTTTTAGCACGCAGATCGCTATTTAAAAAATGGCAAAAACAATCAAGAACCACGCCCACAATCGACAAAATTATATTAATTTGGTAAAAAATTTAGATAAAATTCGGTATATTTATAATTAACTTAATGCAAAAAATGCCAAAAATGGGTGTGGTCGCATAACAGATACGCCCACAATTTTAAAAAATAAACACACTTAATGTAAAACTAGACTCGCAAAATGATACGTACTCCATACACTATTAGAGGGCGTAATATATATATATGCCACGCCCATGAGGTACTTAAGATTTGGCTTAAGTCAAATTTACTTTTCTGCCTTGTTTAATATTATGTTTTTACCAAATTACACCCATTCATGCACAAGCTGATGTAGTTATAAAATTTTATTTCATTTCGAAAGTATATAACAGTGGAAATTATATTTAACAATTTATACATACACATAAGTATAGCTTCACTACACCAACAACACTACTTCTTTTTGCAATTTCGTGTAATCTGTAAGATCATGTCAATCTGTCACAATTTTAAAAACGTTTGCCAGAAATATTTCACAAAACCAGTCAGCTAAGACATCACCTTCTATATGACACACGCTTGATATGTTCTATATAATGAACACAACTACTACTAATTAATTTCATTAAGTGAGAGTTTACTTGATAAGGTTGAAATGAAAATTGAAAATATTGCAGAAAGGAGAACAAAGGTGAAGAAAATCTATAAACGAACCAATAAAGTTGATGGTATCGCCCAAATAGTTTTAATGAATAGCTGGACACTTTTATACACTACACATAATATGATGGTATATTAAATTTGTTATTCTCTTTGTAACATATTTAGTTTACAAATAATCTACATTGCTGTTAAATGCCACGCCCACACTTGAAAATAAATTTCTCTCAAGATCACATAAATACAGCACCAAAAATGAAATTTTGATATTTGATGTAATTCTTTAGGTTTCCTATACCAAACACGCCCATAATGTGCAAACGATTTCTTTTTATTTTGGTAAAATTGAAATGTACAACAATATAAAAGCTTAAAAGCAGATTTAATAGTATATACAACAATGCGTAGGGTATGGTGGCCGTTAAATATAGTTTTTTTTTTTACTTGTTATAACTGTAAGCAGGCAATGACACCAATATTCGCCTGTGGAGTTATGTGCAAGTGAATCTTTACAATCGTCACACACACACCCGCGTTAAAAGAGAACAAAATGAGTAACAACCAACAATAGGTTTCATAAATGGGTATGTATGTGAGTGTGCATGCGTGTGTGTTATTCAGTATTCACTTCAATAATGAATTTTATGATTGCGTAAAGGGTGAAAGAAAGCTAGGGAGAGAAGAAAGAGAGGGTCACAGGAATGAGTGACAATCGTAAAGACATGTTATGACATGCATTATAAATTCTTCAAATGTTGTATATTAAACACCAGGCGAGATTTCATAACACCCATCCACATAGTGTTACTGTAAAAGAGTTGAATAGCAACGTTCAGTCCTTTTTATTTTTATACTCACCACATAACATGGGGGGTACACCAAGTTTGTCATGCCCCTAAAACACCCAGAAGACGATACAAAATATATAAATTCTGTCTAAATATGAGTCGATCTAGATATGTCTGTTGATCGTACTCTCACATTAATAAATGTAAAGATATTAAGTACGACTAGTTCCTGCCTATAGAACGATATTTAAAGTGGGCAAAATCAGTCAATAGCCAGGCCCATTATTTATGAAAGGTAAAAAAAATTGAGCTAAAAACTTGAACACACATATTTATACTTCTCCCAACCATCAATGTGCCGAAATTAGGCGTGGTCAGAATTTACAAAAAAACCGTACTTCACGTAAAATTGGATTTGCAAGCTGATACGTATTTGATATACCATTAGAAAGTGTAATGATGTACCTGCCACGCCCACTGTTTATACATGTTTAAGGTATTTAAGATTTGTCGTAAGCCATTCATTTAGTTTTCTTGTTTTATTTATTTTTAATACTCTTGAACAAAAGACAACGTGGAAAAGGGTTCGTAAAGTGTAGAATTCTTGGGCACACAAAGAATATGTGAAATGTACACCATTTGTTATTCCGTATTAACATTTCATTTCATTTAATGTACACAATAGTAGTTACTTATACACATGACATGAATGAAATAACAACAACAACAACAACAATAACGACAACAACACGTATATGTGTTAAAGGCTAAATATAAAGAAAGTTTTATGAGGCTTAAGTAAATATTGGACATTTTTCATGTGTTAACGAGGGGGACTGGCCAAGAGAGATTTTTATGTACACGCAGAGTATTGCTGTAAGTAAGCAGGGTATTGTTTATAAAAAAACATACTTTAAAAGGATATATCAAAGATAAAACTACGTTGTCCTGCAGTAGCGTTTTATAAAGTTTGGACATTTGGAATAAATATTAAAACATAACAACAGCAACAACAACAAATTGTTCTTTTAAGGAGATGAATAAAGATTAAAGTATTCTTAAATATGTCAAATTTCATATCTTGTGGGCGTGACAGGTACATGATTGTGGCGTATAGACCCTCTATTTATGAGTTTGATTTCATGACCAATACATATAGTAATTATTAGAGAAAGTTTATGAAATGTGGGCGTGTCTATTATACAAAAATAAATAAAGTTTACGTAAGAAAAAGAAGACATTTTCAAAATTTTAAATCAACAGTCTGTGGACTGACGGACACAGACCTTTATTTCCTATAGCGTAGAATATTATATTTTTGTATACTTTATATGATTTTTCACACCACCTCTTACAAATAGAATGGCAAACTTACTATATCGTCCACATTATATAGGGAGAACATGTTAAGTCTAGCTGTGCTCACACACGATTCCGCATTTTAACTTCTTTTAAGTGTGACCCCAAAGAGAAAACGATGACAACTATAAATTTGCTGCGAGGCAGTGTATGTACGGTGTATGTAATGTTGAAACGTTACATCTATATGTATGTGCGTATAGTTTTGACAAAAGGCTTGAGGGTTTCCCATATGTGTAAGAGTAACAATAAAGGTCACTCAAGTATGTACAATATATACATATATATGTGTGTATGTGTATGCGTCTGAAAAAAGAGTGGAAAGAAACAACAAGTGAAATGGAAAAGAAACAGCACAACTTCATTGTGCTGACAACAGTGGTTGGCAGTATCATTAGTTGAGCTTAACAAAAGAAGCGGTCTGTTAACAAAATGCTTCTAATGAACAGAGCAATGAAACGCAGAACATGGAAAATTAGAAAAAAGACTTCAAATTATTGTAAATAATACAAGAAAAATAAGACATAAGAAATAAATAAAACGTATCGCTTATACGTATTGTATATGTCTGAAAATTCCTTTCATTTTATGCAACACTACACGTTTATATACTAAGAGCCCAGAACTCTCAGAAGTCAATAATAATCATATCGTTATATTATGGTTTTGAAGTTGAAATAAGTAACAAAGGTAAAGTTGTCGTGGACCAAATTTTAAATACATTTCATACCTACATACAAACAGTGGGCACGGCACGTACATTATAACGCCCTACAGAGGTGTGTGGAATACGTATTTAGAAGTCGAATTTCATACTAAATACGTTTTTTTGATAAATTGTAGGCGATGAACCAAATCTCAACTTCATAGTTAAAGTCTCTGATGCCTCCTTACGAAATGACAAACTTAGTATACCCCCCATCTTATGTAAGACGTATAAAAAAGGTTTCATAAAAAATTTCATTAAAAACCTAACAAAAAAGTCAAAAATTTAATTAAAAAAAACAATTAAAAATTACAAATTACAAATTTTTTTTAAAAATTAAATATTTAACAAAAAATCAAAAATTTAATAAAAAATGAAAAATGTAATAAACTTGTGCATATTAGTTATTCGTATAAATGTCTTATTATGAAAATTCATGGCTTTTAATGTAAACAGTAACAACAATAACGAAAAGAAGGGAATTTTAAAAAATATGCTTTTTTTCATAACATTTGCTTTCTGTTCTTTCGCCTCTTTTATGAAATGTGTATTTTTACATAAAAAAGTAATTTGTATGCTAATGGGTGTACGCATTATTTAACACAGTAGAGAAATTTTCAATATTTTAAACGCAATAAAAAAAATACTGAACATATGTTAAACATGAAAAAAGGTTACAAAAAAAGGCTTTAAAAAATAATAAATCAACAGTCAGTTTAGATTATATGTGGAAGAATCTCTCCATGGTTAGATAATAAGTATGAGCATGAGCGTGGTATTTTTTTAATAATGTAAATATTAAATTTAACCTCAACTGTATTAAATCGATTGTTTTTTAATTCCCATTCAATCGTTCACTTCTTCAGATAGAATGAATAAAACTGTTTTATCTAAATTAAAGCACAACTTAAATATAAAAAGGAGGAGTACTTGTAAAAAAAATTTCACTTTAATATTAGTTTAATACGATTTATAAAAGCAAACGCTTTATGGACGTACGGACGGATGCAACAAATTTAAAAAGTTGTGCCTTTCTAATCGCAAAAGAAAGTATTTTTAAATGAGTTTAGAGAGAAAATATTAAGAAATAAATATAATATTTTATTCAACATTCTTTTCTTATACCCTCCACTTCGTTTGCAGCATCCAGAAGGAGGCTTCAGACACCCTACAAAGAATCTATTTAACAATATGTCAAAAATGGGCATAGTTGTATAACGGGCACGCCCACTAAAAAACTCGTGAAACTCGATTTCAAGCTGATACACAACATAATACACAAACGATTAGACGGCGTATTCATATAACTGCTACGCGTATTTTTATATATGAGGAGCGTTTAAGACAAATTTACTTTTTGTATTTGTTACAATTTAATTTAATTACACTTGAACGCTACCATTGTACTCTCACACCGTAAAAGCACACAATGCACACAAAATTTCATAAGCTGTGGAAAAAAATTATTATTTTTTTGTTTGAATACATGTGGTGAGAGAGGACTGCTGTATGTATATATATGTATTTGTGTGTATGTGTTCTAAGTAAAAAATTTAATCAAAATCTAAACGTCAACATCACCAAACGTCCCTATAGATCGACCAACTTTAAAATACGATAGCATAACATATGTACGAATATGTATGTGTGTGTACTAATGTTTATCTATGTACTATTGTTATTGTTGTTATTTTGAACGCACATACAAACATATAAATATACTCGTATATACAGACACATGTTTAGAGAATACTCAATAGAATTAAATAGTTTACAATTGTGTAAAACGTACAAGTTATTATAGTAGTGTTGAAATATTTATGTTGAGAGTATTGCTGGAAAGTTTTGAACATTCACCTTTATTAAAATTGAAATTGGTTCACCCTAAAGTATTTAATATACATACACAGATAACAGTAAAGAATAAAGGCATCTGGCAGCTGGAATTTGGCAGCTAGCAGCATTGTCAATACTATACAATGCAAGTCTATTATAATTATTTAAAGTCTATTTAGCAGCTGGTAGCTGGCATTTGACTGTTGCCGGCTTTTTATTTAAATATCAATCAAGTTCATGTATTACAATACCAACGGATTAGATTTTATTTACATTTATATTAATTTCATTTAAATAAACTAAGAAGTAAGAGAGAGAGAAGAGAGAGAGAGAAGGATGAGAGCCCCTTGAAGAGGCTTTATTATAAAAGACATTTAAATTTGATTACTTTAAACACACCCTCCCTCACCCTGGTTGCTTACGCTCACATAATAATCAACTGTTTATTAAAATAATTATTCGATGCTGGCTCATTGTGTCAATTGATTTTATGCTAAAAATAAAACAGTTTCAAACGCTCTATTATCTCATTAAGCACAGCAGGTACGCGATTACATTTATTTGCAATAATGTTACAAACTTTCTATCAAAGTATGCATGTGTGGGTATATTATGCTTGTAAGCAGTAAATGTTTAATGGTAAATATTTGTGTATGAAGCTCGAGAGAAGAGGAGAAATTTGCATGGGTACACTTTGACTTGTACAACAAATGTCAACCAATAAAAACTATAAACATGTTAGCAGCAACAGTTGCATGTTGTCGGTTTTATTATGGGCATTAAACATTCCGAATCATTGCTATACAGCAATCGTTTACAAACAGTACAACAACAATTCAGTTAGTGTTGTTTCGGTGACACAGAGTTTTTCTATTAATGACCAACCACCACTAACCATCGACTGGAAAACAAAATTGAATCATTAAAAAAAAACACGTTTAATATGTAGCAACAAATACATTGTTAGTAAGTAGTAGGAAACTTTTTTGAATACTCCACAAAACTAACTCCGAACGTCACCCCTGTTTAGTATCCTAAACATAGAAATTGTATATTTTAGAAAAACTTTGTTTTTGAGGGGTCCTTGTCAAATGTGGGTGTGGCCAGAATATATCTGTATAAAACTTTAGCTCAAAAGCTTGCATTCTTCGCCCACAAACAATGCGGATATACGGACATTACATAAAATCTACTTAGTTTTATTTGCTGATATAAAAAGATCGTATTAAAAATGTTGCGCGGGTTCAAAAAAGGAAATTTCTATATTAAAATTTTACTAATTATACCCTATTGCGAGCGTGGTAGGCACTTTATTGCCTTTTTTTAGATTACATCTTATCACCATAAACGTTCACATCGGATTTTTTGCACCAAAAAAAATGATTTTTGGTTAAAAAGAGGCGTGTCTATTATCAATCCCGTCCATTGTAAGCAAATCAATTGAATAACAAGTAAAAACGAAATTTGGTTTAAGACAAATTAAACTAAATACTGTCATTATGTACATATAAAAGGTGGGCGTGGCAGCTATATGATTACATATGTACATGTTTGGTCTCAGCTTACAAAGCGAGCTTTGTGATGAGTGCGAGTTTTTTTTATAAATTTTGTTTTTGTTTTCTAACCACGCCTATTTTTGGTATATTCATGTATGAGATAATTATAAATATATACATCAAGTCTAACGTTTATGGGTCAACTTTTATAGGATTTAATTGTGAAAATTTTTCTTGATTGTGGGCGTATATGATATCCGACCATGCCTATTTTTAATATATCAATGGAAAGATTAATTATAAATATGTGTACTAAATTTCAAATCAGCTGTATAGATTTCTTTCGATTGTGGGCGTGGCTCTTAACCGATTTTGCCCAATTTAAATAGGCATCTGCACATAGAAAAAGGAAAAAAAATGTCTTCCTAATATATCCCAAAACTAATAATCATGAAAGTGCCAACAACAGAAGGATATACGGACGGACATATATAGATCTACTTAGATTTTGATGCTGAGGGCTACAAACGTAATAACTAATTTAGTATACCTCCACATTTTATGTGTATAAGTACAAAAATATATTTATTTTCTGGCTTACTTTTTGTAGCTGATACGCTACAACAATTGTTGAGCGTACCTTGCAACCGATTTTGAATACATAGTAAACCCGTGCGTAGATACAAAATGTGTCCAGATAAAATTTCAGCTCTTTCATATTTTGTAGGGGGTTAGAGGAAGAACCTAACAAACACCACCAATACACACCTTTACTTCATAAACATTTTTGCATTTTTGTATATATTCATATATATATGTGCGCGTGCGGTTGTGTAGCTATAAATGAAATTGAATCTGAATGTTAATTAATTTTTGTTCTTTTTTTTTTAGATTCAATTGTTAGTTAGTTTGAATGTTATTGTTATTGTTGTTATTGTTGTTGTTATTGTTTTATTTATTTATGCATGGAAGGTATCATATGCATTTTATTTGCATTGTAACCTATTGTAACCCGAACGATTTTAAATGAATGCTTTCATATAAATAGATAACATACATAATCACACACACATACAAATATGTTTGTTTATATGCCTATAATGACAAATTGAACGGCAACAATAAATAAATAAAATATTGTATTTAAACAACGTTTATTTTCATGGTGGCTTATTCTCTGTGTATGTGTTTATTTGTGTGCATATGATGTGTTTGCGTTTCACTGTAAAGGATGAACATTTATTACAAAAATTTAGTTTAATTTTCCAACGCAACACAGAAAACAAAATACAACAAAATACTCATTTGTAAATTTGTTTAGTTTTTGTAAATTTTTTTTTTTTTTTTTTATTGAGCTTGTTTTGTATAATACTCGTACTGCCTCTATAATGATGTGAAGTGTTCGGATCGTAAGCATAATTTTGTTTTTGTTTTTTTTTTTTTTTTTTGCGTGTGTTCAGTATTATTCTACATCTGTTGTTGCTTTATTTTCATTGTATAAACTTTAGCTTACAACAACGGGAAACAAAACAAAAAACAAGTAAAAAAATTAAATTTTGCTTAGACCAAATCTTAAATACCCTCCACATCTACAATAGAAGACCTGACATTACGCCCTCTATTAATGAGCTTCAAGTTTAATGTGGAGTATGTTTTTTTGGTATATTGCGGACATTTATCTTATTCGACCACGCCCATTTTTGGCACATCGATGGATAAACAAATGTCAAGTTCATAGGTTAATTTTTGTGGCAAATATATAGATTTTCGTTGATTGTGGGCGTGTCTGTTATCCGACCACGCCTATTTTTGAAAAATCTATGGATGGGATAATTGTAATTCGTACCGAATTTTAACTAAATAGCTCATTTTTTGTGGCAGATAAATATATTCTTGTCAGTTGTGGGCGTGGGTTTTAACCGATTTTACCCACTTTAAATAGTAACAAAACGCAAGAAAATTTCAGCTCAATATCTCAAAATTTACTACCTTGAGAAAGGCAATAACTGAGAGACACACGGACGGACATGTCCAGAGTAACTTGTATTTTCATGCTGATCAATAATATATATACTTTGTAGAGTCCCTGACGTGTTCTTATATGAGTTGCAAATAGGATGGCAAACTTAGGGCACTTTCCTCCCTTTAATGTGGTGGTTCTAATGAAAGGAAAATTGTGTGAAGTGTATACACATTGTACTACATTTTGCTAAATATACATATAAACGGACACATAAAAAGTTTTTAGTAAAAAAATGATATTCTTACCCAACAACAAGAAAATAAAAGCAAAAAACACAAAAAAAATAGAATACAAAGTAAAGGAAGTTGGAATATCCGCAATCTTAAATTAATATGTCTGAATAAACATCCGGTTTCTTGAGTTGTTGTGTCTTAAAGGAAGAGCAAGTCTCTAAAATCAAACAATTTCTTAGAATGTTAAAAAATTAGTTTCAGAGTAGTTTTAACTGTTGAATGTATAACGAACCAGAAGATGACATAAAATATAACTACTTGAGACCTTAATAAAAAATTAAAATTCTTGTGAAAACACTTTTACAAAAGAAGTTTTTTTTTATTACACCCACCATCCTATTAATGTGTATGGGGGTAAATATGACTTTAACAAAACGTTTGCAAGATTGAAAAGAAGGCATTGGAGATCTTACAATGTGTATACATTGAATCAGCATCTATTACTGAGTCAATCTAGCCGTGACTCACTCTCACTCTCCTTATTGCAAAAATTGAGAAATCGATTGTAAACTTGGCAGAAAGAAGCAATTTTTTAAATAAATTTTCCATAATACTCATCAAATATAGAAGACATGTATCCCCTTCAGAAAGCTTTTGTTGGCATCCTTGGTGGGTATTGAAGATTTGACCTCAGCCAATTACAGCTTCTTTACATTTTACTTGTTTTATGAAATTCGAAAATCATTCTTCTGTTGCACCTTTTGCATATGCATAAAATATGTAAATTATTTTGAGTTAAATTTTTTTTCTTATGTACACACGTAGTTAAAAAACTTAAATTATATGCAAATACTTTCATTTTTTTGTTTGTTTTTGTTTCTATCTCTTCTGTTTAAAAATAGTTAGAAAGGAAAGGAATAATATGAAAATAAGTAAAGAGAACTGAATTTGACTTAAGTCATGTCTTAGATACCTTTCAAAACTTTATAGAAATGGAAGGCGTGGCAGGTATATAATGACTACCTCTAAAAATGATTACTTGGCAAGTCAAGCTTTTCGCTGAATAAGGTTTTATGTAAATTGTTAATGTTTATGTTATCCGACCACACCCATTTTTGGCACATCTATGGATAAGGTATTTATAAATATATAGACCAAATTTCCCATTTCTTAGCTCAATTTTTATAACATTTAAGTAGATTTTTCTTGATTGTTGGCGTATGTATTTAGACCATGCCCATTTTTGGCATATCGATGAAAGGGATAATTAAAAAAGTACGTACCAAACTTAAGCTTAATAGCCTAATTTTTGTGGAATACAAATAGATTTTTATCGATTATGGGCGTGGTTCTTAATCAATTTTGCCCAATTTAAATAGCGATCCATACGCAGAAACTAGAAATGCTTAATACTAGAGGAGTTGCGACCATGAGAATGCCAAAAACTTAAAGACATACGGACACAGGAACAATTATTCATACTAACCTAAAATATATATATACTTTGTAGCGTGTCTGACACCTCCTTCTGAGTGTTGCAAAATGTAATGACAAACTTAGTGTACATCCCAATGTGGAGGGTGTAAAAAAAAATATAGATAAAAGACTAGTGCGGTAATTTTGTAAATGTAATGAAAACTATGTAAATGAAAGAGCTAACAAAGCTCTTTAGGTATTGAAGGAGAAAAGAGGTAGAACAGGAAATGAGGGAAATTCTTACAAGTAACATTTTTATTCTATTTTATTTTATTTAGTTTAGTTTGCGGTGTAGACTGAGGTTGGTTTGGTTTTTGAGTCGTTGACAAAGAGTCAAGTCAAGCCCAGCCAAGTCAAGTCACTGGTGACAACATTAACGGAAACGGAAATAAACCTTTCAGTAGTAGACCAACGCACAGTTACGCTTGATGAACGGATGAGAATTGTAATCAAATTAACAGAATGGCCGCTTACAATAACAACAAGTTAACTGAACGGTAACTGAATTACAAGCTATATAAATTGTATAGATATAAATGTATCCTAAAAGTAGAATACCAGTAACAAGCAAAATAAGGGTAGAGTAAAAGAGAAAAGACGACAAAGGTGCTACATTAATAAAGCCCTTGTTATCGAACTCTTCTTCTTCTTTGTCTATCTCTTTAAGAAGAAAACTTTCTTTGAATACATTGCCAACGTGTTTATGTAGTTGTGTAGAGGTGATGGATATAACAAACAGTGACACACAATAGAACACAAGCAGCGGAAATAATGTATTAATCCACTTGAAGCTATATTTTTTTATCGTCCTTTATAACAGCCGTCCTGGTGTGTGAGTATGCATGTTCTGCAAATTGTTATTATTCTCTAGTTGACTTCAACAAATACAGAAATATTAGTGTTTATGTAAATGTTGTTGTTATTGTGTAGTTTAAGCAGCCATACACACAGTTCGTGTTAGAACTGCAACACGTACACCAGCAGTAGTCCGCTCCTTATTTTTATACACATTTTAGAAAAAGGGGTGTATTCGATTATTATCCCTGTAATGAAAATATTCTTCATCAGCTTCAAAATCTCAATTTATATAAAAATGTCCATCCGTCTGTTGATGGAACTTTCAAGGTTATAAAAGTTAAGCTATTGATGTCAGCTACAAAAATCAATATAAAAATGTCCGTCCGTAAAAGATCCATATTGGCACTTTCAAGACCATAAAAATTAGGCCAATTATCTGAAATTTTATTTTGACCTTCTTAGCAGTTCATTTTAATTAATTGGACCAAATTGGTTAAGTGCCACGCCCCCATTTTACCAAAAATCATTCTATCTGTTACAAAAATTGATCTATAAAAAAATTTGTAAATATTCCCTCCTTCCATCCGCCCCGTTCATCACAGACGCACCCATTTCTTAAACAAAAAACCTTCATCTAAACAGAATCCAACCTATAAGTTGATCCAAACCAAGTCTATATTGTGTGTATATATTTAGATGCGTAGAGTATTTAAGACGAATATATGTTTTTTATTCGTTTTTTCTTTCATTTAGTTCATTCGTAATAGGTACAAAGTGCATGTGGCCTGTATATGTTGTAAGTTGCGTGCAAATCTCATTTGTTCATATTACATTTTTTTACAGTTCATGCCAAAGCTACTTTATTATTTTTATTATTGTACACATACGTACGTACGTTATCTAAACTGGTTAATTTGTATCTTTTTGCTGTTATACGTGCTGTCGTAATGTGCTACAATTTTTATATTCTTTAAATAGGATAAAATGGGTAAGTTGGTCATAGAATTTGCAATTGCCAGAAGACTATATATATATGTATAGAAATATCCTTGATCAGCATTAATATATGAATCGATGTAGCTGTAGATCTGTTGTTGAAATTCAATTGAGAATGTGTGCCAGAATTTTTGTTAGTACAAGTTTCCTCATAAATTGTTCCGAATCACTTCAAAACCATGCCCATAATTGGAAAAAACTCTGGTACATATATTTACAATTCGTTCTCTCAGAGGTTGGCCTAAAAAAGGCGTGGTTGTTTAACAGAAACGCCTACTATTTGTAAATATCTTTATGTGATGAAGAAGTAAGTTTATAAGTAAGAATGTGTAGAATATGTAGTTTTAGAGGGCTTCAATAAACACCAGCCCCGCCCATAATTAGATTGTATATATAAAGGCTATTTAATATTTACCCTAACTAACCTTTTTATTACATATACTTAGATATAAAAAGACAATTTTAAAATTTAGAATGTATCCTCCTAAATACTTTTTCATTTTGGAAAAAGGAAAAAGTTTCGATATATTTTTTATGACTCTAACTACCATTAAAGTATTTAATGAAGCTTTTATTTTTAAAAATCTCATATGCTTTCAGTATTACTAAAATATTTATGAAAAATGGTAAGGCTTGAAAAAATATGTCCTTCTAAAATGAGACTACAAAGAAAACAAGCCAAAATGTTTAGCATAGCATAAGTTTTTAAAGCAAGTTTCTTCTAAAACTACTGTTTAAAAGTTAAGTATTCAAAAAGAGGCAGACTTATATATATATTATTAAATTAAAACGATTTTTTCATAGCTCTTCCAGTTTCTTTGCGAAAATAGCTAATTCTTGAACTACTCTCGTTTACATCCTTTATCACGTTGATCCTAATTATATTACTAATTTATTTAGGCGGTTATAAATTGTATATAAATCCGTCTTAATAATAAATCAAATTAATAGTTTAAATCCGTTAAATGTTGAACAATATTTTATTATTATCTGTTCATTAATAAATATTTGCGTGAATTTATCGTCATCACGATAATTATAATTATAATAATAATATTGATGACTGTGATTGATGGTATATGATATTAGTATTTCAACCTTATAAATATTATTGGTGTCATTGCTGTTGGTGCTTGTTGGTGTTGTTTTGTATTTATTGGTTGCCAACAGTGATGTTTGCTGATGATGTTGTTGATTCCTTGCCATCATAATTTAATACATTGGGGTAAAATTTCCTTTCCAGGTCAATAAATTGTGTATGTTCACTCAACTGTACTATATAGTACACACCCATATATATTGTGTTTGTATTTTAGATTCTTTGAAGTGCTTTTTATACCCTTCACATAACAGGGGGTATATACCGAGCTTGTCTTTCCGTTTGCAACACTCAGAGAGAGGCTTAAGAGACGCTACAATTATATTCTTGTTCAGCAGCTAAAACTGAGTCGATCTAAGGATGTGTGTGTGTTCGTCTGTCTGTTGTTGGCATTGTCATGGGCATAAATTTTGGGATATTGAACTAAAATTTTCTACAAACTTTTTTGAATTTTGCATCGATATTCAAAATGGACAAAATCGGTCACATGCCACGCCCACAATCGACAAAAATCTATACATCTGCCACAAAAATTTACCTAACTTGACATTTGATATGAATATTAATAGGTATTCCAACGTACCAAAAATGGGGCGCGGTCGAATAACAGACACGCCTGCAATCGACATTTATGTGTCAGAAAAATTTACTTATGAAATTCTGTGTATATCTATAATTATCTGATTCATCGATTTGTCAAAAAATGGGCGTGGTTGATTAACAGACACGCCCACAATTTACGAAAAACTATACTCCACATAAAACTGGACTTGTAAGCTGATACATAATACATGCACTATTAGAGGGCGAAATCATATGCCACGCCCACCGTATGTAAGGTATAAACTAAGCTACATTTAATTTTCTTACTTGTTTTTTTTTTCATATTCATTCATCCTCCCACATATTGATGGTCCCATAAATGTTGTTTACACATATATCTAGTTTTTCAAAATATTTAGCAATACTTTCTGGTATGCATTGTATTTCATTTATATTATTATATGTATGTGTTTCCCTTAGAGTACTTTAGATTTTCTTTTTGAGTGCTTTGCATCTTACATGCATACAAAACTATATACAAGTGTGCATGCGTTTATGCCTCCTAAGAAAAAAAATTGTATAAGAAATTTATGAAATTTGTCCCCTTCACAACATTTTCACATTGAATGAATTATTGAAATTGTTGTTCAATTGCAGCCTTTTGAGTAAATTGAATTCAATTTGTTTTGAAATCAATTGCTAATCAAAATATTGCTCATTTGATAATATTCTACGTGTACGTGCACAAGCAACAATGCCACAAATATATAAAACATATACCAACACTCTACCAACCCAATATACATATTTATGTGTATACAGCTAGTAAATATGTATTGAAATCTGAATATGTGTGTGTTTTAATCATAACACTCAAACCCATTAATGTTCTAGTTATTTATTCATAATTACTACAACAATTTACTTGGATGGGTAATAAATGGCTTGTTTTAGGGACTGCTTCTGTGTTTATGCATGCGTGCGTGTATATGTGTTTTTACTTGTGTATCTGATTGAAATTATAATATAATTATTTGAACAGAGCTGTTGAAAATGTATGTTATCCGCAGTGGCCACCAAATTGTGGTCCATAGTCAACATAACGAATTGAATTATTGCTGTACCACTACGGCATCCATATATGGATGTAAATATGAATGTATGTATGTACTCACAGTACACACACACACACACCTATACACGTATTATATCTCTCCATAAATGATTTATAATCTGTTTTTAGTGAGTTAGGAGTAGGCCCCCCACCCCCTACTACTCTTAACAATACAAGTATGAAATGAAATTCAGACTGTCACTAACATTAAATAGGATTTTATTTTCATATGTATTCATACCATAATTATATATTCATTCTTTTTGTTCAAGGTATTTAATATTTCATATTTTTGTCAATCGTAGTAGTTTAGAATCGACCACTTAGTACCCTACACCACAAAATATGTTACAATTAAATTGACGTACCTATCATGACATGAAAATAGGTTCTAAAAATAAACCGATCGGGTCCAAATTTGTTACATTCAAATCTTAATATATTTTTTACCAAATTTTGTAAAAAAATATTATGAAATGCGAATTTTCGCTATAAAAACTATTTGCATAATAGAGCCTAATGTAAAGAGGGGTTCTAAAAATGGTTCAATTCGGTGTATTTTCATTTAATATTTGGGTTAAACTATATTTTATCAAAATATCTTAAAAAGTTCTATCTTAATCTTAAGCACAATTTTCCAAGAACTTACAGGTAGACAAACGGACTGATGGACATAATTATATCGCTTCAAATTTCGCTTCTGAATTGACCAATATAATTGATCAATATAATAATTGCCTCGCGTTTAGGAATTACGAAACCCCCGCTCAAATTTAATATACACCTTTACCACAAGTGCTGTAGGGTATAAATACAAATGGAATGTTAATTACTTTGTTGGTAAATTAGATTTCTATCACACTCTCTTTGACACTTCATATGTATGAAAAATGTTATAAAAAATTCTTTTTAAAATCTTTAATGAATGCCAAGAAATAACATCAAATATAAAATGTAAATACTTTCGATATATTTTATTATTTAATTTGCATTTTTAATACAATAGTTAAAGAATTTCATCAAATGTAATGGATTTGACAAGAACATCAAGTTTGACACGCATTTCTTTTTATATGCATTTTTAAGATAGATAAGGTACTTAGATGTTCTCCACATTTATACATATATATAACTATGGGCGTGGTGCATACCCTACCTTGTGCTTTTAAACACTGTATCTATTCGACGTTATTTGGTTCTAAAATAAAAAAGATTTTTTTTTAAATTGTGGGCTCCTCTATTATCGGACCCCGCCCATATTTTGTACATTGATAAAAGTGATAAGTGTAAATAAGATATTGCACCAAATTTCAACTTTATATGTAGCTTTATTTTTGTGGTTCATAGATAGAGGAAAGCACTTACAATAGACAGACGTATAGACGGACATGCCCAACTTGACTCAGATTTACATATATTAACAACTATGATTATTTACATTTATAGTTGTGTAAGTGATTTATAATTAGTATACACATTTAACGGATTTTTTTTTTAATCTGCCAGAATTGTATTAGTTTTAACAATCAACACATTTCCACATACCTACGATAACAACTTGTTGATTTTTTTCATCTATTCTCTTAACAATACTTTCGCCCTGAGATTAACATGCAATTACGTTCAGAGCATTTTCTCTTTAACGTTTTGGATTTAATACGTTTTTTGTTCGTTGTTATTTCGTCTTCTTTGTTTTTCACTAAATTACACCCGAATAAATACTGTAAATACTTATCGTACATACCTTTGCTTCGAGTTACTCTCCTATACAAGTTGGTAAGTCAGTTATTTTTATTTTTTACTTTCTTTTTGGTTCTTTATCTCTATCCTGCTATGTTCTAATTTGAGATGTGCCAGAGCATACACAGAACAGAGCCATTCTTGGTCTTATTACTGAACCAGAGCATCTGTGCAAAAATGTTGTCATTCATTCATTGTTCAATTTGTTCATGTTAGGGTAGCAAAAATTTCATTTGCCGTGTTTGGAAATTATTGCTTCATGTTAACTTGGCTGGCATGTTTTCATTTGCTTTGTGAATGTTGTTGTTTGCTTTTTTTTTATTATTATTATTATGGAGTCCGCATGGCCTTTGTAGATGTTGGGGATTCTAACCAGAATGCAAGAATTGTTTTTTTTTTCTTTTAGATCTTGCATGTTCATGCATGTCTGTGGTTTTGTGATAATTTAACCAAATTGAAAAATTTCATGAAAATTAATTTTCCTGAAAAGTAGTGAAGAAGAGTGGTGGTGTGTGAGTTGAGAGTTGATATTAATTCGGTCAACTCAATTACTACAGGTATTACAAAGCAATGAGCGGAAATTTTCCACAATTCGCTTCACTACTACCCTGCATCACTGGGTGGCAGAGGGTGTATTAAATTGGTGCAGCTGCTTGTAACTCTTAAATGGTGAATTTCGTACCCTTCTTCAAAATCTAAATATAATTCAAGTTATTCGTGTCCGTCTGTACGTCCATGTAAATATATCTTGTGTTCACATACCTTAGGTCGCATTGTCGGAAACATTTTGATGAAGTTTGGATTAAGATCATTTTTTAACCCAAAGACTAATCCTATTGATAATAAATCAAACCAACCATTTTTAGAACCCTTTCTCATATAACGTTCTATTATAATGAAAGTCTTTATATGGAAAAAAATCGCAATTCTTAATAATTTTTCATAAAATATGGCGAAAAATTGTTAATTAGCTTAATAATTGGCTGTAATAAATTTGGACCCGATTGGACTACTTTTGGAACCCCTTTTCATATGAAAGTAACTTAAAAAGCAATGCCTCGCGTTTATTACGAATTTGTAGCACAATTTGTCCATAATGTAGGGTATTAAATAATCGGTCTTGACTGCCTGCAACATTTTCACTTGTTTCCTTGTTGCTCTTGGTCACTAAACAACATCATGCCTCACAAGATTTTAAGTAAACACAGAGTCCTGCTAAAACTTGCTTTCCTGTATTTACTTGTCCATTTCTCTAAAACTTTATCTTATGTTCGATACTAACAAGGCTCTCCTTCCTCTTACCATGTTTGTTGTGCTTGAGTGTTTTACAATTTTCCTTTTTTTTTTCATCTAGCAAATATATACAATTGTTTAAGTTTCTTAATATAACCTCATACACCTACATAAACATATGTATGTATATGCAAATACTGTATAGTTGCAGTATAAGAAAAAAACCAAAAAAAAAAAAAAAGAACAAAATAATGCTTCAAGTATTTGACGAGACCATTGTGAATTTCAATGTGAGTGATACTCAAAAGTAATTTAAGTCCAAAAGGAAAAAATCCTATAAAATGAAATTTTCCAAAACACACATACACACACACACACACACACACACCTTTCATATCCAATATCTGTTCATACGCTTATATATCATAATGCTGAGACTTGAATAACAAGATGCCACACTTAAAGCATATTTGAAATCCACAAGTGCAAGTGATACTTGAGGCATAGCAGCACAAATACCAAAACAACCAACAACAACAATAACAAAAAAATCCAATATTCAAAAGGAGATAACTGATTTTATTTTTGTTTTTGGTTTTTTAAGCATATAAACTAAATTGATAGAAATACATATATGCTGCCAAGAGATCTAAAATATTTAGGTACAAAAATCTTCACTTGCATGTTGTCAGGCTGCATACAACACATGTTCTTCTTATTATGATTGTTGTTTGACGAATTTTAATATTAAATAATAATTTTTTTTAATATATTCTTCTTATCAAACACATACTCTCATCTTACCTATTACTTAGGTCAATATTTGTACCCTACATGAAGATGGATGGTATACTAAATTTGTCATTCCACTTGTAACACTTGCAAGAAGGTGTCACAGATTTTATAGAGTATATATATTCTTAGTCAGCATCAAAATTTGTCTTGAATTAGACACGTCCGCCCCTTCCTCTATTACTCTAATGCTCGTAAATTTTCAAATATTGAGCTAAAATATTTTATCTAAATTTGTAGTTTCTGTTTTTAATTAATTGGAAACCATCTTTAAAAGCCACGCCCACAGTCGCGAAATTTAAATGGGGCAAAATCGGCCGAGAGCCACGCCTTTAATCAACAAAAATATATTTATTTGAAACACAAATTGAGCTATTAAGTTAAAATGTGGTATTGAGATTTATAATTATTCCATCCCTCAATGTACCGAAAATGGGCATGGTCGAATAACAGACACGCTCAAAATCGTCAAAAATCTACTTATCTACCACAAAATTTTAGCTAAAAAGTTTAAATTTCTCATTCATCGATATGACAAAAAGAGGCGCAATCAAATAATTAAGATACGACCATAATTGAAAAAAAAACATTTGCCATCTTAAAACTCGACTTGTAAGGTGATCACTATTAGATCAGGTACCTGCGACGTCCATTTTTGTGTGACCATGTAGAGAATATTTCATATTTGGTGTAAACCAAAATTTGGTTTTCTTACTTGTTTCAAAATTATTTCCCTACAGTGTATCTGTACCCATATGAACAGCTGTTATTTTGTTGTTGGTATACGAGAAAGTATTCTTTATAAACTTATTTTGATGCATTAAAATCCAATGCCAATCAATGAGAATTTTCTGCGCTTCTGTGTTGAGAGAATGTACAATATGTGGCGCTTCAGATAACCGTTACAGTCGTATTGGCCCATCATCGCTTTGTAATCAGGCAATTGTGCGTCACGTGGTTTCAATAACACCATTTCATGTAATTGAAAATAAACGCCAACAAACGATGGCATGTCATTTAGTTACAGCAGCTTCTCTATAACCCAAATTATCAATGAACTAAAAAAAAAAACGGAAAAAATTTTCATAAACTAAACTGAAGTGTTTTTCCATTTCCATATAATATGATTAACATAAACAAAAATAACAAGTAGGAATATTAAATTTCACTTGGACCAAATCTTAAACAACCTCCACATCTATTTGGGCGGTGGGCGTGGCAGATGATGATGATTACGTCTTTCAATAGTGCGTGTGTATGTATTACATAGGAGCTTGCAAGTCGAGTTTTACGTGGTTTTTGTAAATTATGGGCGCGTCTGTTATACGAACACGCCCATTTTTATCACATCTATGGATGGAATAACTATAGATATAGTTTCATTTCAAGTTATAGCTCAATTTTTGTGGCAAATAAATAGATTTTTGTCGATTGTGGGCGTGGTTTTTGACCAAATTTGCCCATTTTAAACACCGATCTGCATGCAAAAACTAAAAGTCTCTGTCAATATGTAAACATTTGTGTCCGTGAGAATTCTAACAACAGACACACACAAACACATGGACACACGGACATAAGTCGACTCAGTTTTTGATGCCCATCAAGATTATATATACTTTGTAGGGTCTCTGACACCTCCTTCTGAATGTTTTAAGCGGAATGACAATCTTAGTATAACCCCCCCATTTTATATGGAAAGTATAAAAAGAAATTGAAAAAGTAAAAATATTTTTATCTTCTGCAGTTGCAGGTCATACTTATATGCAAACGGAAACTTAATTCAAACCAACCAACAAAACTTAATTTTGGTAAAATGTTCTTTCCTCTCTCATCACGTATTTTTTTTTTTTTTTTTTTTTGAATATTTTACAACTAAAACAATCATTTCATTAGAACTCAGGTGTTCAGGTACGAGTATAAATAATCGTTACCGCACAATCCATAGTAATGTCACGTATCCACCTTTCTGACAACTGAAACAAACTGACCTTGTCATACACACGTACAACTGATGCTGTCACTATACTTTATGCAGATTAATCAATAATGCAGATTTTTTTTATTTTTATTTAATCTCTTTTTCCTTTCATTTTAGTTGAAAATCAATAAACGTGTCTGGTTATCATAAATCATAAAAATTGTAATTGAAAGAGTTTTTTTTCCATTATGGTGCCTTCTGGTAAAATATATGAATGAAATGGTGGAGTAGAGTTTCGACGAATGTTTGTAAGGTGTATAAGTTATTACTGATTAATGGTAAAAAGTTATATTTAGTCAAGTCTGTCTGACTGTGCGTCTGTGAGAGATTTAAATTTATTAAATAGTACTGACAAGGAATTGTTCCCTGTGGCGTATGAGTTATATCAAAATGTATGAATTTTGAACATGCAATGTCTGGCATAACTTATACTTTATATACATGTTTAAGTTGTATATTATTTTACACTTATCCCCCCATATACACGGTCATAATTTTTTACACGTTTTCACTTTTACACACTTTTTAAAACATAGAATTAAACAAAAATAATTACCCCATGTGCCTCATGTGTCATGTTTTAGGAAGTAAGCATGTGTAAGTGAGCAATTTAAATATTGTTGCATATATCATATCCATTTTAATGATGAAAGCAAACAAACTGTGCCATCATACACTACTCTCTCCTACATATATATACAAAATACATACTTAACCACAGAACGCAGCCAATTTGTATTGTCTGCATATCCCATATGTTTACTATTAATAGTAAATATTAATAAATTACTTGGTGTTTACACCCGAAGAGAGAAAACAAACTACATATTAAAACTATGATTACGTTTCGTACGTTATGTACTGCAGTCGTTACAAAAGGAAGTTTTTACAGTCATTTTGTCAATGTCATTATGTACAGCCATCATGCAAAAGTCAGAGAAAACAAAGTTATAACACTTATCCAAGTTATATGGTACAGTATACAAGTTATTACTTACACTTGAATTTTTTTTTTTATAATACTTGTATGTACGCTACATACATAATATATTACTCGCCATATCGAATCATTTTGTGTTTGACATTAAGTAGAGTTTTTCACAGTATGTAACAGTGTGTGTGTGTGCTTTGCATTCCAACTAAAAGTTATTTTTTTTAATATGACATAAAGTACCAACAAATCTGTGATGGAGGCGGGTACGGATATTCAGCTTAAGTAGTTGATGAACTTTTCTTTTAGCATCCAATTTTGTTTTTATAACTCTAACCTAACAAAAGAATAGTAATTCAGTTCTAAACACCATAAAGTGTATAAAGGGCATAAAATGTGAAAAAGTTATTTACACATTAAGTAAATGACACAACGCCTTTGCTTTCCGTACATACATAGAATTCACAAATCTCTTATGACTGCCCTTCTAAAACCACTTCTTTTATACAGCCTGTCTTTTACATTTATTAAAGCAAGATTGGTGCATTTTATTTTTTTTACTTTGCCATCATATTAATTCAATAGTAAGTTCTTCCACGTATATGAAGAAAAGTGTAAATTTACTGCTGGTACATCTTGAACATTTATTATACTCAACATTATTTGTAGTATAGAGAATAAGAAGAATGATACATCTTCATCTACATCTACGTACAGAATTATTAACAGAATCGATTTAAATATAAATTAAGCATATTTGGCAATTTGTCTGTCTGTCCATGAAAATGTGAGATATAAAATTTGGCACAAAAACATGTTTTGTTTCAAAGACGATCATTATCACTATTTAAATTAGGCAAAATCGGTCAAAGGCCACGCCCACAATCGTCAAAAGTTTATTTATCTGCTACAAAAATTAAGCGATGACGTTGGTATATATATTTATAATTACCCAATCCATGTAGGTGTCCAAAATGGGCGTGGTTGGATAACAAGCACACCCAAAATTTACAAAAATTCCACTTGACTTGCAAGCTTAAACTATTGGAGAGCGTAATCATGCATCTTGTATGTAGATCCACGCTTTGTAACTTTGGTAATATGTGCAGTACCCAAAAATATGGTTTATTGCGCAACCACATCCAGTGCGTGGGCAAACACTTTTCATGTTGTTGTTATTATTTTATATTGTATAAAATATATTTCGTATGTACGTTGTGTGAGCGCTAATGTGATTTATGAACACTTTAGTTGTTGATAAGTGGCCGCATGTAGAAGGTGCATATGTGTGGGTACAACACACACATACACACACACTTGGAAAACATAGAAATAAAATTCAGCAACAATTTCCAAAGGACAATGAACATCACCACAACCACCACCACCAGCACTATAATTGAATGTATGTTGGCTATACAACCAATTTTGTCATGCTTAAGCATCATTTATAATACGAGGCGAAGACTCTGCTGTTAGACATGTTATGACAAGTTGTGCATGCATGACTACTGTATGGATGTGAAAACGTTATTACGAATTGATTGCTTGTCTTTTTGTTTCAAAATATCTTTAAGTGAGGATTTACGAGACAAGTGCAGTAAGTTTTAGGAGTGTTTTTTTTATATGAACAAAAAAAAAGTAATCCCCAGAGTAGTGTTACAAATGATTCACAAGTAAAGGAAAAAATAATTTTGTAGTCAAGAAAATTGAGCTAAAAATTTACACAAAATTTAGCCGAAAATGGACGGGATTTAAAGAAAGGTGGCAAAAAAACTCTATTGGGCACGGACTATAAGGTTCATATTAAAACAATCAAAATATTGTAAGTGTATATTTGCCACGCCCACTAGTTTATAAATGCGTCCAAGTATCCAAGATTTCACCCCAAACGAAACTTAAACATGTTACATGTTTTAATCCCTCTTTTAATTGAAAATTGTAGTCAGCTATCTTAGACTTGTGCTCCTTTCAGTTGTACAGGCATGTACATTAATTTCGGACAAACAAGGACTACGGAGGTATTTGTATGTATTTATGTTTGTATTTGCTTGTGTCAACATAATATTTCTTTCTTACGTTGACATTTCTTGTCTCTCTCTATCTCTCTTTTTCTGTCTTTCCAACCAATTTCGTCTGCTTTCTTCGGTATAATAGACACACACACATAACTCATCACAAATAAAAATGAATAAGTAAAAAGTGTACCCAATTACAGTAACCAACACACTATAGCATCCTATCCTATACAAAAGTTATGACAAGCATGAACTAAAGGATACGTAGGCTATTAAAAACAGCAAAAGAAGAAGAATATGACGATAGAGAAGAGACATGAGAATGATGATGCTGATGATGATGTTGATGATAGTGGTGGTGGTGGTGGTGGTGGTGTGTGTTTGTAATGATTACAAAGAGTTATGTCTACAATTAGCTCTAGGGGAATCTTAAATTAACATGGCGAAGTGGCATCTGAGGTCATAGCTTCAATAACTTAACACAGCCAACCAGCCAGCCAGTCAGCCAACCAGCACAGTAACTCACCTCGCATCAACACGTGCCCTGACATATTGATGTTGAAATTTTCTTCATTGAAATTATGCTCCTTTCTACAACTTCCATCACTATGCCTTGGCATCGTTATATAACTATGATGGAATGATGTTTACAAAAAAACAAAAAAACAAAAAAAAAGTGTAGCAACAGCAACGATAGTATTAACTATAGTAACAAACGCGTCACTAAGTGAAATAAACGTATGCATGGAATTAATGAATTTATGCATGAATTTGCGATTTGTTTCAATAACACAATAACAGCAAAACAGAATCGAGCTTCAAGTCAAACCGAATGATAAATGAACGGGCAAGGTTCACCAACATGCTACAAGGAAACGAGTAAAAAAAACTAAATTTCATTTAAATCAAATTTTAAGTATCTTCCATATTTACATACGAATTGTGGGCGTGGCAAGTACATGATTAATAGTGTATGTACTGCGCATTAGCTTCCAGCGAGTTTCACGATGAAAATGATTTTTTGTTAATTGTGGGCGTCCCTGTTAATAGACAACGCCCATTTTTTGGACATCGATGGAAAGAGTAATTATAAATATGTGTTTGAAATTTCAACTTAATAGGTAAATTTTTGTGACAGACACCTAGGTTTATGTCTATTGGGCGTGGGCATGGGCGTGGCTCTGAACCAATTTTATCCAATTTACATAACGATTAGATTATGTCTGTATAAAATGTCAGCTTAAAATTGTACGGTCGTTGTAGTGACAACAACAGACAGACGTACGGACACCTGGCCGCACATGTCTAGGTCGACTCAATTTTTGATGCTAATCAAGAAAGTATATAATGTGCAAAGTCCCTTAAGAGTAGGGTATAAAAATACTTCATTCAGTTCCATTCAATTCATCTACCTGTTCATCTTTTACAAGCTGTTGTATTATGATACGAACGTGTTACAAGAATACATACACATATGTTTGTAAGCATCCGTTCATGGATATAGCGATAGCAACCTGTGCTGTTATTTTGATAAACGACATATTCGAGCTATTGTGTATGTAGGTGGGTGCGTGCCTTTAGTATTGTATTCACTTGCAGGCACAGTATGTACATCATTTTCATCATTTATTTTCCAGACATTGATGATACATGATGGGACGAAGAGTGGGTGGGATGCCCTTGTCATATTTATGGCTGTGTGGCTCAGTAAGTTATGTCATGTTTATACAGAGGCAGTTAAGTGTTTTCACCCTTTCAAAGATGCATTTAATTACTCGTCTCGAGTTAATATCCACAAATAACCACAATCTTAACATAAACAAATATAAACGTGGTAGATTAAATTATTGTAATTGGATATTGTGTGTGTGTGTGTGTGTTTGCTATAATTTTTGTGTACTTACGTTTATGGCATCAAGTGGTTAACTTAACCATCATTATTTAACCACCAACTGTAAACGTATTTATACGACAGTTAATCATATACATACACACACACACATAATACGTAGCTTGGTTACTGACACACCACTTACACGTATTTGAATTGTTTGTTTTTTAATTAGATGCTGAGTAATGTGTTTGGCCATAACATAGAGGGTCCGCCCACCCTATCAAATATAAGACATTTTACAGGTATCTGTGTTCTTGCCCTTTCATGATTCAGTCTCTATTTATTCTATCCAGTGTAATTAGTATTATTTGTGTTTTTCATTATAAAGCTTACCTTGGCGTTAAAGTGGTATTTTTTTTTAAGAGCGAGACTTTAACAAAATTGGAAAATTTAATGAAAACAAGTGAAAATGTTATATTTACGCGACACTTCGTTCTAGAAATTATGCTGGAATAACTTTGTTTGTATCAGTAAAGGCGTGGCATTGCTATATAAGTCAAATTGGTAAATGTCTTTATAGGGAAGGAGACTCTAAAAAAATGCACCAAAGGGGACAAATTAAGCCTAATAACTATTTCATCTCCATACCGATTTGCAAGTTCTTAGGTAAATTTTTGTGGCAGATGTATAGGTTTTCGTCCATTATGGTCATTCTGTCTGTTATCCGACCACGCCCATTTTCACCACATCGATTGATGGGATACTAGATTTCAAAATCATAGTTCAGTTTTTGTGGCATATGAATAGATTTTTGTCGATTGTGGGCGTGGTTTTTGACCAATTTTGTCCATTTTAAAGAGCGATCTGCGTGCATAAATGTATGAAATTTCCGCTCAATAATAATTTACGATCGTGGGAATGCCAACAACATACGGACATACGGACATAGATGTCTAGATAGACTCAGTTTTTGATGCAGATTAAGAATATATACACTTTATAGAGTCGCTAACGCTTCCTTCTGCGTGTTTCAAACGCCTTTTTATGTGGAGGGTATAAAAACATAGGGTTCTGTTTTTGGCAGGTTCGTTTGAATGCAGCATTTTTTCTTTTGTTGTTCTTGTTGTTGTTATTATTTTTGTTTTTGAACAATATCTCTAAACTAAAAGCTAAAACTTGGCCTTTTCTTAAATATTAGCCAGCTTTGTTTACGAGTTTATATAAGAAGAGAGCACAAGAACCGCAACATTACAAGTTTTCAAATTTCTCACACAAATAAAATTTAGCGAAACTATTTATACTGGCTTTCTTTCCTTTACACTAAAAGTTTTGTAAAAGGAAACCAGACGGACTTGAATTTTCGAATTGTTGTATTGTTTAAGTAAACAGGCAGGAAATGTTTGACTAAGAACAAGTACAAGATGATGAAAGTGGTTAACTGAAGATGTATCATATAATGTAAATATACACTACATATATAATGTTTGTGTTTGTATAAAGAAAACATTCATCAATTTATTTCTATTTATATACACACATATATAATTGTTTAGCTAAACGTTACTAATTGCTATTGAAGAGATGATCAGACCACTAAGACGATTATTGCTTTTTTTTTTAATACTTTGATACTTCAACGATATAGTTTGGTTTTACTTTACATAATATATTTGAGAGAAACAATGTTTAAACTATAAAACTAATTTGATTTTATAATGAAATGAATACGAAATCAAGGAAAATATTTTCAATTACTTTACCAAGGTTTCTGTTAAAGTTTTTAAAGGAAGAGGGCAAGAATTTATATTCATCTGATCCGTTATACACAGAAAGCTATCCAGATATCATTCTAGTAATGATGATATTGATATTTATTACCAAGACTTTTTCAATTCCACTTTTATGTAACTTTCTTTAACTGTGATTACATTTATTTTTATATTCTATAAAAATCTTCTTTCTCAGTGCAAGGAGGAAGTTTTTAAGACATATAATAATAAAAAATATATATTGTTAAAAAGATTAAGAATGTAAGTCAGTCCAGCCATAATCGTATGAGTGTCGGTATGTCCGTCTCTTGTACACTTACGGCCATACATTTTAATATTCTATGAAATCTTCTATAAAAAGAAACAAAACTAGACCCACAGTCAACATAACTTTATCTATCAGACTCTAAAATACGGTACTTATTACTTACCCCATTTATGGGTGTATACAAAATGGGTCAAGATGGTATGGAACCTGACTTAATAGTTGTTCATACGTAATACAAGAAGCACATTAGAGGCAGTAATGCATATATTGGGTATGGACAAAATAATATGAATACCTGACATAAAGAAATTCGCAATTGTAGTCCTTCCATGAATGTTGGCTTTGTGGAGCTCTCGCCGTACTGTTTTTGTCGCAACAATACTACTCAAGTAAGTGTTGAGTTCTGCTGACACTTTTGCCGCGGAAGTTATATGTTTTGCTGGCCACAATTCTTTTTAATGAATTTAACTTAACTGACAATTAACTTTGAGTTTCGCCCACTATTCCTTGCTACGATGTTTTGTGTATGCTGTCAACACCGTAATTACTGTCGCTCGTGAAACGTTAAACAATTCAGCTGTTATCGTTATAGACGCTCCCGATACAAGGCTTGGAACGTAAACATACGCGTCGCATTATTTACACGGAAGCAGTGTTGTCAACATGCAACAATATGTACGATTTTTGTATTGTGTTCATATTATTTTGTCCATCCTATGTACCTGCTATGACCCACTGTAGGGGAAGTTTTAAAGGCTCTTTAATCTCTATCTCTAATTCATGTTTAACATTTTTTTATTTGTTTTTTATATTCTTAGTGATTTTTATGTAATTTTTTTATGATCTTAATAACATTCTGAATTAAAATCAACATCATCACAGCAATTATTATTATTACGAGTCTTGGTAATTATAATTATTGGATAGCAATGAAAAACAAACCTTTAATGCTCAAGGAGGGTAAAGCATTAAATATATATATACAACAAAAAGGCCGAGGTTATCGAAGCAAAAACTACACTATTGTTCGTCTTGCCGAAAAAACGCCTAATTATGGCCTTGGAAAGAAGGGAAAAAAATTCCCAAAACATTACAAAAACCTAATTAAAATTTTGTTAAATGTAAGATAAATACGGAGCCGTCAACAAAAGAATAACTAAGAAGAGAAAGTGAAAGAAAGAAAATCACCAAATTAAAGGAAATTATATGACAATGCAAGGAAAAGTTAAAACCTTGTCCCAATATTCGCAACACTACAAATGACAAGTTCAGCCCGCAGAAATATTTTGTACAAGAATCTACGCGAACGACCCTCGTGGTCTGTTTTAATGAAAATATTTTTACCCCAACATTCAGTAATGCATTCTAAATCAATTAGCTATTATAAGCTTTGGTTCTTCTCAGTATTCCCTGCACTTTCCCGCCTTCCTTCCTTCCAAACCGTCGCAAGTTATGCATATATTCTTCTGATTGTTCATCAGAATAATCTTGAAACTCATAATTCTTAGCAAATAGTTTTTAATATTTCTGCAGAGCAGGCTCCCTAGCACTACAGTCAACTTGGGTGATGGACAATTTCCTTTTTTTTCCACACAAAAAATAAATATTGAAATTATGCAAATTAGATAAGCGGCTCATTTGCTTGTGAGTATAATGTTTTATATCCTGCACTACTTGTACTATAAAGAATGTGAAATTTTTGGGAATGTTTGCAACTCCTAAACAATTGAATTTTTATACTAATAATTTGAAAATCTCTTTCTGAATATGTCCGTCGATCTGTCCACATTACTTTCTCCATGGAACTCGAACCTATCAACCCCAGCAAGTTTTATATTAATTATGCCTTCGGCTAATTCATGAGCATTCATTAGCTCTACATTTCAAATGTTTTTAATTTGGACTGGATTGAAGCGTGATCTTTTAAAACAAAAACATTTTGTGGTGGTATACAAAATTTAAGGTATTGCATGGTTACACTTGAACCATATTTCAACCATCACTACTGTGCAACCATCAGTGAAGATTGTAATCAAAGAAAAATTCATTCTCTTCATATTTCAATTTTCACTTTTATATCTTCGCTAAGTTTTTATACTATGGGAGGCTACACTACGTTTGTCATTCCATTTGCAATACACAAAAAACATTCTACAAAACACCTACACATGCACGTCTGTCTATTTAATGTTGGCACTTTAATGGTGATAAATTGAGAAATTTAGAAATATTGAGATTTGTTGTTCTGGTTGTTATTTAAAACGGTCAAAATCTGTTAAAAGCCACGCCTATAATTGCCAAAAATCTATTAATAAAAGTTGAAGTGGGATATAAACTTTTGTGACAGACTTTTATACAAAATAGGAGTAGGGGATAACAGGCACGCCCACGTATGAAAAAAACTATTTGGCATATCATCCTACTAGTTAGTAGATATAACACATACACAATTAGCCTGACTGACCCACATCACCATATTACTCTACGCCAGGAACCGAACAAAAAATGTAGCGTCTTCAAATCCCTCGCTTTCAAATCAATTGCAAATCATATAAACGTAAAATTGGTTTTAAGAAATTGAAATTATTTCCTAACTACTTGGAAGAGATTAAAGATGATGGGATATAGATTTGGCGCACGCCTAATGTAGCCTGATTACCCTGTTTTACTTGTTTTTCTTGTGTTTTTGTATTTTATGACATTCGTGATATTTAAAAAAATAATTCCTTCTTTAGCAGTAAAATCCTTGCCCAGCTTACGCTTGAAAGGAGACATAACAACAATTGTACATTTTGTTGATTTCCTCTTCCAAATTAATTTTGCTTCTTATTAACAATGTGGTCGCACTCTATTTTGTTTTCCTCTCCTCAAAAACGAGAAGCCTGAAAAGTCATATTTAAGGACTTTTTAGTATAATAAAAAAGGAATATTTCATAATAAGCGTTGTTATCAGAACGTTAAAAAGAAATTTAAAAAATTCCAAATTTTTAGTCATTAAATCAAGTTTTTACAGTAAATTTTACACAACTTCAATTAATCTTCAAAAGAAAAAAAGGAAAAAACGAACTGCAAAAAACTACCTTAACGGCTGCTGTTAATCTTAGAGAAAATGCCATTAGAGTGTTAATGTTGGCGTGTGCACTGTAAAAATGTGCCTATAAATTTTTTTTTATTTATTTTTTTTTTTTTGTTTTGGAAATATTGCTGGCTGGTGTTATTTCTACGCAACACTAAGCGCAAACTCATTGCCAAAGAATCACCTGCTGGTGTCACTCGTAATTCGCTTAGTGCTCAAAACTTTATATAAAGCTACACTGCATCCGTATGCAGTGGCACAAACAAACTAACACACACACGCACACATTATACACACCCAACCCAGACGTTTACCTATAACTATAAATTTGTGCTCATCATTAAATCGTATTTGTATTCATACAAATGCTTTTCACATTTAACGTTTACAATCCGTAATGTATGTGTTACGTCATGTTACGGTAACTGCCAAGAACGTGGCAGAGCAAGAATCCAACTCGAATGAAACGTGAGCTGAGCACAGAAGAAAGAAACATGAAGAAAAAAAATTATTTTTTACTCAGGTCAAATTTTAAATACCCTACATGTAGAGGATGAACAAAATAATATGAACACCATGCAATATCGTATATCTTGTTGTGTGTTGGCAACGGCAACACTACTTCCATGTAAAGAATACGACGCGTATGAATTGCACGGTTTAAAGGACAAAACATTGGTGCCTGGTTAGCGGGAGCGTCTGTAACGAAAACAGGTGAATCGTTTAACGTTTGATGAGCGACATTATTTACGATAATCGGTGATCGACAGCAACAAGGTAAAACATCATCAGCAAAGAGGAATTGTGGGCGAAACTTAAAGTTAACTGACAGAGGGACTGACGAACATCACAAAGAATTGTGGACAGACAACATAAAACTAACCTACTACAGCAGAACTCACCACCCAACACTCACTTGAGTAATTCTCTTGCGACAAAAGTAAAGCGGGAGCTCCACAAAACTAACATTCATGGAAGGACTGCAATTGCGAAACCTATATCAGACGTTCATATTATTTTGTTCATACCCTGTATATACTATATATGATATATATATATAAGCCAGGGGCGTGGCAG
Organism: Ornithomya chloropus; assembly: GCA_963971445.1. Lineage (NCBI taxonomy): Eukaryota > Metazoa > Arthropoda > Insecta > Diptera > Hippoboscidae > Ornithomya > Ornithomya chloropus. The sequence continues at coordinate 31,372,205 of OZ020529.1, forward strand.
AATCTTGATTACTTGCTCTAGCAATAAATTTATAACATATCAACTTTTAAGTTAGATACTGAAAGGAAACGAATTTTTTAAGTGATGGAATGACTAAGATTTTCTATGTGCCTTCACAGCCTCCTCTTTAACGCAAACGTTTATAAAAAACTTAGTTTACCATTCATTGCTGGTGGCAAAATATAACGAAATTCCTTTTAATGGTTGATTTTTTCCACTTCATATATATATGTATGTATGTAAAAGGAAAAGTGAAAAGTGAAAAAATTGCCAGATAAGTAAATTTTCGGGCTGTTTAATTTATTTTGCAAATTAAAGCTGATAAATTAATGTAAGTACATAAGGAGAAGCCATAAATTTTCGTATCGCACACAATTTATTGTAAAAATATTGTATTTTCCACACAAATTTAAGGGCACAAGGAACAGCTAACTTCTCTATAAATGTATGTACAAAAATACAGAAATGTTTATGTTGTGTTTTGGTATAGAAATCGACGAGTAAAACTTTAATGGTTGTTGCAATTGTACATATAACGCGCCTACCTTCAAATAAAGAATTTCCTCAACGCCTTTTTCAATATTAAATGGACCCCCAAATGCTTTATGTCACGGTTGGTTTAAGCATCTACAACACTTTACAGAACTCGTGTGCAAGTAATAAAATAAGTAAGGAAACAACTAAATTCGGCTTAAGCCAAATCTTAAGTGCCCTCCTCAACCACTTACAAAAAGTGGGCGTGGCGGGTACATAATTACGTTGTCTAGTTGTGCAACTACCAAGTCGGGTTTTACACTTTGTAAGGTTTTTTGTAAATTGTAGGCGTGTCCATGGCCATTTTTGGAACATCGAAGAAAGGAGTAACTTTAAATTTCCAACTTTATGAATCGATTTTTGTGAAAAATATATAGACTTTTAGTAAAGATATCCATCATCCAAAATACATCTGAAGAAAATTAAGTATATAGACTTTTGTTAATTGTTAACCAACCACGCCCATTTTAGGCGCATCGATGAATAATGAATACTTATAAAAATTGGATACAAAATTCCAAATTTTTGTGGCAGATAAATGGATTTTTGTCGATTCAGGACCATGCCCATTTTTGGTATAAAGTTTTTTGTCTAATGTAGGCGTGGCTCTTAATCGATTTTGCCAGCATAAAAAAGATTTGCTTGAAGGAACTAAAAGTGTCTTAATCAGCTCAATATGTTAAAAATTTACGACCGTGAGAATGCTAAAATAGACGGACAGACAGATATCGAGTCAGTTTTTGATACTGATCAAGAATACATATACTTTGTGGGATGTCTGGGCATTAACTTGTGGAATGACGAAAACTTTGTATACCCACCCATCTTACTTATTTTAAATTTATGGCTCAGCAACATTAAGTATAGAACACTCAGACACACACACACAAAATCTTTCATATTTCATTTGAGGAGTTTCTGAGTGAAACTATCATACAGTAAGATTAGAGAAGAAGCAAACACAAATAATATTTTAATATTTCTATGACAGGTGTTGTCTCACCTTTTAATCAAATTTAAGTGAACTTTACACCAACGCGCAAAGTATATGCAACGAGCTGAGAGGGAAAAGAATGTTACCAAAATGCACCTGATTATGATTACAAAAAACAACAACAACAAACGTTAAACTCCTGTTGTGCTTTTTTTTTCTTTCAAATCCTACACACAAACAAACACAACTCGCAATTATGTACACAACACAACTTAACCATCAACACTTGTTTCTGTCATATTAAATACAAGCGGAAATAGCTTTGGTTTTTGCTTTCCCTTTAATTTGTAAAACAGCACACATTGAAAAACTCTCCGCTTTCTCTGCTCTACTCCCTTCCCCTCTCTCACTCCCTAGGAAGTGCAATGAAAGGGAACCGTTCAACTGTTCAACAAAAGCAAATTATGTTCAACCAAACAACTGCAGGCAATTTTTGTGACAGAATAAATGCGCCTGTCCCCGCTAGAAAAACACATGCACACACACACACGCAGACACATTGATAAACAGACAGGACGTCATAATGTACAGAAACAAAACACAAAGTGATTCCGTAAACTTGTCAACAACAACATAGTAATATTAGAGTAGGAGAGTGGCTGGCTCTCTTTATCCATGGCGACGGACATCGTTACATATGTTTTCAACGTCTGTCTGTGATACAAACTATACACGCACCCCTAATAAAGCTAACAATGGAAATTACCCGAAAAACAATAAGAAAAAAAGGAAATTTAAGAATTTAAAAAAATTATTGTAATATTAGCTCAAGCCAAACCTTAAATACCCTGCACGTATGTATATATAAACAGAGGGCGTGGCACTTACCTTATTGGTGCATGTATTTTGTAATAATTTCTAAATCGCACTGTGCCTCAAAAAAAGATTTTTGTACATAATGGGCGTGTCTGTTTTCCGCCCCACTCGCACTTTTTATACTTTATTGTATCCCAAAGTTTAGTTTCAAAGGTACATTTTTATAATTCCTGCAAATATTTTGGTCGTGTGTAGGCGTGTTTGTTGATTTTGAACTGATTTTGACCATTTTAGATAAGAAACTATCTGCAAAGATTAAGAATGATTGTATTATATAAATAAAACTTAATTTTACTTAAATTAAATTGTCACCTACCCTACACTTATTTGTACTTGGGCGTGCCATGTAAAAAACTGACTCCTTCTAATAAATTCTATACTAAAATATTTGTTATATTTTACCTTGAAGAATGATTTCTTCAAAAAATAGAAATTTTTATGAAAATTATGGGCGTGTCTATGGTAAAGCTATTTATAAATATATATAAAACAAGTTTCTCTTTTCAATTTATAACAATTAGAGAATGTGAATGATTGTGGACGTGGCACTTTACGGATTACGCAGTAAGAATATGGCTGGAAGAATGTATAAATACTTTGTGGGAGAGCGTGGGATGAGTAATGCAAACGGCATAACAAACTTAGTATACCGCCCAGCTTATGTAGTGGTACATCCAATTTAATGATTTATGTATTATTGTACATATATGTAAAGTAATAAATATTTATATAAGAAACTATGATCATTTCAAATAATTACAACAACAATACTCATCATTCAACTTTATTGCCACATTTAAAATTTTTTTTTAGTTTAGTTTGTTATTTAAAATATTTCACTATAATTACAGGTGGCCTGTCTATACCCTTAAATCTGTACGTTTATTAAACTGTGTAGATTGTGTTTATGCGGCACAAACATATGAACGGATGCATATAAATGCCTAGTAATGCAGAGCACTTATATATATGTGTGTTTTTTAGTATAAAGGACTTGGATTAAGAAAAAAAGTCAACATGAAACCGCAAAATAACAAATAATAAAGACTGCACCGCCAACCATCAAAACCACTAAAATATGGCATTGCCAGTACTAACACACAAAACACACAGACCGCCACTATCGTCATCAACCGCACCAACCTTTATGTGTTGTTGCCCTCATAAAGATCAAATAAAGCAATAATGAAAACATTTAAAAATATATATATTTAGGTATGTGTATAAAAATCAACCCAAAACGAAACAATAACAACAACAACAACAATAATAACATACACAAATGAAACGTAAAACAAGGAAAAAATTAAATTTTGCTTTAACCAAATCGGAAATACGCTTGAAAATATATTGAATAAGGGCGTGGCAAATATATAATGACGCCTTCTAAGTGTATGTGTATTAAATATCATCTTAAAAGTTTCAGGTTTTACGCTTTTAAAGGTTTTTTTGTAAATTGTGGGAGTTTCTGTTATCCAACCATGCCCATTTTGGCACTTCAATGTATGGCGTAATATGTATATGATATATACCAAATTTAATCTTTGGCATTTTTTGGCAGATAAGTAGATTTTTGTCGATTGTGGGCGTGTCTGTTATATGACCATGCTCATTTTTGAAACATCGATGAACGGAACATATATAGATATAAATACCAAATATCAACTTTATAGCTCAATTTTTGTGGCAAATAAATATATTTATGTCGATGGTGGGCGTGGCTTTCGATTGATTTTGCTTAATTTAAATGGAAATGTACGTGAAACAATTGGAAGAGTCTGTAAAATTAAATTTCAAATTAATATCTCTTAATTTACAACCGTTAGAGTACCAACCATAGATGGACGTACGGACATACTGTCCTTCTGAGTGTTGCAAATCGAATGAAAAACTTGGCAAACCTGCCATTTAAGGTAAAGGGTATAATAACCAAAACGAAACACACTAAACATCCGAACACATCAATAGTAAAAGTTGGTCGCTTAAAAACGACCGATATACATAATGATTGAGTGAGAAAGAGGGGAGGAAACGTGTAAGGTGGTACAAAAAAATCCTATTTGTTCATGCAATTTGCATAATCACACATACATACACATGCACACATACATACAGCTTAATGATATACCGCCACGTTTTGTGTGTTTGTTTGCGTGCATGTGTATATTTGCACAGTTTAATGACCGAATAAGAACCACATGCAAATACTTGCATAGTATTTTATTTCATTGGTTTTGTAATATCATATTTATTATCATAATTCGTGTGGCAAATAAATACGATGGAATTAAAATTTCACACGCACACACCAGAACACATGCATATGTAAAACTTTTTTTTTATTTTTTTATTTTTTTTTTTACATTTTATATGCAAATATTTTATATATATACAAGCATAAAATGAATACTTGACACTTAACTCATCATTGGCTTGGCTGAAGTAGATTATATTGAAACAAGATATACGCACATACATACATGCGTACATGTGTGTACGAGTGTGTGTATTTGTGTTTTATTATTCATTCATCATAATGAGTAAAAATTTAATATTTTTCATGCTTTTTTAGGCCTTCACTGATATGGATGGAGTTTTACTATTCTGACAGTCCATAAAGATTTAAGAGGTTAAAGTGACAACTATTTTGGTTTAGTGTGTAATGAAAATGGGCGGAATTGTTTAAATGCCACGCCTATAATTAGGAAAACATCCCTCTCTTATAATTACTAAAATATTACGCCTCGATTTAAATTTTCTCCTTAGTTAAGCCATACACACGCCCACTTTTTTATGCTCACAATTAAGAAAATTTAAATCATTTTGTTCAACTAAAAATTTAGCAATACTAGTAAAATACTAGTATTTTTTTTATAAATTTTCAAATATTAAGATTTTTGAAAAAGTTGACTTGGATCACTTTCATAATTAAAAGCTTTACATATATTTTATTACATTATTAAATTTTATACGAATTTAGCAATAAATTGTAAAATTCGATTCCAGAAATATTTACACTTTTCTCTAATTTATATGCGTACACCTGTCCGTCCGTCCGTCTGTCCGTTCGTTTGAGTGCATGTGTAAAATTTCAACAAAAAACAACAATTGCATACCATTCATATATGAATAAATTAATAATGAATTTATGCAATAAAACATCTACAGTCTCTCTGATATATACAAACTTATTAAGTCACACACATACTTTCACACATTACATAAAATGCACACTTTCAACCGTATGTATACACAACTGCATTTATTCCGGTGCACAGTTGTGCTATAATATCAAATGAAACTTCATAAACTAGAATTTATAAAATAAATTTGAAATTATGTTCAACATAGAAGTTGGAATATTTTTATACACTTTACAGGGGGAGTGTATAAGTGTACAAAAAGTTTGTTATACCGTTTACAATACCCAGACCACCGAGTATGTGTGTTGCAAATGTGTGCATGTGTGTAAGTATGGTTCATAAATTTTTTGCTTAGCTTTGACTTCTAAGACGATTTAGCCTCTTTCTCTGTCCGTACGTCTGTGTAAATTTTCACACTTTGCTTTGTTACCCTCTCGCAGGCTTAACAATTAAGCTGATATTTGTTATACTTTGTTATAATTTTCGAGTTTCTTTACAGTGTGGTATTAGAAATGGGCAAAATTGGTCCACAACCAGAAAGAGAAGAAACTTCAACAAATTGGATCAGTCTAGATATGTCGATTGCAGTCCAAAAGAATTTGGTTTAAAAAAAATCAAAATTAGTCTTTTTATTGGACATTCTAACGGTATATGAATAAAGAAAATAGCATAAGCCCTGTAGGAGATATATTAAAAAGAAGATGTGTATTTTTTGTATAAGTAAAGCAATCACATCCGATGATGATTGGTTTTAAACCAGTTTGTAAACATTTTTGTTTATAAATTACAAAACATAACATAACATAACGTAATACATAACGTAACATAACGATGCCATAACGATAACATAACGACAGCATAGCACATGACATTACATATGGGTATAATGGTGGCTGTCTTAGATTTGGCATACCCCTAATATAACCCCATTTACTTGTTTTACTTGTTTCCTTATCTATCATAGAAGTAGATAGAAAAAAAACACTTAATCGCCTTCAATGTGATGCGACACTGACGAACCACTTCCATTCCCATTCATCATCACATCACTCTTTTATATGTTTTACACTTTTATTTACTCGTTCGTTCACACCAATCACACGTGTGTTTATACGTGTGTGTATTTGTTAGTCAAATGCAACCATAAAAGTTGTAACCATAGTGAATGCATCGAGTGTAACTATTACTATGAAGACGTTGGGTTAACATCTAAAGTGTCACCATTGCTTTACTTTAGTAACATTGATAAAGCACAAACAGAAGCATCTCAACTTCAAAACGCAAAATTCTCGTGTGCATATATTTATTTTATTATTATTGTTGTTGTTATGATTATTAATAGATAAAGTTGGATAAGGAGTAGATTGAGCTGAACACGTAACGATTTCATAAAATTCTAGTAAAAGTGTAAAAGAGTAAAAGAGCGTGAGCGTGAACGTAAACGTAAATTATAAAAAAGATGGGTCAAGAGGATCAAGAAGTTTTAATACACTCCAGTAAACAAAGAAGAAGAAGCTCTACGGAAAGTTTAAATATTAACGTAAGCATATATATGTAGATATATACAAAGAAACATGCATAGTGATACAGACGGAATTGAATACTTCAATAGGTCATCAGTTTAATAGTTCATCAAATAAACGTTTATAGGAGAACTGAATATCATATTATTAAACACTTTCTAACACTTGTTGTGGCAAACATTAGGACAAGCGAGCAAGTCGCATAATTTAAGCTTCAGTAGATGCATAGTTCTCCGTTAGTTTAAATGATATAGGTATCCCTTAGTTATATCATAAAATCTGTATCTGGTATAACAAATTATGAACTGTATCTACCTTCCAACGCATAAAAAAGAATCGAAACAAGGAAAAACAATAAAAAACTAAATTTTCCGTAACCGTGTCTATTATCCCATCCCACCTAGTTTTGTCGAATCGATAGATGGGCTAATTATATATATGTCTACCTAAATTCAATGTCATAGTTCAATGTCATTGTGGCAGATAAATCAATTTTTATCGATTGTGGGCGTGGCTTTTGACTGATGTTTGGTGTCAGGTTGAAAAATTTCAACTCAATATCTCAAAATAGCAATAGTCAAGTCAATTTCTGAGCGAAGTGTTTTTTTTTCAATTATAGGAGTGGCTGTTCTACAGTCCCAACCATTTCTAGCAAAACCCATAAATTATTACAATATTTCTACTTCAAAGCTAAACCTTTATGTTTATAATAAATAGATATAGATAACAATTGTGGGCGTAACTTTTAACAAAGACATTGGTAAAAAAAGACATCAATAAAAAAAAAATAATTGAATAGAAAAAAATTCGTTTTTCATAACGTTTGAAATAAAGAAAAATTTATAAAAACTACAACAACAACAAAGAACAGTAACAACATAAGCTGGCGCAACAAAAAAATTTGGGGAAAAAGTACACTCAAACACACACACACACACACACTGTTAATACCCACCAAGCGAGTAAGGTTGAGTTAGAAAATGAAGAAAAAAACTGAAACCAAACAGAAAGTATCTAAATTTGTAAGGTGTACTGATGTAGATGAATATATCTATAGGTGTGTGTGTGTGTAGATGTGTGTGTGTGTTTAGTGAATTGGCACAATGAAATCTACATTGTTGTGGTTTTTGTTGTATTGTTTTTCTACTATCTCCCTCTCTCTCTCCCACCCACTCTATGTGTTTTTTCCTGCATTTGAAAAATTGGAAGATACAACAATGAAAGTAGTTGAGTGTGTGTGTGTGTGTGTTCGAAATATTAAATCATTCTCACAGCACACCAACACATGCACACCGTACATGTATGGGTTGGTGTGTATACAGAGTGAAACAAATAAGTCTAAAAGTACATGCCCAAGTTTGTATACAAAGGCACAAATGTGAATGTGTGGGTAAACAGTAAGCAGTCATTACAAACGAGGTTACTTTGTGGCCGCTTAGAATGATGCTTTGTAGTGGAATTCCTTACTTAAGCACACAATGTTTGAAATCGTATACCATGCAAAGCACACATGTGTGTTAGAAGAAGAAGAAGAACGCCTATCTAACTATTCCTATGGTATTCTTTCAGAACACCAACACCCTCGAGCAGACCTCTTTTGGGGGCGGTTCTATACGAGATTATGGTTCCACTGATACCACATTGGATCACTTAACCTATACTTGGTATAATTTGGATATTTATGGTGAGGTCCATGAGTCGGGGTCACAATGGAAGCAATTAAAAAACCGTATACGGGGTATCTGCTGCAATGAACGCCATATACCAAAACCACGCAAGCACCTTATTAAGAACGGTAATCATGTTTCCATCTGAAATCAATAAATCTCTTAATCAGATGTCTGTCTATATAAATGAAAGTTTCCGGTGTAGCTTATCCCGGTGAATTGTTGGCAGTAATGGGCAGTTCGGGGGCGGGCAAAACCACTCTCCTAAATGCTTTAGCTTTTCGCAATAGTCAAGGTGTCCAAGTGTCTCCATCCAGTGTACGTTTGCTAAATGGTCACCCGGTTGATGCCAAAGAGATGCAAGCCCGTTGCGCTTACGTGCAACAAGATGATTTATTCATTGGCTCGTTAACGGCACGAGAACATTTGATTTTTCAGGCTATGATGCGAATGCCTCGCTCCTTTTCTCAACGACAGAAAATCCAACGGGTTGATCAGGTGGTGCAGGATTTGTCGTTGGGCAAGTGCCAAAATACCATAATTGGGGTACCGGGTCGGGTGAAAGGCTTGTCGGGAGGTGAACGTAAACGTTTGGCATTTGCTTCGGAAGCTCTTACCGATCCGCCTCTATTGATATGTGATGAACCCACCTCGGGACTGGACTCGTTTATGGCTCGCAGTGTTGTCCAGGTGCTAAAAAAGTTATCACAGCGCGGCAAAAACATCATCTTAACCATACACCAACCCTCTTCCGAGCTGTACGAACTGTTCGATAAGATTCTCTTAATTGCTGAGGGTAGAGTAGCATTCCTAGGCAAACCCACCGATGCAGTCGATTTCTTTTCTTAGTAAGTTTTACCAAAAAATCCTTGAATTCTAATTTTTAACAGTGTCCACTATTAAAATTCTAGTGTGGGTGCTCAATGTCCCATAAATTATAATCCGGCTGATTTTTATGTACAAGTTTTGGCCATAGTGCCGGGGCGAGAACTGGAATCAAGAGATCGTATATCAAAAATATGCGATAATTTTGCCGTCAGCAAGTATGTATTCACTCTAACATTTTTGTATAAAATTTTCACAATCCAAAATTTTTTTAGGGTAGCTCGTGAAATAGAACGAAAATATCAAAACATTGTCAATTGTCCGGCCGTTTTATCGAAAGATGATAATAACGGTTTTAGTTATAAGGCATCTTGGTTTACACAATTTCGGGCTATTTTGTGGCGTTCGTGGTTGTCAGTGCTAAAGGAACCGTTGCTGGTTAAAGTTCGTTTAACACAAACAACGGTAATCTATTATATAACGGTAATCTATTAAATAATAAAATTTATGTATTTTATATACAGATTGTTGCCGTCCTGGTGGGTTTGATATTTATGAATCAGTCCTTAACCCAAGTGGGCGTTATGAATATAAATGGAGCGATTTTTTTATTTCTAACAAATATGACTTTTCAAAATGTATTCGCCGTTATAAATGTAAGAAAAGTCTTGCTTTTTTAATTCCGTTTTTCCGCTTTAATTTACTTTTGTTTTATTATGTCTTTAGGTCTTTACTTCCGAGTTGCCGGTTTTTCTGCGTGAATCTCGCAGCCGTTTGTATCGTTGCGATACATATTTTCTGGGTAAAACTGTTGCTGAATTACCTTTATTTCTGGCCGTTCCCTTTGTTTTTACATCCATTGCTTATCCCATGATAGGATTACGGCCCGGCTTCGGGCCTTACCTAAAAGCCTTGACTGTTGTTACTTTGGTGGCTAACGTTTCAGCATCATTCGGTTATTTAATATCATGCATTAGCAAATCTACGTCTATGGCTTTGGCGGTAGGGCCACCGGTTACCATTCCCTTTCTACTTTTCGGCGGTTTCTTCTTGAACATCGGCTCAATACCGGTGTATTTGAAGTGGCTGGCCTATTTGTCGTGGTTTCGCTATGCCAATGAGGGTTTGTTGATTAACCAGTGGGCGGATGTTGAACCCGGTGAAATATCTTGCAATCTATCCAATGCCACATGTCCAAAATCGGGTAAAGTTATACTGGAAACATTGAATTTTTCAGCAGGCGATTTGCCTTATGATTATATTGGATTATTTCTTTTAATAATTGGATTCAGATTTTGTGCTTACTTAGCCTTAATATTTAGAGTAAGAAGTAAAACGTAAAAAAGCAAAATTTGAAAAAATTTACTCATAAAAATTATAATAAAGCCTTAGAAATCATATTATATGGCTTAAATAAATAAAAAATTTCAATGATTGAATTTGGTAACTAAAACAGCCTGCTTTGATATATAGTTGCACTCAAAAACTAGACATAGTTATCAATAAAGCATTTAATGTTTTATATTGTACACATTAAAATGCATATTCCTAAGTATTAGTATTAATTTATATATTAAGTGTATAACTTTTTGTATTCATTCCATATTTTAGTAAAGAAATAAGGTGACACAGAACGTTTTAATTTCTTCTGTTTGGCAGCATTGCTAAACGCAGCTGTTTTTGACGATAAGAAATAAGCACGATGTGAGATAGCAGCCGGCAATAAAAAGTTGTATTTGCAAAACAGATCAAATAATTTATTAATCAAAGACAAGCTGATAAGCAAAACGCATAAGATAGTGAATTATACATATAAGAAATAAATTAAGAACGATTTATGTAAATTTCGTAGTAAATATACAACCTTAAAGGTGAACATTGCAGAAGCAACAAAACATTCCGTTCGGTGAAAAGAAAGCAAAACATAAAAAGGAAAAATTTGCAAATGGCTGGGAAAGTCAGTTAAAATAAAATGTTTTGTGTAATGTAAAGTAATCAATTGTGAATATCTTGTAATATATTTTTATATGGATATAACTAATCTAATCAGTGTTATAAAGAAAAAGCGATAAATTCATTTACCAAAGACCAATTTGCCGTATCAAAGTTTACGAACGTACCGTTCTTTTTAATTTACACACATATCCATAGAAGGGGTACGAATAATATTTGATAAATAACTACAAAAGAGTATTGTGCGGTGACGCTAATCAAAAAAAAAAAAAAAAAAAATACGCGACTAAAATGCATTCTATAATTTAAAATTTTGTACATGTATCAACACAGTGTGTGTGCATGGTGCTTAGCATATGCATATAAGGTATATGCCTATATACGTATTTGAATAGATTGCCACCTTGACTCCGTACAATTTCAACGTCAAGCGAAACTGACCAAGGCCCATAGTACATTGTTCTAGTATTCATATACACGCTATTTATATTTTTATATTATATTTGTGAGTTTTAAACTGAACGTTTAATAAAGAGGGGAGAGGCGGCAGTTTCAAAATGAATATCGATATAGACGCGCTGACAAGTGAATGGGACGAGCTAAGCCAAGAATATTTAGATCTGGAGGTACGTGTCAACACTCTCTTATACGTAAAGAAAGTTATACACAATAAATTTATTCATTTATTTTATGGTGTATAGGAGTGTAACCGCAAATATATTGAATTATTAGAACAACTGCATTCTCATCAGCAAAAGTGTTTCAATGAAATCAAACACCAACGCTATCGCATGAATCAGATTAGTGCTTCATTAAAACAGTAAGTATGCTGTGTAATAAATAACATCTTGAACAGACAACCCAACCATTGCTGTAAGTCTTGGCGAAAGTAAAGACTTTCATCATCTAAATACATATAAACTCAGTATTATTAATACATATATATATACACCTAATTCTCTTTTTACACGATAGATACGTTCCTAAAAAAATTCGTATAAAAAAAATTCGTATAAAAAATAAAATGGAAGAATAGATTGGTTCCAGTCCTAACAAAAAAAATTGAAAATCGTGTTAAAACGAAACAATTCGTGTAAAAAGAGATATTTTTTTGTTTTTTTAACTCGTGAAAAAGAGATTTTTTTGTTTTTTGTTTTAACTCGTGTTAAATCAAATTCGTGTAAAAAAAATTCGTGCAAAAAGAGGATTAGGTGTATATATCTTATAAAACAACAACAAAAAACCAACTTCGTGTTTTCATTAGATTAAAACATGTTCAGTCACCTGAAGAGAAAGAGAAAATTGCTGAATTACAAAAAAATACTATTAAACGTAAAGCTCAGTTGCACGAAATTGAGCAATCATTGCCCGCCAAATCTGGTCGTTATTTAAGGGTAATTACACACACACAAATGAAACATAAGAATCAAGAATTATATTAATTATGGAAATTGGAAAATTGTGCTTCTTCTTTTAGATCATTTTGGGTGATGTAAATGTTTCCATATTGAATAGAAACGACAAAGTGCGCTATAAGGATGAATATGAAAAATTCAAATTAATATTAAACGTTATTGGACTGATAATGGCTTTTGTAAATTTGGTCTTCGATTACAGGTACCGTGCAACGTTTTAGTGAAATTTTGTTCCCTTTCTAAATGTTTCTTTTTGGTGTATAAATAATGCACACATACACACATATATGTAGACCTCTGGAATTATCGTATATATTTTTGTTGGTGTGGTATTATTGTACGCTAACAATACGTGAATCGATCTTAAAAGTGAATGGTTCAAGAATTAAAGGCTGGTGGCGAGCTCATCATTTCATATCGACAGTGGCGGCTGGTGTATTATTAGTATGGCCTCAAGGTGTACACTGGACATTGTTTCGTCAACAATTCATGTACTTCAACGTGTACATTAGTAAGTGAAATATCTGTGAAAGCATGAGCTTGAGTGAATTTATTAAATTTAAACGTTTTGTAGGTATTGTGCAATATTTACAATTTGGTTATCAAAAGGGTTTATTGTATCGCTTAAAGGCTTTGGGTGAACGTCACAATATGGATATCACTATAGAGGGTTTCCACTCGTGGATGTGGCGCGGTTTAAGCTTCCTATTACCCTTCCTGTTTATTGGTTATGCCTTTCAGGCCTACAATGCTTGGTCACTATATAAGTTGGCTTTCGAAACTCATGATGCTCCCTGGCATGTAAGTTGTTATACAAAAACCTTAATTTAATACCTTATACCGCTTAGTTCCACAAAAGTATGTTACAAAATTAATTTAATTGTAAGCATTGTCGTATAAGTCACTTCGTGAAATATCATTATATGGGAAGGGGTTCTAAAAATGATCTCACCGGATCCAAATTTGCTTCTGTTATTTATTAAGCTAATTAACTACTTTTTACTAAATTTTGTTAAAGAATATTAAGAATTGCAAAATTTCGCCATATAAAGAATTCCTTAATAATAAAGCTTTATATAAGGAGGGGTTCTAAAAATGGTCCAATTCGGTTCAATTTCAATAAAGGTTCTCTAGGATCTAAAATATGACCTTGTACCGATTTTCATTGAAAATTCTCAAAAAATGTGACCTATAGCTTAAGCATAAATTTACATGGACACCAGACGGACATGTTACAGCGATTCAGATTTTGATTCTGAATGGATCAGAAACTTATTAAACCCTTTGATATTTGATTCTATATTAATGCACAGGTCTACGTCATGTGCGGTTTATTTGCCATATTATTTATTGGTAATATAACGACAACCCTGTTGGTGGTGCCGGAGAAAATACGTGAAAAAACTAAAGAACGTTATCGCCTCATCAGTATGGGCAAATCAATGAAATTAAGGCAAATGATGAAGGTATGATAATTATACAACAACAACAAACAACTTTACATCGTACATGTATTTTATTTATTTTGCAGCAAAATAGCCTAAGTGAAAATGCTGTAGACAGCACAACATCAAATCTGTGTAAGGCAACTGCCCTAACTAATAACGCTAAGGCGGAAGATAAAAAACAAAATTAATAATTTCTACTATCAAGACCAACCAACATATAGCTAAGCGAACTAACCATGAAAGTAAGGCAGAATTATACAAGAAACTATCCTACCGAAGACTAAAGCAAACAATCAACACAACAACAACTCACTTCATTGAAACACTTGAAACCGTTTAGTCTTCATTTGAACCCTCATTATTGTTAGTTAAACTTTATTATAAAGTAATTATGTTCGCACACTTAACCACAAAACAATTATTTATAATGAAATCATAAAACAAAATACTTGAAAAATTAATTCAATTACTACAGCATGATGCAAAATATTTATATTAAAATAATTCATCATCATGCTGTAGCATTAATTGAGTTAATGTTCCAAATATGAAATTGATGAAAATAAGAAATCCATTCCAAATGTGTTGAAATCCCCTAAAGTTTTCTGTTGATATAGGTTCCCTTTATACGTACATATATTTATTTATTGTTTATTTATATATTTTGCTTTATTGTGCTTTAAATTTTCTCTTTATAGCTAATTTATTCCTCTTATACATATATTTTTAAACTGATATTTCAATCATTTCTGTCGTAACAATATTAATTAAAATGTGTAATAAATATATTATATATGATGATGATCATGATTGTGTACATGGAAATGTTTTAGTGATGATTTGTTTGCATTTATGATGCAGGTGAATGGGAAATTAGTTGTTGTTTAAAGGTAAGCAATGAAAAGGAATGTATGCGTGTGAAATATTTATGAGATTTATAAATAACGAGAGGAAAACTTGCTATTAAGAAGCTATTAAAATGGTCCCAGGCCGCCTTCTTACACCCTGCACCCTACATTAAGATTTGGAGGATATTTGTAAAATACTACACCCTCGTTTAATTATGGACATCAATTTTAAAAATCAATATTCTGTAGAAATGTAAGTACGAAAATCAATAAATTGGTGAATTTATGATAGATTATAAATACATAAAAATTTACCACCTACCAGCCAAAGTAAATGTAATTAATTTTATTATCTCGATATGAAAGTCGAATGAATGGTGAAAAAAACGTGAAATGATTAAAAAAAAGTTAAGGCTTAAAATACACTTCAATGGTCACATGGAATATGGACATTAAAGAAAGCAATATAAAAGTGAATGTAAAGTGAAAAGGACGTGTAAAGCAAATCGACAGTTATTTATATTGAACATAAAAAGCGGTTATCTTCGATTTAATTTTAAGAAGGACTATCAAACGAATATGTACAACATAATGTATATATGCATGTGTGTATGTGTGAGCATGTTTGTATTTATATTACTTACTGAGCAGACCGAATAACTTTATCTACAGTAGCAGTTCAGGCGAGTCCTGTTATTTAATCATGATAAATAAATAAGTGAATGGAAGGAAGAAGAAGAAGAAGGAGATTATTACATATACTTAAAAGCTTTTCATAATTGTTATTGGATTGAATTGCACCTTTGGGTTTAAAAGGAAATTTTTTTATAGACAACATTACATACTTATGTGTACTTGTGTGGTAACAGCAACGCGGGCCATCCTATAGACTATAATATAATATAACTGCAACAGGAGTGTTGCCGCAGTCACATTCACACAAAAACAAAGTCTTTGTAGATAAATTAGAATTTGATGATGATGAAGTATCGGACAGACGCACTGAGAACCGACCTAGAAGGTAGATAAATAGGAATTTGAATTGTGCTGAAAAATCGGACAGTCGGACGGATGACTAGGTAGATAAATGGCAATTTGATGATGATGAAGAATCGAACAGATAGACATCACAATGACGATGACAATGAAAAACGGGCAGACGGACTGATGCATAGGTAAATAAATCACAATTTGATGATGATAAAGAATCGGACAGATGGTCTGATGTCTAGGTAGATAAATCATAATTTGATGATGCTAAACAATTAACCACATGAGCTAATGGCATGACTTATTATTCCCAAAACATACCTAAATGACAACCGAGTAAACAAAATTTAGCGGACTGCAACTTTTATAATGATTACGAATCATCCGTTATGGTTGTGTATGTCCTCTGTAAGACATAAGTTACTACTGAAGCAGAAAATATAAAGCGAAACCATATTCAATGAATCAGCAGAAAGTTTTTATACAAACCAAAAAAGTTCAAACCGCATCAAGCGGTAAAAAAACACACCAAACCAATTATTCAGAAAACTAATAAACGACTAAGTGGAGAAGAATTAAAAAAGCAAGTTTTTTATTTTTAAATTTTTTTATAGCGAATAAAAATGTAAAATTTTTGTTGGTCACTATGCC
This sequence comes from Ornithomya chloropus, assembly GCA_963971445.1. Lineage (NCBI taxonomy): Eukaryota > Metazoa > Arthropoda > Insecta > Diptera > Hippoboscidae > Ornithomya > Ornithomya chloropus. Next base: position 31,389,012 of record OZ020529.1, read on the forward strand.
GTATGAGTCATTTTTACAACTTTTATCCGCTACTCAAATGTTTTCAATGCCAAGCGAAGATAAAACCAGTGAAAAGAAACTAAAAAAAATTTTATTAATAAGTTCAATCAGATTTTTTGTAAATCGTAAAATAAAAGTGGGCGTAACTAGTAACCACGCCTAATTTTTTAACTTTATCTATGCATATGTTAATTTTAAATATTTATATAAAAATTATTCATATATGTTCATGGGTCAATTTGGTTGCAGTGAAAGATTTGATCGATTTCGCCCACACTTAATAGGAACCTGTATACAGATCCTATAAATATTTCACTCAATTTTAGCTCAAAGTATACGAAAATAAATATTTCAAGAACAAATTCACAAACACACGGAGAGACACATTGTCGGGATCGAATCAGATTTTGCTTTTGATTAAGAATATATATATTTTGAAGGCTCTATGATGCCTCCTTCTGAGTGTAGCAAACGAACTTAGTGAAGCCGCATCACTATAGGGTACAGTACAGCAACATAAAAGTGAAAGCTTCACCTTTACACTAATTAACATAATTTTTTATAATTATTACACACACACACACGCATACATATTATACAGACAATGTTACTTGAGAAAATGTCAAGTGTTCTAAATTGCTTCTCAATTACTATTAAGTCAGCACAGTACACATATACATAGAAATGTATCTTGTCTCACTCGCAAAAAGCAATTCTGTTTACAATGAGAAAATGTATCTCTAAGTATACAAATTGAATACAATAATCACATGGCCCCTATCTAAATACGTATTATCCCCGAAAAAGTTTACGTAAACACGTATCTATAAGCTTCAAACAACCAATGAGAATTTTTCTTATTGTTATACCCTCCACATAAGATGGTATACTAAGTTTGTCATACCATTTGTAATACGCAGAAGGAGGCGTCAGATATTGTAGTGTTAAAAACTGAGTCGATCTGGACATGTGCGTCCGTAAGTCCGTTTGTTGTTGGCATTCTCAACGTTTTAAATTTTTAAATTTTAGGCTAAAATTGTGTATCGCTATTTAAATTTGAGTAAAATTGGTTAAAAGCCATGCCCACAATCGACAAAATTCTATTTATTTGCCACAAAAATTGAACAATAAAATTGAAATTTAATATTCGTGTTTATAATTAAGTTGTATGTGCCAAAAATGGGCATGGTCGAGACACGCCCACAATCGACAAAAATCTATTTATCTGCACGAAAATTTGATAAATGACTTTGAATTTTTGTACAAATATTTATAATTAACCCCATGCATCCATCCATATAACAAAAATGGGCGTAACTGAAACACAAATGAAGCCACAAGGCGTCTTTATGTAAATGCCACACCTACGATTTGTATGTATATAAGCAGGGTATTTAAAATTTGGCTTAAGCCAAAACTTAGTTTTTTGCAATAATAACAATTCAAAATAGTTCAATTTCTTACGTTTCATTTACAACACACACACACACGACACGTAGAAGAAAGCATTTATTTGCTTATGATATTGTGTAAGTTAGAGAATATAACGGAGAAAATACCAAAATCATATTTAAATGCTCTGCTCTCTGCTTTATCTCCCCTGAGTGTGTGTTCTGTGTGGTCGTCATTATATGTTACGTACTCGTACTCGTGTGGGGTGCTGAAAACATTATGTGTCAAAGTCAGTATGATTCTAGTTGCATTCTCATACACGATATAGTTACATGTGCTCTTTTTTTAACATACAAAAAAAAAATATAAAAAGCTATAAATTATAATTACAAGAGTAAGAGTAAGAACAAGATACAACACAAAGCCAACAATTAAAAAATTCTTTAAGAAAAAGAATTCAATTCACTAAAACAATCAACAACAACAACAAGCATTATTAAGTAAATATGTAAAGAAAACATGTAACGCGCATTTATTAACCCAAGCAAGTTGGCTGCTTATTAATTAAAAATAATAAATCCGATCATAATAAAATAGAAAAAAAATGAAGTTTGACCCCTAAACCATACGAATTAAGTGAGTTGGTCAGTGTATACGATTCTTATTTGTGATATGTGAGACAAATTAATAGCAATACTCTGACCATCAGCAAGTTCATTAATCCATAAGGAGCAGAGACGTTACCTTATCAAAACTTTATGAGTATGTGTACAAAGAATACCTTACCGCAGAACCCAAACACTTACACACCTGCAACAGCAACAGCCGCAGAGAGGGAGAGACATAATTAAAGTTTAACGAAGCACAACATTTCTCTATACAGCCTTAATCTCGAAAGAAAATTATGGCAAAAGATCGTTTGCCGGAATTAATACAGGTAGGCGAGTAGGAGAGTGACACAAATACCCAAATACACACAAACACACGCGCGTACACAAAATAAACAGAAGAGAAGAAAACTGTGTTATTAAAAAAAAAGTTATATGAAAATATTTGGATTAATATTGGGTTGAATGGAAAGTGATTTCAACAAATTTAAACAAGCGAGGGTTGGCCTCGAATTTTTATTTAAAACCAACTTTCAATCCATCCTAAGCAATATTTTGATTAAATATTTTGATAATAAATATAAATAATTATACAGTCGATTATTTTTGATAAAAAAAATCACATTTCTACGAGGATGAGCCTTGAGTTTTCGTTCAAAGACATATTTTAATCCATCCCAAGTGATATTTCTTTTAAATATTTTAAAAATAAATGACAAAGGGGGCTAATCCCAATATTTGGTTTAATATTTTTGGTTGTATGAAAAGAAACTTCACGTTGACTTAAAATTTGAAAGGGACAATTTTTTTTAAATAGCTAAGGGCATAATTACAAAAATGTTTGTTAGCAAAAATCTCATGGGTCTCATAGAAACTATTAAAAAAGAAATTTCATCCATCCTAAGCGATATTTCGACAGTACTTTGCGTATAAAATTTACATGGTCCGACAGACGCTCAGCTGAACTTGGTTAAATCGATTTACACTCTTCGATTATCATTCGTAAATTTAAAGTGGGTGTGGCATTTACTGTAAGTTGGTGTAACATCCATGCCCACAATCGAGAAAAATATATCGATCATTGAAAAAATTTAACTCCAATGAAGTTGAAATTTGTTATTAAACGATGCTTAAAAAAATCGATCGAATTTTATGAAAATTATCCTTCAATCCTTCAATCATCGTAAGACTTCTTCCTTTTGCCTGCATTCATGACTTTGTAAAGTAATGAAATTTGCAACTGTAATTACGTTCCAAACAACCCAATAATGAAATCACCTATATATGTACATTACACACATAAACAAACCCACATACTCCAGATTAGATAAGTTTAATGTTTGTTTTGACTTTAGCAATATGTGCTTATGGTATATGAAGCACATTTTTAAAATTGTTGTGCTAGACTCGAATACTTTGTGACTTTAAGTAATTTAAAAAAAAATTGTATTAAACCGTTTAATATAGCGTTCTAGTAGCTGGATATCATCGAATGGTAACTCATTGACGCCAACAACGGAACAGCAGAATAAAATGCAACCGAACAGCAGCAATGTGGACGCCATATTGAATCCGGTGGGTATTGCAACAATTAATGACAAAATAAAACTAAATCACACACACACACACAATTTATTAGTATGCCAAGCACATGGTATGACTTTAATTTGTTTACTTTTTTGTTTTTGCTTTTGTAACAGTATTCTGAAATTCGTGTACATTTGGCGCAAATCGCTACAAATTTGGAATCAATGAATCGTATGGTACAAACCACCAACATCAGGATGTACAATGGTATGTCCTTAATAATTATGTAAATGAAAAAATGAAAAAGAAATCTAAATCCGAGCCTATCGTAGAAAATGAAATGGATCACTTTCGCAAGCAAAATCTTCGTCTGGGCAATCAATTGATGAACAAATTTCAAGAATTCAAAGCCAACCTGCCCGCGGAAAATGATTACAGTTTAGAGGCCCGAATGAAACGGACTTTATTTTATGGCCTGTATCAAAGTTATCTGAACCTGTGGACACGTAATGAGGAATTCCTGCAATATTACGAACAGAAATTAAAGAAGAATTTGAAAATGCAATCGAGAATAAGTGAGAAAAGTAACAAAAAAATTGGAAAAAATTAAATAAATTTATTCGATTTTCAGTTAATTGTAATGCCACCGACGAAGAAATTGAAGAATTAATTGCCAATAAGACCACAAATCTATTTGTGGGTAATGTAAGTCTTTCTCATAAAACTAAAAACGATTCCATTGATATTGAAATTTTTTTTATCCGAATTTTTTTTTTTAGATATTAGAAGAAACGGAAAAAGAACGCAAAACTTTGCGTGATCTGATGGATCGTTTCAATGAATTGAAAAAATTAGAAAAATCCATTGAAGAAGTTCATGTTTTATTTTTGAAAATACAAACTTTGGTATTGGAACAGGTAAGAAAACTAAACTTGGCTTAAGCCGAAACTTCAATATCCTCCACATGTACAATAGTAGGCGTGGCAGGCATATGTTTACGCCCTCTAATCACTTATCAACTTGCAAGTGAGGTTTTTACGTGGAGTACGGTTTTTTGTGGGTGTGTCTCTTATTCAATCATGCCCATTTTTGGCACATCAGGGGATGGCATAGTTATGGAAATGCATACCAAATTTCAACTTAATAGCTCAATTATTGTGGCAGATGAATAGTTTTCTGTGCATTGTGGGCGTGGCTGTTGACCGATTTTGCCCATTTTAAATAACGATCTGCGTGCAAAAAAGTGTCTGTATAAAAATAAGCTCAATATCTCAAAATTTACGCCCGCGAAAATGCCAACAACAGAAAGACACACGGACGAACAACTCTAGGTCGGCTCAGTTCTTGATTCTGATCAAAAATATATATACTTTGTAGGGTATCTGACGCCTCTTTCTAGGTATTGCAAACGGAATGACAAACTTAGTATACCCCTCATTTTATGTGTAGGGTGCAACAAGTGAACATTTGATATTCTACTTAAAAAAAAAAATTTAATTTCTAGAGTGAAACTATACAAAGGGTGGAGTTTCATGCTCAACAGGCCTCAATGCATGTGGACAAGGGGGCCGGCGAGTTGGAAGAAGCTGAACAATTACACAAAAAAACAGTCAAGGTATTGCTTTATGAAATACATGTAAATAAATTAATTTATGTATTTTTTTTTTTGTTTTTTCAGAAAAAAGTCTTCCTCATTGTGATAGCAATTATTGTTGTAACAATTTTTATCCTTTTTGCCTTTTTCTGGTGATAAAACTCAACAACAAGGTTTCCACTTTATTAAGAGCAACATAAATAGCAATATATGTTAAATATTTTAATATATAATATTCGTCTATTTATATAACATATTTATATGTATTTGAAATAAATTTACACGAATAGCTTCTGAAAATATTATGATATAAAATTAGAGTTAAGAAAATTTCACTCACTTGTTTAATGCTGCAGAACACCTATTTTTTCTAGTAATTGGTAAATTGTCATTATCTTCCGGCCAAGAATTAACATCATATACTTCATCAAGCGAACATAAGTTTGGATATGTAAAGCTTCTGCTTTTACATTTATAAGCGGTTGTTTTGCACGCTTTGTATACAGCGTGACCCGCCCTATTACTGGTGGCGTAGTTACAAATCAACGTGTATGCCTTGATACCTTCAGTAAGAGTCTCAGCAGTTGTAGCCGCACAACCGATGTGGGTATTACGTTCATTCACCATAAGTGCGAAGCGTTCCACAGTCCTAGAAATTTTCTAAAGCTTATTATTGAATCTATGTAGGAATAAGGAATACACTTACACCGACGGATTGTTGGGATATTTCTTAATGCACAATTTATTACAATTTCCATGTTGATTAAACCAATAATCTATTGCATCTTTTATAATGTTTTCGTGATTTACAGTTTTCTCTCTGTAGCCTCCAAAGAATATACTTTGACCAGCATGTTTAAATTTTTCCGTATTTCTACATTCATCATAATAAACGGTACACTGTTCAGCATTGCGTTCCGCTAGTTTAGCTAATTCATTATCCCACTGCATTTCTGCCATGCGGCAAGCCGCTCTAAAATGTGACAATTTGCCCGCCATTATATTACGTTTTTCGTTATGTAAGTTTACAATATAATCTTGCATATCCTTTCCATAACTATAGATAATCTTTCCCGTTGGGCATTTTGATTGTGATGTCTTTTTTAATGAGAGAGGAATTACAAATATTTTGTACTTTTTTCTTTTAAATGTAATTAGCACTTACATTGGGATGATCACAGCCAATATGTTTTTTACCTCCACAATCAACTTTACAATAATCTGTTGTTTCTATTTGCTCTATTTCCGCAGTACGGTCCGGTTGCTTTGTCTCTGTTTGTATAAAATGAACAATTATTAGGAAAACATTCATTTTCTTAATTAAAAGAGTTAACTTCATTGCAAGAACTTGAAATTACTTTGAATTATTTAAAGTTATATATGCTGGCGATGAGTAAACGTGTTCTTTAATTAGAAATTTCACAACTATTAAATATTAGCACAGGTTTTTTCTGTCAACAAAAGTAAATTGAATAATAACAGTTGCTTCACTTGTCACTTGCAAATGTCTAATACAGAACACAAACCAATCTAACACATTTAAGGAAGGTCTCCACTTGAAAGCAAATTTAATTTTCCTTTCCCACAAAACCAATATTTAATATTTTCTTCTTTTAATTCAAATCGTATTAATTAATAAATTTCCGTTTTTACGACTCTTATTTAAACTGCGTTGCCAATTCGTTAGAATTTATTATATAACCAAAAAAAAAATTCCAATTCACCCTGTTGTTGTTTATTAAAAGCAACAAGAACAACAATCGCTGTGTTTACGGGATATTGTCATGCTATTTGTATACATCAAAATAAAAACACAAAAGCAATTTTTTGCAGCCGTTTTTCTAGTGCCAAATTAATTTGTTATTCTTATTCGAAAAGTTATTTAAATTACTTGAAAAAAATAAAAAATATACCTGTATAATAGAATAGCCAATAGTTGTTATAAATGTATTTTATGTGAATGGTGTAAAATGTTGAAGAAAATGCGTGTGAAAAATAAACATTAATGTGTGACAGCCATCTTGGTAAACCGAATAGATTCAATCTATATTCCAGTAATTTTGCTAAATAAAAGGTCTCCAACAATATACACAGATTGGTAAAGGGTAAAAAGAGAAATCCCATAATTTTTGGGGGAAATTAAACGCTCACAAAGCATTAATATTCAATGGAAAAAGTCCATTTGGTTGACGACAAATATTTATTAGACTCAATTGAAAAAGATGAGAAAGATGACGTTGCTAATGAGAATTTGGATAGACAGCGTTTATTTATGGACTCGCCAGATCAAATTCCATTCAGCCAAGGCTTGCTTAAGATTTCAAACCGCAGCAAAGAGGAAAGAAGCGACAGGAAGTGTGATTTTAAGACGAGATCCGAGGTAATTGCAAATTACAGTCTACAGCAAAGAATTTTTTTATGTGAAAATTGTACATTTTGTGCAGGCTGAAGCTGAAGTGCTGTTGGGTTCTGTAACCACACATACGCACAATTGTGTGGGGACACGAAGCAGTGCTCGTGTTATACAAAAAATGAAGCAAGACCAACAAACCCATCCGGGTACACCACCCCACGAACGAGATTCAACCGCACGCAAAGAGGAGCGCTCTATGGGGCAAAAGACCCCGAACCAGGTGCGCGTCAATAAGCCCTCCTGGAGTAATATGGAACGCAATTACTTTTTTGATGCTCTCAATGAATTCGGTAAAGACTTTGAAGCGATTGGCAATTATATTAATGCAAAATTAAAGAGACGCAGCCCAGCTACTGATATCACATTCAAATCGAAAGATCAAGTGCGTCAGCATTTCTATCAAACATATCACAAAATATGCAAATATATACGATTTTCAGAAGGTAACGAATGATGTAACGGTGTGCGTTAATGTTTGTAATGTAATGTCTTTCAGAGGTTCGTAAACCAGTACAGGAATTATATGCTCTCATCAATTATGGTGAAATGCGACGTAAAATACAATTCGTTTCAGAGAAACATTTTCTAAAATTAAGAAATCTAGTGTATGACGGTCACGTTACCGTGCGTTGTAAGGGTAAAAATATACGCATTAAAACGCCATCTTGTAAAGCTTTACGCAGACTTAATCAGTTGGATGGTAAGCAGCAGATATTTATGATTTATTGTATTTTAATCAATTATTTTTTTTATTACTATTGCAGATTCATTGGAGGATATCAAGCTGCCGTCGAAAATTGAAGTCATTGTTAGTCCAGCTAATATGGAGACTTTTGGACGTATACAGAGTATAGCGCAAAATCCTCGATGCCGTACCACAGTGCCTTTGCATAAGAAACTTATCAATTTCATTAAAGCCTTTCAATATAAATGGCGCAGCTATGACTGTAAACTGATTGAGGAGGCTAAACTGCTAAACGGTGATTCGGTGCCAAGTGCCGAATCCAATGTAATGGAGCCTGAACTGTGTTTCCTACCCAAACCGGGTGTCACCATACATCGACCATTACTAAGTATTACAGAATATCTGAGTAGCGTCAACATATGTCTTACTGCCTACGAGGAACGCATGGGTGTTAAAATTAAGGGTATCACATTAAATACTGAACGGAATGCGGCAACGAGTTCAACACCAACAGCAATGCTAAACCAGCAAAGTCCATTTATGCCCAACAAACGGACACGCACCGACAGCGGTTCTGATAAACGTTCGCCCGAACAAATGAAACGTTCGAAACCCCAAGAATCCAGCATCTATTTAATAAATGAAGAGTCACCTTCGGACAATGACATATTGCAGAAAAACGAAAGTAGCGGCGATGAGTTGGGTGACGAAATCCATGAACTGTTATCCGATTATACAGAAATGTTAGCAAATAATAAAAATGACGCTTTGCCGGAAGAGATCTTTGATAAATCGTTGACCGAAATTAAAGACATGAATAAAACAATGAGTACCGCCCAAGAGTTATTTGGTGGTGCCCAATGCAATACAACATCAGGTGCGGTACGTTCGGTCAAACGTTCGCTGAATGCAAAGAGTTCGAAATTGATTTTTAAGCCACTGCTGAATGATGATGTTATACAAAGCATACGGAACGGTTGGACGCTAAACAATGCTGGCGACATAACCATCGGGGACTTGTATGTGGTGTTCGGTCACGATGGCAAACTCGAGTTGGATTATTATTGGCCCAACAGTAAGCAAAACAATATTAATCTCAATACAGAATCCATTATATTAGCCACGGGTGAGCTGGTGACTACAGCTACCGAAACTGAAAATGATTTGGGTCCCTTGACCGCCAAATTGGAAGGTTGTACCTTGAGCAATAAACTGAAGCATTTACTGCTTATTGCCAATTTAAGTGAACGTTTGCGTAAACGTTCTTGCACCTGTGAACGTAATGCAAATGCCAAAATTCGTGTAAGTTGTTGTACAATAACAAAAATATTTGAGTATATTTTTTACATGAAAAAATAAAAAAAATAAAACATTTTTCAGTTGGAGCGAGACTTTGGCGGCCGCACTTATCTGGCAAATAAGATTCCCGTAAATTCTAGTAACAATGATGGTCAGCTAAATACTTTCAAGTCACCTTTAGTACCTCTGCGTCGACCTTCCATTGATCCCGTCAAACAGTTAACAAATGTTAGAAAAAAACAAGTAAAAAAAACTGAATTAGGCTTTGGCCTATCCTTATATACCCTCCACATCTACATACAAATGGTGGGCGTGGCAGGTACATAAGCCCTTTAATACTGTAAGCAGGTATCACCTGAAAAGTTGAGTACGATTTTTTGTAAATTGTGGGCGTATCTGCTATCCGACCGTGCCCATTTTTGGCACTTCGATGGATGGCATAATTAAAAATATATGTACTAAATTTCAACTTTGTAGGTCAATTTTTTAATAGGTTTTGCGGGCGCTGCTTTGCCCATCTGTGTGGAGGGTATAAAAATATTATAAACGAAAGTTAAATAGTGAAGGTTCTCTTCTTCTTATCGCAGCTGACACGACCGAAAATGTCCCGCCAAGTGTTGGTGCAAAGGCTTTTAGTACCAAATAGCGATAATGCCGCAAACTCAAATAACGAAAGTACTGTGACTGATGACCAGCCATCTGCTAGCCCCAGTGATGAGTATCAAAACACTGATGTGGAAGACACATCGGTTATACCGGCTGATGATATGGGGAATGTGGTTAAATTGCTGGATGGTGATAGTGATGATATGAAAACGAGTACAACACCTCAGTCGGAAGAAGTAGCACCAACGTCATCAGTGATATCTAGTGTAAATAAACCGCCCCCACCGCCTACCAATGCAAATGAAACAGCTGTTGTAGCAAATGGACAAGTTAGTGTACAGGAAATGGCACCCTCTTCAGTGGATAGTGCTTTTGATGAATGTTCCAGTACGTATGCAATCTTGACAATTATTACCTTTTCACACTATTAACCATTGCATGGGATCTCTTTAGATATCAGTTTTTTAAATGGTTTAAGTCCTTTACAAAATGTACGCGACTCGACGTCCAATTCACGTTGGTTGGAGGAGAATCTTAATGATTTCTCTTTAACAAGTCTGTTGGGCCATCTCGATGAAATCAATGCGAGTCGGGATATATTGGTAAATAATTGAAAAATTAAAATCTTTGAAATAAATTGATTTAAAAAAAAATTTAATTATTATTTAGGATCCTTCTTCGAATTTATCGGTAATAAGCGAAAGCAGTGTCGACTATATAAATAAATTCCAAGAGATTAAGGCTCTATTACAATCCCAGGAAAAAGATTAATTATAAAAGTTTTATTGTATATTATTATTGTTTTCGTTTATGTGTGATTTTAAGATGGCAATTTTTTATCTTTTTTAAAATATTTTTTCATCAGTCTCATCAGCATTCAAGTATTAATTTTAATTCAATTATTTTAAGTAAAAGTTGTAAAGTATTTTTTATGTACACTTATAAATTATTGTAATATCCAATTATTGTACCCCCTAACCATCACTCAACTCATAAAGAACGCAGACTGTAGCAGCAATATAGTGGAACAAAATATTTATACACAAAATAATTGTAATAAAGATTATTAATTTTAATTTTTAAATCAATTAAAAATTGTTTTATATAAACTGTTAAAGTGGATGAAGGACATCCCAGTAATACCGAACGCAAGTATGTCGCAACAACAGGTGGACATCATGAACACGGCTGAAATGAGTTGGTTAAATGAAACTGACTTTTTTTAAGTTTGAAATGTTTTTTTATTATTATTTTTATATACTATGTTCTTAATATGTTTTCTCAATGATGAACAAATGCGTAATTATTAAATTGATTTTCCTTTTCTTTGTGTATAATTGTTGTTAAAGATTTTTCATGAACAATCGTTATAATTAAGCTAATGTTGTGAACTTAAATTTATTACAAAATGTAATGTAATGTTTTTATACCCTGCACCACTTGAGGCGAAGGGCACATTTGGTACACTTTGTGCAGATGTTTGTAATTTCTAAACGGCAAATGCCACACCCACCTTCAGTTAGACCGATCGATTCAGAATAAAAATTTAAATCGATTTAATTACGTTCGTCTGTCCGCCTGCCAGTCCATGTAAATTTATATGCAAGCTACAGGTCGCATTTTTTGAGATATTTCAATGAAATTTGGTATAAAGATATGTATTGGTCCAAAGAGAAACCCTACTGAAAATGGATAGGATCGGACCATTTTTAGAACCCCTCCCCATGCAAGGTTCTGTTATAATGGAGGTTTTTATATGGCAACAAGTCACAATTCTTAATATTTTTTAACAAAATTTAGTGAAAAATTGTTAATTAGCTTAGTAGTCAGCTGTAACAAATTTGCACCCGATCAGACCCTGTTTAGAACTCCTTTCCATATGAAAGATATTTCACGAATGGCAAAGCCTCGCGTTTACTGAACTATTTTGTTGCATAATATTGTGGAACTAAGTGGTTTAGGGTATTAAATCGTCAGGCTTGACCGACTATAACTTTTTTACTTTTTTTTTATTATTTTTTTATAATCTTCATATTTAATTTTATGATAAAACACAACGAGAATACAAAAATTATTTATATACAAACATACATATGTACTGCAAATCTCCACGGTATATAGTTAATGAGGGCGCAGTGCACCCACATTTCATAACTGTCATTAAATGTGATATTTTCGAGTTTTCCAAATTTTGCAGAAAAGTGTCGCATGTGCTTAAGTGATCTATCTCCTCTATTACAAAAACCTACACATAACGGTGTTTAAGGAAAACAATCTAAATCTAATCCAAAAATAAAACTAGCCCACTACTCTCTCATTCTAATTGTTCTATAATATTATATTATATCTGTTTACTTAGCCTTACTGTCACTATTTATATTTTAACTGAAGACTGGGTAGGAGAAGATAGCCTTGTGTATGTATCTATATGGTAGGACTTTATTTAATTAGCTGTGTGCTTCATGATTGGGAGACAACTTAAAAAGGCACATTATTGTTTTTTCTTTCTCTTGTGTTTTTTCTAATCTTTCTGCATATTTGCATAGTTTCAATACGTTGTGTTGTGTGATTTTCTTTAACTATTCAAGGCTGGGATTTTTTAATCAATTGCATTTTTTCATATATAACGATTTTTTTTCGATCTCCTTGTTACAATTCCAGTTTACTTGAGACTGAGAGATTTTCTGTTTAATTTTTTTTCTTTTTTATGAAAATTTATTTTCTAGAGACTGAATATTAATAACGGCCAAAAAAATCATAGATAAAGATTATTATTGATTTGTAAAGTTGTAATGATTGACAAAAAAATCTAAAAAAATTTCTTGATCGAAATAAAATTATATTCATCACGGTTAAATTCATTACAATTTCCATTTTCAATTTGACACGTCCATGTATGGTGTACGATAAGCCCAGAGGGTAATCACGTCCTGATTTAATTGCGCGGAATATTCGTCTTTTAATTAAACTTTGTAATTAAGAATTTCTGTTTAATTATTATGTCCTTTGGCCTTAACATTATGTACATTTTTGCTTATGTTGCCCTGAACTTGTAATACCGTGTCTGTCAATTGCTATAGAAGCCTAAAAGCCGTTGTGAAATACATATAAGTTTAAGCGAAAAGGTCATCCATCCAAAGGCACCTTCATAAATACAAGATGTACTAAAATGCCATTCACACTAAAGCGAGGCCTACTACTTGCGTTGCACCTGATAGACACACGCATCCGAAGTGGTTGAGCAAATTTTGAATTGAATGTATCCATAGAAAAACCATTAAATTTAATAATGATCGATTACAAGTTTTCGATCTTTATTTTTATTTTTATATTTTTTAAATCTCTATTCTATTCTAGTTTTTTTTTTTATCAATCATTATTATTATTATTGCGGTCATTGGAAAAATCATTACATTTACAAATGATCGATAAAAAAATTTCGATCTGTATTTATTTTATTTTTTATTATATTAATGAATTTTAGATTTAATCGTTATTTTTGATTAGGGATTTTTTGTAATTGTTAAATCCAGTCTCTGATTTTAATCAACAATCGTTTCACTAAAAACAAGAAAAAAACTTTATTTTCAAAATGATGATAAAGTCGTTTTATAAGCCGACTTTAAATAGCTACTCCACAACACTACATATTACCGTGACATTTGCTATCATAGTACGAAACAATACATTTTGTATGTGTGGTTGTGTGTGCACTTTGCAGCCTTGTTTTCAAGGATTAATATGTAACTCTTTTACGACTTATTTCACTGAAATAGTTTTTTAATATTTTTCAAAATAATGCACAATTGTTTATTTTATATTTTTTGTATTATTTGAATGTATATATATATATATTATCTTGAGTTATGATCGTAATATAGATCACGCCTATGATAGAGTTGAAGAGATAAACGTGAATTTAAACTTGAATAATAATCATTAAGGATTTAAATCACCGCCAAATTATAGCAACAAAGATCAGCTTTAACAACTTGAACAAAATTTTAATTCAAAATATAACCATGTCCGTCTGTGGGTAGTTTATAAAAAGATCTGCACTGAATTTAATATTCTCTGTATGAACAGTGATCTCAGTTAGATGCAAAATGATTCTTACATGTATATATATAATTGTCTAAATGTGTGTATGTATGTGTGTTGGCAGTATAACAATTTTTTGCCACATTTTTAATATATATACAAATAAAAAAATCATAAAATCATTTTCATTTCATATTACTTGATTTTTATTTTTATATTAATTTCTTGTTTTGATTTTTATAAGAGAAATTTAAAATTCAATTTTTTATTGTGTTGTAATTGTAGTTGTTTAATTTTTATTATTAACAACCTAGTAACGTAAGAAACGGTTAATGATGGTATGAAGAGGTTAGCGGAAAACAATTACGTCTTGTTACATAACATTTACAATGAACAATTCGATTTTTTCTTGTTTTTTTTAAGTAAGAAGAATGTCTAATAAAAGTATCTAAATATTTATACTTTCTTTATATACGTATCTTTCGCATTTCGCTTAGTTACTAATTATTAACTATGCTAACTATGCTTAAATAGAATCATGTGTGTATTGTCCGAAGTAATTGATAAAAAGACATTAAGAGAGAGAAAGAGAACGAGAAAGGTGATGAAAAGAACGAACAGCAAATTAATTTACATAATAAAACAAGTAAGAAAAGTAAATTCGGTTTAGGCCAAATCTTAAATACCCTCCATATCTATAACGGTGGGCGTGGCAGATATAACGCTCCCTAATAGAGTACATATCAGCTAGAAAATCTAGTTTTACGTTAAGTGTGTTTTTTTGTAAATTTTGAGGGTGTTCGACCACGCCCATTTTTGGCACATCAGTAGATGGGATAACTATAAATATGTATACCAAATTTCAAGTTCATGGGTCAATTTTTGTGGCAGTTATAAAGATTTGTGGGCGTGGCTCTTGAGCGATCCATAATAGCGATCTGCTTGCAGAAACAAAGTGTCTGTACAAAATTTCAGCTCAAAATATCTCATAATTGTCGCTCGTGAGAGTTCCAACAACAGACAGACACGGACAGACGTACTAAGATCGACTCATTTTTGATGCTGATTAAGAATATATATATACTGTGTAGGGTCTTCGGCCGATCCTTCTGGGTGTTGTAAACAGAATGACAAACTTAGTATACCTCCTTAGGGAGTGAATATATTATAGTTGGTCATGCCCGACCATTTATTACCCAACACCACAAATTGTGCTACAAATAGCCGCATAAGTCACTTCGTAATATATTTATCATTTGGAAAAGGAACCCTATCGTGCTCATATGTCCTAGAGTCAAATATTATGCCACTTTATTTATCCTTCATCAAATTTTGTTAAATAATATTAAGAAGAATTTTTTGATATGTAAAGACCTTCCATTGTAATGTCGTCATTATATGAAAAGGGATTCTGAAAATGGCCCGATCAAGATCAAATTTTGCTTAAATAATTATTAAGCTAATTAACCAAATTTTGTTTAAAAAAATACTAAGAAATACAAACTTTTGCCATATAAAGGCGTTCGTTATAGCAGAACTTTATATGGGAAGGGGCTCTAAAATCGAATCCACCTTTGGTTTAGATATTTGATAAGCTAATTAACTATTTTTCACCAAGTTTTGTCAGAACTTGGAAAATGGTCCACTTTGCATTATGTTTAGTAAAGAACATCTTTGGGTCAACACAGGGCCTCGTGCCAAATTTCAT
This sequence comes from Ornithomya chloropus, assembly GCA_963971445.1. Taxonomy (NCBI): domain Eukaryota; kingdom Metazoa; phylum Arthropoda; class Insecta; order Diptera; family Hippoboscidae; genus Ornithomya; species Ornithomya chloropus. Next base: position 31,404,885 of record OZ020529.1, read on the forward strand.
TGAAATATCTTAACAACTGTGGCCAAAACTTTATGCACAAATTTACATGGAATTACGGACCATAAAGCGATCGATTCAGATTTTGATTCTAAATCGATTGATATGATAAAAGCAGTTACAAACATTTGTATATAATTAATATACCCTCTGGTGGTGTTTAGTGGTGCAGGGTGTAAAAAACCTATGGTCGGTTTGATTCAAATTTTGCTTTCCCACCACCTTGTATTATGTTCTTTCGCATTTTCAGAGTAATTTTTCCTTTTTATATTTCATGAGTAAAAGGAAAAACGCTTTAAATAAAATGGTTAATATTATTAATTTTTGCCACCAGAAGAATATTTGCAGAGATACACACACTGATATATATTTGGTTAGATCTATTAAGTATTATCTGATAATTTTCAGTAGTATAAACTGTGTTGCATCTCTAAAGCTTTCTTCTGGTAGATGTAAAAAGTTTGAAGCGGTGGGTGGGTGGGTGGTATAAAACATATGCAATATAACAGTTTAATGGCTGACATATTTTTTAGCAATTTTGTTGTTATTGTAAACTGTAAGCTCAGGGAGGTGTATATAAAAAGCTCCAAAACAAAAAACAAACACAAACACAATTTATATTAAAAAGATTATGTTCATAAAGTACCGCTTTGTATATATATTTATATTATATATATTTTTTTTTCGAGTAGCCTTAAATTTTACATTTCAAAAATAAAATACATTTAGCAAAATAATATTTTAACCTAGTATAAACAAACACATAAAACCCTTAAGCGCACGTTTTCGTTTTTATGCCTAAAGATCTATTAAATGCTTACCACTAAACTCTGCTATAAGTTGAAATATTTCAATTCGTTTAGAAGCATGCATGTTTTGTTTTTCCATTCTGCTTAAACTAGCATTTAATGTATGTTTTTGTATCGACTCGGTTTTGTTTGTTATTCGAGATTTAACCAAAATTAAAACGATTTTACACGTACAAGTTAAAAATGCTATATTTGACTTTGGCCAAATGTTAAATACCCAGCACTTTAGTGTTATTGGTATAAAAACTAAAGCTAAAAAGTTTATGCGTGGTAACTAAAGCTAAAAAGTTTATGCGTGGTAGGTGTAGATGATGATTTCAAATCATCAACCATTACGGACGTACAGACATAAAAATTTTTTAAACTCTTATGACTATTACGAAAAGTCCTTAATTATGTTTCCAGGATATAAGAACATAATGGCAACAAAGAAGAAAACTAGTTATGATATTAAACCAAAAATCATTTCGGACGTACAGACATAAAACTGATTTGCACTGCTACTCTGACTGTTGCAATAAGTCTAGGCTTAAAGTGATGGGTATATAAATACAAAAAAAAAAAAAAGAGAAACTAATGGCAACAAAGAAGAAGACTCATTTGTCATAAGGTGGGAAAAAGGAAAACAGTAAATAGTAAACAATATGTACCAAAGAGTAACTAAAATATATTAACAAACTCGTATATAAATGTTATATAAGTAAGTAAGCTTAATACGACTGCCGTTGTAATGTACGTCTGTATGTTGTTAAGTTTAGTGTAATTGATTTAATTCTTTATTAACCCTAAATAGTTTCGATTTTAAAATGCTGCTGGATTTCCGTAATTTGTTGTTGATTATTAGGAGGGTGTTTTTCTTTTTTCTTTTTAATTCTCTTAGCGTTTATATAATTCGTTAGATATATATGATATATATATATGTATATATGCGTGCATATATTGTATGTTTTTTTGTCGTTAGTTTGTAATATAGCTTTATAGATCGAATTTGTTAAGAGGGATGTGTATGAAAAGAAAAAATCGGATGCTTAATATTATATACTACTGCTGCTGCTGCTGCTGCTGCTGCTGCTGCTACTGCTGCTGCTGCTGCTACTGCTACTGCTAATCCTGTTACAGTTGTCGCTAATGATGTTGATTCATTTGTTGATGTGTCTGTGATCTCGAGACTGGTCGACAACGTACTCGAGGCGGCAGTGTCCATGTTGTAGTAGCGGTTGGTCATAGAGATTCTTTAGATGGTACCCATATAGTTGGTCCAGATTGTGACTGAATCATGCTTTTGACTTTATCATATATTTCACCAATGGTATCACCTTGAACGACACCTGTAATCAAAAATGAAATTTTTTTTTTAATTTATCTTTATTTTTATATCCTCCACATAAGATATATAAGTAACACCCAGGAGGAGCCGCCATAGACTCTACAAATTATATATATATATTCTTGATCATCAACAAAAACCGAACGATTTAGACACAAGTCCGTGGGTCCGTCTGCTGGCATTCTCACGGTCGTAGAGTTTGAGGTATTTAGCTGAAATTTTGTACAGACACTTCTAGTTTCTTCACCCAGATCGCTATTTAAAATGGGCAAAATCAAGCCACGCCCACAATTGACAAAAACCTATTTATCTACCGCATAAATTGAACCATAAAGTTGAAATTTGGTTTGCATATTTATAATTACCCCATCCATTGAAATAACAAAAATGGGCGTGGTCGGATAGCAGACGCGCTTACGTTTAACAAAAAACTATATACTATATACAACAACACGACTGGCAAACTGATATATAATGCATACACTAATAGAGGGCGTTATTATGTATCTGCCACGCCCATATATAGTTGAGGAGGGTATTAAAGATTTGCTTTGAGCCAAATTTAGTTCTCTTACTTGTTTATTCTTTGTTCACTGATGTTTTTAATACTGAACAAAAGATGGAAACTCTCGAGAAACGATGACTTAGAATAGAATAATCAGGTTAGAAGAAGGATTAATAAATAAATTAATATTGAGAACTTTTATAAATGAAGTTTTTCTTCGAAAAATTTCGACAGTTTCCATCTTTCCTTCCTTACATAATAATACCTACCACAGTAATGATTGATTGGATGAAATGTAAAAGATTTTCTATTTTTAAACTTACCCGTAAAATATTCACCAAATTCTTGTTCCATTTTAATAGCACGCTCATAAGTTTTCTTAGCTTGCTCTTCGGTCATGCGCCGATTCATTTCCCTAAATGAAATAATTTAATATATTTGAGAAATGATGAAAAATGTTAAAGAAAGTCACGCTCTTACATAATGGAATCGATCGATTTCGGTTTAATAAATATAGCAATTGGATAAAGTTTGGCGACTTGTAAACGTTTTATTGCATTGCCCGACACATCCAGTATACAATGTTTACCCTTTTCCGCCACCTCTCGCACACTGGCCACCGATGTACCATATAAATTATCATTATATTGACCAGCCTCAATAAATAAATGATTCTGTATGTCACGTTCCATTTGTTCACGTGAGGAAACAAAATGATAGTCGCGTCCATCAATTTCATAATCACGCTTCGGACGTGTAGTGTCTGGAAATAAAAACGAGAATAAATATTTTCACTCGCCTCTTTAACATTATGAATAATTTCGTACGTGGTACACAGGAGCCAAATTCATGGGGAGCTGCAGATATTAAATCATCATTGATGCGATCTTTTAGCGGTCCCAATATTATGACCGGTCGGGCATAATTTATTGACAGCCTTTGTACCGCTTCATAAGATAAGACGTTTTCGTCGGAAGCTGTAAAAAGTCATGGAAATGCAAATGTTTTTGTTTTTTGTTTTTTTTTTTTTTGTTTCGTTTAAGCGAAGGGAGCTAAGTGGTCATGCAAGCAAGTTTCCTCTTTACGTTACTTTCTTGATGGGGAAAACTATTATCAAACTAAAAATATTCATTTAATTGTCTAGCTATCTAGTAAAATTAAGTTGTACTACCTACACCATTTACTAGCTGAATATCGTAAAACCTTTTGTCATTTTAAGAAATATTTTTAAAAAAGTTAAGAATTGATAAAGTCTTGTCAATCAAACGATCGAATCAGTTGAGTACCCCTAATCTTTCTGAGAAAAGTGTATAATGATTTCAACTAAATTAATCATGGTACTCGTTTAAAGGTGGAAGAGACGTTGTCTAGCACACTCATCTCTGACTATTCCTTACTAATTATACTCTACATCAGTTGTTTATATATTATTATAGACTCCTAAAAGACAAATGCCACATCCACCTTTAATCAGAATGAAAATCTGAAACGATTTAAACATATCGTCTGTACGTCTGTCTATTAATGTAAATTTGTGCTCCAGGTTTAGGTCGCATTTTTGATGATATTTTGATGAAATTTGGTACAAAGAGGAATCGTATGGAAAATAAACCAAATTCAAGCATTTTTAGAACCCCTTCCCATATAACGATCTATTATACAGAAAGTCTTTATATGGCGACACTTTCCAATTCTAAATATTTTTTGACAAAATTCAGTAAGGAATAATTAATTAACTTAATAATTGGTTAAGACAATTTTGAACCCGTTCAGACCATTTTTAGAACTCCTTTCCATATAACGTTTTAATATGAAATAAGTCTTTATATGATGAAATTCGAATTTCTAAACATTTTTTGACCAAATTTGGTGAATTTTAGTTAATTGGCAAAATATTTAATTATACCAAAGTTGAATTCGATCGGACCATTTTTAGAAGGTCTCCCCATATAACGACGAATTATAATGGGAGTCTTTATATGGGGAAAATTTTCAATTCTTAATATTTTTTGACAAAATTTGGCAAATAATAATTAATTAACTTCATATGTGGTAAAGCTAAATTTGGACCCGATTGCACCATTTTTGCAACCCCATTCCATACGAAAGACATTTCATGAAGTGATTTATGTGGCAATTTACTCAACATTGTAGCATAATTTGTGGATCTAAGTGGTGGAGGGTATTAAATGGTATCTTTAACGTTTTCCCACTAACAAAAATATTCCATTAAATTAAGATAATACATTTTTCATTAAGGTGTGTGATTAATTTAAAGGCATGTATGCGACTTAAAAAAACACATTTAAGGCTAAATACTTATGGAATAGTTTGCTAGTTAGTGTGTGTATAATACAGTATATATAAAATGTGAATGAATGTTTTACACAGAGAATGTGGGGGAGAGGGAAGTGGTTGAGACTGTTTTTAATAAGCTAAAAAGCATGTGTGATCTGTGTGTACATAGTATGACTGTGTATTGTGCTGCTAGGCCAGGCATTTTAATTAGTCGACATATTTCATTATATTTTTTAATTATACGCATATTTACAGTCATACAAACGATTTCATTGAAACACATAGAAATTCATACCGCATTACACATAATGTACACATCTACAATAAGAACAAGCATTTAAAATTGAAAAGACTCAAATAAGTTCGGAAATAAAAGTGATTTATAAAGAGAGAAACAACTTACTTATATGTATGCATTTATTTGGCTTTTGAAAACTGAAAAAATATTTGGCACTTTTTCGATGAAAATATGAAAATTATATTATTTACACAAAACGTTTTTTATATACGTATATAATAAATATCTATGTGTATATGAACAAATAAGGAGTAAAAATCGTCTCTTTGTTACCTTTGAAGATCTTGTTATGGTTTTTAAATGGTTGGCAACACGATTTCACTTTTTTTTTAATATAAAAAAAATGTTATAAATAAATAAATAAAATAATCATCACCTGCACATAAGATTTCTATTAATTATTGATAAAACAAAATGGAAGGAAACTTTTAGCCGCTAACAGTTTTAGTGAATTAGAATAAAGTAAAGGGTTTTTCAATAAGGACATAACATTTTTATATCTAAATAAAGTACAAAATAATGGAGATACTGATACTGAAATTTATTTCAAGTGTAGTACACATGTTACATTTAAAATGTTATAATAGGGAAACTTCATTGACCGTAACATGGCAAATATTTTCTTTGATGAAGAATGGAGAAGTTACAAATCTAAATTTGTTTTAAGTCAAATCTTTATTAACATTCCCATCCGTATACCAGCTAGGGGCGTGGCAGGAAAGCCTTTTAATGGTATAAATATTACGGAAAACTTAAAAGTTAAATTCTAAGCCAATATAAACTTTTCTACAAATTGTCTCTTATACGAGGTCCGCCCATTTTTTTTTTTGTCAAATCCATGAATAAATTAATTATAAATAAATAGGAATATATAGCAAAGTCATATGTAGTTAATAAAGATATTTTTATTAATTGTAAGAGTGCCTTCCAAATAGGAACACTTGTTCACAATTTCACTTCATTCTGTAAGCGAAACAATATTTAAACAGGGCGTGGACAAAATAATATGAACACCTGACATATGCACAATATTTAGTTATTAATAAGATGTTTGCTTTTAGAACAGCTGGAAATATATATATATATACGGACACCCGGACGTACATGCCTAAATTGATGTAAATTCTCATAATTTGTCTGATATTTGAAACCTCTACAGGCGGTGTATACTTAGTATATAAATAATGATTCTGATTAATATCATGAGAAATGGTTCTAACTTATAATTCATTCAGCAGTTAAAAAATATTCGGTAAAATTTTATATAACCCGTCGTAATACATGCGGGTGGAAAAGAAAAAGCAAAAACAAAAGCAACATTTTTCACCTAATCTCTAAATCTAACATTAACTTAATCTCTTAACTTATTAAACTTAAGCTATACTACTACTGCACTACGCTAACTACGGGAGGGCGCGTTCATAGGATGTAACTACGAAAATTCTAAATTTGATTTGTTAACAACAACAACAACAACAAAAAACAGCATCTGCAATAAACATCATCATTAATATACAAATAACAAGAACGACTACATGGTGAAAGTGGGAGGGAAATTACAAATTAGGGTACAAAGGGGACATTTGAAGGGATGGCAAAAAAGCTACAATAAATTATAATAATTTTTTAATAAGAAAACGTAATAATTGTTGAAACAAAAAGGAGTGCAGTTATTATTACAAAATATGTGATAATTGTAGGTGAAAAATATACAACAACAACAACGGTTTATAGAATTTTAAGAAATAACCACTAAATCTTAATAATTGCCCTTAATTACCCTCCACATTTACATACAAATGGTGGACGTGGTAGGTATATGATAATGCCCTCAACTAAGTACCTTGCAAACGAGAACAACAGTTCTAAAGGATCATAAATTCAAGCCATGTTCATCGCATGAATAGCGATTTGTTAGGTGGGGCGGCCACTATATTTAAATCAGTTCCAATTATCTTTCCAAGCTTATTATCATTCCTAAAAGCATTTAGGCTTCGACTTGGAAGAAGTTTTAATTTAAAAATTAATTTATTTAAAAATGATTTTTATTTTTCTCTTCTTCTTATGCATTGCAAGCCACAACCGATCCAATATTACATTACGGAATAATCCATTTATGAGTGGTGACTCTGTAATAGCCGTTGTTATTGTAAATTTTTCTTTTTCTTCTTCTTAATACACCAAAATAAGAATAAAAACTATTGTGTAAGGAGACGGGTTAGTTAGAAGAAGAGTTTACATGATCGATCGAGTCAAGCATTAACACAAAATAAAGTTGTTGTTTTTTTATTTTTATTTACTAAACTTTTAATGCTTACTTGTTATTGTAGGGTGTGAAAAAATTTAGAGAGATACAGGCGGAAAAAGTTAAAAGTAAAAAAAACCTAAATTTGGTTTAAACCAGATTTAAATACCCTTTATATCAATATATAAAATGTGGGCGTGGCATGTATCCGATTATGTTTTTTAATACTATATGTAAAACGTACTGTACCCTCAGGTGCCACTGTACGCGGGACACTGTACCCTCGGGTGCCACTCACATTAGGTGGGCATACCTGAAAACGATGCAGAAGAGACCCAATAGTCGCAGCGCAAATAGCCCATAATAATAATAATAAAACGTATTATTCTATACGGACAGATTCTATAAACAAAAAGGATATTTGTTAATTGTGGGCGTGTCTGTTATCCTATTGTGCTTATTTCTAGCATATCGATTGAAGAGATTTATATAAATTTGTGTACAGAAATTCAATTCCGTATGCGTATTATCAATTGTGGGCGTGGCCCAATTTATATACCAACTTATGTGCCCAAACTGTTGTAATAAAACTGTTAAAATTTTGTGATTGCTAGCGTTTCAACAACAGACAGACACATAAGAGGCCGAAAGGAAATAGATTTTTATACTGGTACTGGTACTTTATGGGTTCTCCAACCTCCATCCTGTGGAGGGTGTAAAAAAGAAATGAATTGAAAAAACTAATGCTAGAATCAAATAACTCAAGTCGCTGCGTGTCGCGTTTATCATAACAATAATAATAATTTTTTTTTATTTTTTTGGTAGCGCAGCGACGTGAATTATCTGAAGTTAATCATAGATAGATAGATATTATGTGTGCATGTGTGAGTAGGTAGAGTATTAGTATGTATAAATGGTAAGTCGTGTGTTTTTTAAAAAAATATGCACCAGGATGAGGGAGACATTTTTGTAGGCGTGTTATAAAATGAAGTTGTTGCGTCACTTAGAATGAATCGTATGTGTTTGTAAGTGAGGAAGATCGAATGGCGGCCGAGTGTGCGTGACAGATATGATGAATTTGTCTTTAAGGAAGAGAGAGAGACAGAGAGATAAAGAGCGAGCGAGCGAGTGTTGTTGACCATCGTGTATTGAACACTAGTAAGAATTTAATGATTTTATTGAAAATAAAAAAAACGAGTACGAATGAAAAATAAAACAATCGATTCCAACATTATTTGCTTCTCTTCCACTTTAATGTCAATGCAATTAACATCTCACTGCGTTTTCATTGAAGGTTTAAAGTATAAATTATGATTAAAATTTGTTCAATTTACATTTTCAAAGAGGTGTGTGATGTAAATTTTTTTTAATTTGATTGAAAGAAAGAAAACAAAAATTTAACAAAATCAATTTTTTTTCACATTTTTTTTTCAAAAATAAAATCAATTAATGTTAAAAAATTAACACATTGTTTGTATGCTCATTGGAAGTGTTTTTTTTTTGAGATTTTTTTTTTTTTTTTGTTTTTTAGTTGCTCGACTTACGATAGTCAGCATCATTATTCTCCAAGTAGATAAGTGTTATCTGCTCCATATCTGGCAATTCCACTCTATAGATGATTTCGCCTTTTGTTTTCACAATAACATCATCATTATTATCATCATCATCATCATTAATCAATCAATCAACCAACGGTCATTCAAAGTATATTAAGTTAGATAGTTGTTGTTAAGTGGGTGCTCCCCCATAGGTGTTTAGAATAGTAATTTAAGGTTCGTATTATTTTGAAGTAGCAGTAGTAGTAGTAGTAATAGATGTAGCAGTTGTTTGTGGTATAAGATTTTTTTTTTCAATTTTTGGAAAGAATTCATTCAGTCAACAGTACGAGTGTAGCGGTAGTTTTGATTTTGTTGCGTTTTTTGTTTAAACAATTAGAGATATATATTTTTTTGGTTACATTATTAAAAGAAGGTAGTGGTAGAAGAATAGTAGTAGTAGTAGTAGTAGTAGTAGTTGGTAATTGGTAGTAGAACAATAAAGATAAAATAAATTCAAAAGAAAAAAAAATAAATTCTATTATTGCCATATGTTCAGATATTGTGGTTGTTTCTTTTTTAACTGAACACCACATAATGTTACAAAAAAAAAAAAAAAAAAAAAAAATTATAAAAAAAAAATTATAAAAATCAAATATTTTAATAACAAAATATAAATAAACTTAAAAATACAATCAAGTGAAAAAAAGTAGAAAATTAAAAAAAAAAAAATAGAGGGATTTTTTGCAGGGGATGATTTTTGAGTAGACATTGAAAAAATGAGTTGTTTTTTATGAATTAAACATATCTCCAAACAAGGCTTTCGCTATGCCACACCTGCCATACAAGATCCTACCATTTTTTTTTAATATAATATATGTAAACAGGAAGAGGAGTTAGTTAATACCACCTTAGAGGAGGGTCGTCTTAGTTTGCATAGAATAGAATCCATCTATTTACGTTTGTTTTTGTGTATTAAACGTTATATACACATGTCGCGAAATTGGTCGCAAGAGACCATTTCATACATTTCATACATATACCCTCCACATAAGATGGGGGTTACACAAAGTTTGTCACACCGTTTGCAACATGCAGAAGGAGGCGTCAGACATCAACATCAAAAACTAAGTCGATCTAGATCTAGTGTGACCGTGTGTCTATCTTTTGAAATTTTCACGTTTTTGCACACAGATCGCTATTTAAAATGGGCAAAATCGGTCAAGAACCACGTCCACAATCGACAAAAATCTAATTGAGTTGAAATTTGGTATGCACAGCTGTAGATATTTCTTTCATGGATGTGTCAAAAATGGGCGTGGTCACAATTTACAAAAAACCATTTTCCACGTAATACTCGATTTGCAAGCTCATACGTAATAAATACACTATTAGGGATAGCTCGGACAGTTAGGTAGAGTTTTTGTCATTTTGTGGACACGGCTCTCTGGCGATTTTGACCAATTTAAATTGCGATCTTTATATAATAAATGAAAATGTTTATACTAAGATTCCATCTAATATCTCAAAAATTTAACAGATGGACATACGTACGGACATATCTAGGCTTCCTTCTCAGTGCTGCAAATAGCATAGCAAACTTAGCATGCTGTCATCACCAAGGTGGAGAGTATGGTTTAAATAGTCCCTAAATCATATCCTGGATATCCTTCGCACTTGAATGTGCATAGGCTATAAAGACCATTCATATAACCTAACTTGAAATCTAAGACTGCAATATTCTTATTCTATTTTTGTTTTTGCCTAAAAGAAAAATAGATATTAGATTGTGATCTATTCGAATTGCTTAATTTATTGTACTGCACAATGATTGTTTTTATAATATTTACAAACAATATCTGTACGTAAAGGATATTTCAATAGGGACATAACAATTTTGTATTTTAATACGAACGCACCCATGAACGTTTTTCAAAATCTGTCAACGCCTAAAATGTCAGTCAAGGTTAACAGTTTCATTATGGTGTAACGAGGTGCAAACGAACAATGTTAGCACTCTTACAAGTTCAAATTAAATCAAAAACTGAAGGGTTTTGATTATTTAAAGCGCCGAAACTTATGCCAAGTTATGTTTAGTCCTTATTGAAAAACCCTTTATATGTAATATACAATACATAGACAGAGAGAGAGAGAGAGAGAGAGAATAAAAGTTGCATATTTATACACGTCAAGTTTCCCATATACATATAATATATGTAAATGTAAGTATGTTTAGTAATAAAGGCTAATGATGAGGAATAAGCCAATTAAAAATGGCTTAAGAGCCATGATGGCGGTCAACTTAAGCAAACAAAAAACAGGTAAAACATAATTGTTTATAAATGTTTTGTGTAAATGTGTAGATATTAAATATTTAGCGTTTTATATATATATATATAAATATATATAGAAAATAACAAATGTAACCATGTATACAAGTTTATATATATTGAAATAATTTAATTTTATTGGTATATATAGGAGTATAGTATTATGCATTATGTAGAGAGAGAGAGAGAGAGATAAACGAGTCATAAATAAAACAGTTATTAAGTACGAACTTTAAAATAAAAGAAAAAAAGAAAATACAAATACAAAACAAAGTTAAAAGAAGTCATCGGAAACAAAAACAAAAAACAAATAAATAAATAAAACAAAAGAAAAATCTGATTTTCCATTTTTGTTTTTTAAATATTTTTTACAAAAATTTTTTCATAATTCATCTTTCTAAGGACTCTAAATGGGGATAACATTACATACCTCCATCAGCATTGGCATCGTCTTGTGTGTAGCAAAGCATAAAAGCTGGAAAATTTGAAGAAGAATTGAGAGAAGAGAGAAGAGAGAGAGAGAAAAAACACAGAATTGATTTTGTATTTTTTTTTTGCTTTTCTTTAAAAAAAAAACGGTGAGGAAAAGCTAAAGGGAGAGACTGAGAAAGGACACTCGAGTGAGAAACTGGTAGAGAGAGGGAGAGAGAGAGGGACGTTAACTCACAGAGTGACTGAGAATATCAGTGCTAAAAAAAAAGGGGGTGATGACGCATAAACGCTTAAAAAGTGCGATAAATAGCTTTCGATTGGTGTGATAGAAGAGAAAGTGACACCCACTACATATGAAACCGCATAAAAAATATCGTAAAACAATATTCATTACATGTATTTTTATAACGACTTTATGAATATGCGTGATATGCAACATATCAAGCACTCTATTCATTCTAGCATTTCATGAATGCTTCGGCTGCTGTTTTTAAAAAATGTACTTGCAACACACTCTTCAACTGAACACTAATGAAATGATACAATATAACGTGTGATAACAAAGAATACAAATTATGTAAGATCAAATAGCGAAAATGAAAACTGATTGATTGTATATACATATACGTATACGGTGTAGTGGTGGTGGTAGTGGTGGTGGTGATGGTGAAAGTAGTGGTAGCTGTAACTGCTAGTGAATGATTCAATGAAGGCAAATTGTTGATATATTGATAATACCAGATTGGAATTCTTTGAAGATTTTCCCTTTTTTATAGTCATAAACAACAACACAACACACATACAATTTCATAAAGTTATTGCACCCTCTCTTACTTATTAAACAGCTTAATAACTAAAAACATCACCAATAATACCAATTAAGATTAAGTCAATTTTGATATTGTTAAACCTGAAACCGGGAATATAAAGACACAACAACAACAAATATAAAATAAAATAAAAAAAAAGAAGGAAAGAAAGTATGTTAGTTTTTGTAATCATGTTAAAACCATAATATTGTTTGTAATACGTGGGTGTTTATATAATATTGTCTCCCATACAACTACTGTATGTATAAATATATTTATAAACATGATTTATATATATTTTTTATACTCTACACCACTTATTGTATGTTTGTAGCTGAGCCACATCCACCTTCAACTATACCGATCGTTTCAGCAACAAAATCTGAATCTTTTCAGCCATATCCGTCTGTCTGTCCACTTAAATCTATTCTATTACATTTTTTTAAGATATGTTGATGATATATTTCCAAGATATTTGGTATAAGGACATATATTTTAACCCAAAAGGGAAATGTATTAAAAATGATCCGAATTGAACCATTTTTAGAACCCCTCCTCATAAAATACTAAGTCTTCATATGAAGAAAAATCACAATTTTTAATATTTTTTTGGTAACATTTGTTAAAGAATAGTTAATTAGCTTCATAAATATCTAAAACAAATTTGAACCCGATCGGATCACTTTTACACCCCATTTCTATATGAAAGATATTTCACGAAGTGACTTCTATGACAATGCCTCGCGTTTGCTCAACTAATTGTAGCATAATTTGTGGCACCAAATAGTGTAGGGTATTAAAAGGGGTCGGGGTTGACCGACTTTAACATCATTTTCACTTGTCTTTAAATGAAACGTGTATTGATTAACGATTAATTGGTTTAGTTCGAACTTACGTTGTGTTTCATGAGTTACATTGTTGTTGTGTAAATTGTTAACATCCAACTCACTGGTGCTGGTGGCAATTCCATTTGCTACTTTTCGCAATTTCATTCACACATAGCCACACATATATGCATACGTATATGCATATATACATATTGGTCGGCGAACAATACAACACGATAATAATTTTTAATTTTTTTTTTTGGTTGTTTTATGATCATAAGATGGAAATGCAGGATGTTGGGAAACAGTTGATTTGTTGGGATGATGATGAACATAACATGTAGGCCACGTACATAGACCCGTTTTACACAAGTGTTGTTGTTTTTTGAAAAAAGTTCAAATAAAACAAACATAAGAAAACACATAATAAATTAAATAAAAGAATTTTTACAACAACAAATTGAATTTAACAATAAAAACCGTGAAATATTTAGAAAAATAACTCAATTGCTCACATTTAGAGGAAAATAAAAAAAATCTTCCATTTAGTGCAAGTACATAAATTAATTAATATCAACGGCTGTGTTTGCTTGATAAATACCGAAAAACCTTAACACTCGTGAACATATTATAAAAACATTAATGAATACATTGTGTTTACGAATATTTGCTTTTTTTTTTCTTTTGGTTTGTTTGTAACATGAAATGAAATTTGTTGTATTTGTTATTGACTTACGTTCTTGATCACTGCCATCTTCGTTGCGTTCATCACGACTTTTCATAAATGGAAATTTTCGTGAAAATGTGAAATTTTTCTTTTTACGATCTAATGTTGATTGCTGCACATAATAAAGAAAAAAACAAATATTGTTTCAAAATTCGTTTGAATTTTCATCAAATTTTTATATTATATGTATTTAATTACATTAAAAATATTTTAAATATTAAGTGAAAGGAGGGAAGTTTTCCATTGCTCTCAAAAGGAAACGCTGGAGACTCTATACAGTGTAATAAACTTGAACAAAATCTAAATCAATTTAGATGCAATTTCCGTCCGTATGTCTGTCTATTGTTGCCATTCTCACAGTATTTAATTTCGATTTATACCTTTTTGCCTTTAGATCATTTTTTAAGTTAAACAAATGCCACGCCCATAAATAACTAACACTACAATTAATGCATCAAGTAGAAATTCGTTAGTATCAGAATTTCCAATAAGGACATAACAATTATTGTATTGTATTGAAAATACACATTGAACATTTCTCATGATCTATCAACGTCAAAAAGTCAGTCAATGTTAACATTTTTATCATGAAGAAGTTAATAAACCGGCAACGTTTGGAGATTATAAAAAAGATGCTACCTTAATTCTAAGTGTCATGTTGACTTGTACGTTGATTATTAAAGAACGTAATTAGTAACCAATCACGCCCACTTTTTGGTAAAAAATTGTGAAGAACATAGAAAATTGATAAGCTTGTGTGCTCTTACGTAATTCACCTTATCCATATTGTTGTTGATGTTGGAGGCATGACCTTGAAATTTTACACTTCTATCGCGTGCACGCATTTTACGTTCCCAACGCCGCTTTGATGGTACAATACCAATTTGTTCATCCTCACTATCACCCAATACCCGACGAGCCTGCCACCATTCATCATCCGAGGCATTGGTGACATGCAAAATGTCACCATGCTTAAAAGGTAAACCACGTGACGGCAGGCCATCATCACGATTGGGATCATAATCGAATAAAGCTCTCACATAGAGAGACCGTTTTTGGGTTGTGCGTAATAAAGTGCCAGTGCTGGCAGCGGTAGCCGCTGTAAGAGCCGCTTGTTGTTTCAGTTCTTGGATGCGAGCCTCAAAACGATTATAATCCTCGGGTCGATATTGGGCTAGTAAAGTGACAACACCACCCGAGGACTAAATGTACAAGAAAAATTTTATCAAAATAAAATAAATTAGAAACGTATAAGCGGTATACCTTTAAAGCTTGGGCGGCCTGTTCATGAGTGGCACTTCGCAAATCCACATTGTTTACACTCAACAGTTGATCACCCCGTTTCAGTTCGCCGCCCATATCGGCCGGTCCTCCCGCCAATATATATGATACGTAAATACCTTGACCATCCTCACCGCCTACAATATTAAAACCTAAACCCTGACCACCTTTCTCGATAGTTATGGTACGGGGCTCTCTGTAATCGATGGCGAAACAAAACAAACAAGTCAACAATTGTTAATTAATGAATGTAAACGCACTCCTTTTGTTACAATTTACCAACCGTGTTATATCTTCAGTGCTGACAGCACGTGGTGTTCCGGGTGGTACATTAGCCAACACATTCGTTGATGCATACCTGGATGCTGGCTCTATTTAAAACGATTTAACGATTGATTGATTGGTTGGGTGGGAGATTGTGTGTCATTATGTCAATAAAAAAACACGCAACAAATTTTTTCGACAAAATGACAAAATACACACACGCATATATATACACATAAAATATATAAACATATATATATAAAGAAGGTAAACGTTGTAGGGAGTAATAAAAAAATGGATAGTAGAAGAAAAGAAATGAGATTAGTTTTGAAGGAATAAAACCATACATACATACAAAAATTATACACATATTATAAAAAAAAACTGGAAACAAACCACTCTTGTATGCAAGCATGCCAAAGAAAAGACAATATTTTTGAGTAAAATTAACTGAAAAACAAACGAATCTTGAAACGAGCCAGTGCAATAACTTTTCCAACAAAATTCTTATCGGATTGTTCTTTTTATGTTGGACTAGTATGAACAATTAATTTAACCTCTTTTTTAGTATACAAAATAATAAAGAAAACAAACACAACTATACGCTCGTTTATGTTGTTGTTGTTGTTGTTGTATATAATTCAATTAGAGACAATTACTTGGGTTATTCAACAACCACATCGTTGTAGTTTTAATAGTTAGCTAATAGCAAATAGTTGTTATTGTAGTTGTTGCTATTTATATTTTTATGTTTTATTATGCAAGCAAGCATACAAGTGTAGTGGGGGCATGGAGGTGGTGGAGGTGGTGGTGGTAGATATAAAATGACAATTGTGGTCATGGAATTTGGTGACAAGCTATGACTATGAACATCTGTACACACAAAAACACAAACACACACACACGCACGTTCGTTGTAGGATTTGAATATGTAGCACAAGTAAGTTTATCACAATTACAAAAAAAGCAGTAGCACATAGAGAAAAACAGAAAGAAAGAAAGAAAGAGAGACAGAGAGAGATAGGGGAAAATGAAGGTAATGTCACAGGAAAGATGTGAAATTTTTTTTCGATTTTTTTTTTTCTTTATTAACAATAGATTATAGATGTAGGACAAGCGGCAGCAAACAACACAAATTGAAAGCTTACGAGGCGGTAAAGGTGACTGGGATCTGGATGTTGATGCAATGTCGGCTACAGCAGGAGTGCTGGTGGTGGTTGTGGTGGTGGTGGTGATGATGTTGGAGCCTACTGTGTATTGGTGTAATGGCTGTTGCAATTGTTGTTGTTGTTGTTGTTGTTGTTTTAATGGTTGATTTATAAAATTATTAGTGGTAATGATGGTATTGGTGGTGGTGGTTGTATTAATTGTGGTGGTGGCAGAAGATGAACGAGCATAATCGACAACAGTTTGTCCTAAATTAGATAAAGCACCTGCGCCATGCGAATTCGCCTGACTAATTGATTGTTGAGCTGCCTGAGGCGTTACACTCATCAAATGTTGTGACTTGCCAACGATCAACGTTACTTTATCAACGATCGATTTTAAAGTAGCCACCGCCTGTTCATGTGTAACGTTTTCCAAATTCTTCTCCTCCTGCAATATAGTTGATAGAAATACATTAGTGTATTAGATAAAGATACAAAGAAAGCTTTACTCACCCCATTCGCTTTGACAGCTATCAGCTTATCACCAATCGATAGGCGGCCATCTACCGCAGCGGCTCCACCGTCCATAATTTTTGTAACATAAATACCATTGTCACCGGGTATATGTTGATTGCCAATGCCGCCGGCTATAGAAAAGCCCAAACCTTTGGCACCTTTGATTAAATCAATTTCTACCACTTTGGGGCCAGATTCGGCAACAGCAGCAGCAGCAGCTTTAGCTGTAGCACCCGTTAAAACGCTCCCACTTCCCATAGCCGCCTGTTGTTTTCTCTTTACATGTAATTTGACAACATTTCCAGCTTTTTTAAGAGCATCAACGGCCGCAGCATGTGGCACCTCAACCACGGATACATCATTTACGGCCACAATAATATCATTGACACATAAGCGGCCGTCGGCTGCAGCAGCACCACCCGGTATCAGTTTGGTGATATAGATGGAAGTGTCATTATCAATATGGGGATTGTCTGTACCGCCGGCTATAGAGAAGCCCAAGCCCGAGGTGCCGCGTTCTAAAGTAATATCTTCAAACTGCCAATGGTCATCACCGTTAACCTGCATACAAGCAGAATATTGACAGAATATAACATGATAAAATAATTGAACATAACGGAATGGAGAAAACCGGAAACGACAATAACAACAAAAACAACAATAATAATAAAACAAGTAAGAAAACTAAATTCGGCCTAAACCGAACCTTAAATACCCTCCGCACCTATAATAGTGGGCGTGGCAGGTATGTGATTACGTCCTCTAATAGTGTCGCAAGTCGAGTTTTTCGATGAATACGATATTTTGCAAATTCTAAGGATGTCTGTTACTCGACCACGCCCATTTTTGGCATACCAATGGATGGAGTAATTATAGACATGCCCAATTTTCAACTTCATTCCTCAATTTTTGTGGCAGATATATAGATTTTTGTCGATTGTGGGCGTGGCTCTGGGCCGATTTTGCTAAATTCAAAGAACGATCTGCGTAAAGAAACTAAAAATTCAATTTTAGCTCAATTTAAAAATAAATTAATGACCGTGAGATTAGCAACAACAGATGAACACACGGACGTGCATGTCTTAATCAAAAATATATATACTTTGTAGGCTCTCTGATGCCTCCTCCTTCTGGATGTTGCAAATGAAATGGCAAACTTAGTATGCCGCCGTATTTTATGGGAAGGGTATAACAACTAAAATTATATAAAAAGCAACTGTATACACAAACTAATTATAGCAACAAATTAAACAAACACACACACACACGCATCTGTACGTACGTGCTACTTCAATGATGAATTACACTCAAACATACAACTGATGATCAAATAGATTAATGGCAAATAACACAAACAAAAACAACAACAAAATTATGATAAAATATTTTTTTTATTAAATTAACAAATTATTGTTAAGTTGCTTGGACTTGCGTGTTTAATGAACAATATACTACGAATGGTAGGAGACTTGCAGTCTGCGAAATTATAACATTGACTCACCTTGGTGGCAGATGTCCGATGTATCTGAAATATAGAAAAAGTTGAAACAATGGCTACTTAGAGGAGAACATTCGTTAGCTCAACAGAATTTCTAATATTTTCGATTTTTTATTTAAAAAAAATGCAAATTTTTGTTTAAACCAAGTCCTTAATACCCACCATTGTTACACTAAAAACAAAAAAAAGCCTGCTAAGCAGTATTATGTAATGATGGGCAACTTTTTTATACTCTCCACAACATAAGTTGGCAAGTGTATTAAGTTTGTCAGAAGAAGGATTTTTTTTTCAATAGGGACATAACACTTTTGTATTTGAATAAAAACGCACCCTTGAACATTTCTTATGATCTGTCTTTGCCCAAAGATATAAGCACTATTGAAAATGACTTAAATTGCATCATATTTAAAACTCCTTCCCATATAACTAATAAATATAATAAAAAATGAAATAAGTTTGTATATAACAAATATTCGCAATTTTAAATACTTTTTCATAAAACTTGGTGAAGAGTAATTAATTGTCTTAATAGTTGTTTAAGGCAAATTTGAACCCGATCGGATCACTTTTAAAACCCCTTTCCATATGAAAATATGTCACAAAATAACTTTTATTTGATAATGTCGAGCGTTTCTTGATAAACTAAACTAATAATAGCATTTTTGTGGAGTTAAGTGGTTAAATGGTTGGAGTTGATCGACTATATCTATATTTTATTTGTCAATACTAACCAGCTTACTGACTCTATTAACATTTTTGTTATGTTTGATAATCACTTAAAAGTTAATTTTTACGCGCAGAAGAATGTACCTACGGATGGATAGACAACAATGATTTCCTACTTATAACTTAATGACCGGGAGAGCGTTTACCTTAGACGGACTTACGGACAGCTGTGGCAAAAACAAGTCGTAATTGGATACTGATTAATTCAATAGGCAGTCCCTGAGATGCCCTTCTAAGTGTTGGAAACGTTATGACAAAATAATGTCTATAAGAACCTAAAAACAGAAACTTTCTCGATTTTAAAATGGACGCTTCAATAGTTAGAATAGCATTATGATTTGATGCTATGGCTTCCAGAAGACCATTAAAGAAGCGATCTTACTCTGTCTCTCTCTCTCTCTCTTCACATTCCGGTTTTTTGATGCGTAAATCATTTCAGTTTGTTTCCACCCAGTGGCAGACAGTTACAATCATTGGTTTTAAGAGAATTTTTTAAAGTAATTAAAACTACAAATCAATACTCAACTGTATATAATACTGATAACTTACAAGTTGAAGTGTATAACGGCGGTGTCTTGGGCAAACATCTCACATCCGTTACAAATACAAAAAAATCTAGTCTAATAATAGTTTGCGTGACTAACATATTTTGTTCAAACGTTCAAACTACTACTAATGCACATATTTATGTAAATATGAGCCAGCCCAGAAATACATAGTTGCAATCATCCAACACTTGTAACAAATAATTAACCAGTTCGATTATACACAAACGATACCCGTTTATACAGATAATCAATCTACAACAAATAGAAATGTTTTCAAAATCAATTATTTACAAATATTGGTTAATTGTTGGTGTGTGTGTGTGTGTGTGTGTGTGTGTGTAAGGTCAGCATTGAATGATTGATAACAAAACTGAACATTCAACAGTCAATTGTAATAATTATTTATTGATAATTATCCAGAGAGAAAGAGATCAAGATCACAAATTACAAAAGTCTTCAATTGAAGACTTATCTGAAGATTTCATCTAAAAAAAGTTATAAATTGTTATTTATTGGCTTTATTAAGGAGAAATGAAGACAAATCTTTGAAATGTCTAATTCCATATAATTACAAATCAATTGAACTGATGACTAATTATGTACAATAGGAAGAATGATTAAACAGTTCGACGGAGACCACAGCAATCAAACAAAGAAAGCAAAAGAAAAAAACTAAGTTTAACCACTAAACCACATTTAACCTTCATATTTATATACAACATATAGGCGTGGCAGGTACCTAATAGTATTTTTTATACGTATTAACTTCCAAGTCAGATTTTACATAAAAATTTTTTTTTTTATATTATATGTGTTTCCGTGAGTCGACCACGCCTATTTTTTTCATATCGATGGATGGTATAATTACAAATATATATATGTAACAAATGTCAGCTTTAATCGTTGTCCTGGATAGAAAGATTTTTGTTCATTGTGGGCGTATATGTTATCCGACCGCGCCTATTTTTACGCACATTGATAAATAAGGTAATTATAAATATGTGCATCAACACATAGCTCAATATTTGGTGCAGGTAAATAGATTTTTGTCGATTGTAGGCGTGACACTCAACCGATCTTGCCCCATTCCTATAGCAATCTAGAAATTAAGAGTTTCTGCACAAAATTTCATTTTAATACCTCTAAATTTACGATAGTTATGGTGCCAACATTAGACGGACACACGGACATAAATGTGTAGATCAACCAGATTCCGATGCCAAACACATATGAACCTTTCAGTGCACACATCGATTAACTCCATAAAACAAAAAGTTGAGAAATGCGATGAAATAATAAAGTTATGACTATACCAAGTGCTTTGACACCCAAATTTAAGATTTTTCAAAAAGTGGAGTTAATCAATGTGTGCACTGAACGGTTCATATATATATACTTTGTACAATCTCTGACTAATAACCTATGAATGCTTTAAAAAAAAGTTAATTCTTCTAGTAACGTAAGTAACGTTATGGATTTTTATTAAATATGAATAATTTAAAAAAAAATGAAAATTTGTGAAAAATTATTAAAATTTGGGTCACACACGAAAATTTCCTTGCACACATCATGATTCATGATGTTTATTTACTTTATTGTACACACGCACACATACACATGCATGCATAAGCATTAATAAACACATGCGTCCTTGGCGGGTTCATTCAAATTGATCTTAATTCACACACAAAAAAAGAAATGATGTTATGACATGAAACGGGTGCAAGTTGTTGTTGTTGTTATAAATTAAAAAACAAATAATTTTTTTATGTAAAAAATTATTATTACTCTGCTAGAATAAAAGCTTAGAAAATATACAATTTTATATATTCTTCGTTTGTCTCTTAGCAACTACAACGACAACTACAACAACAAAAAAGGTTTCTTCAACTTTCCTATTAAACGCGAGCATAAAGGTGTACGCGTTTATAACCTCAGTGTGTGACAAAAAAACAACAACAACAAATATTTATGATAAGTATGTAGGCTTGTATGTGTGTATTTATGTACATTTTGCATACATTGTGTGAACAAACACTTGTTCTTTTACAGGCCACAACACCACTTGGCCCAGTTCGGTGTACGATTTGGACACTTTACCCCCATACTCACACTAAACAAGGTTTTCAATACAAGAAACATATGGAATAAGAGAGAGAGAGAGAGAGAGAGAGAGAGAGAGAGAGAGAGAGAGAGGGAGATATGAAAAATCCATATCTACGTACATATAAATATACCTCCGCATATACACCCAACTCTCGATTTACACAATTCATTGCAATCACGAATAATGCGTGTAAAAAGAAAACCGTGTAAAAAGAAGAAACTTATAAAATGTATATGAGACAATGATTTTTAAATGTAACACTCATATACCACACAAATCGTGTAACTTTGAAATCGTGTTAAAAGTAAAAACACCTAACATTCTATCCCCAGGTCATGCATAAACACGTGCACTTATTTAAACAAGTGTATTTTTGGAAAACATAAAAACAAGCTGCTAAGCCCCACCCTACACGGGTGGTGAAGACGACAAATATAAACAATGTTATCATCGTTCAGGAATATGAAAACGTATCCTATACAAGCACACGTACATCTATGTGTCATAGATTCAATTTATAATTTATGTATCATCGTTTAAAACGCTTGCGGTTTACAACACTTCACCACATCTCACAAAACTAATTTCATCTGTGTTGATTAGGTTTATGATCTCTGTAGCATATAACTAATTGACATTATTGCATCATGATTATGTGACAATTACCGAATCCAAATTGAAGAGGGAGGAGACTTTTTTGATAAATCGACCGCCACTGCTGCCGCTGCTGATGCTACCAGTACCGCTACCATCTTGGCGCTTCTTTTTGCGTGTCGTCATTTCACTTGCTTCACTTGCTATGCCTCAAAATGGATCACTTTGAAAAATTTGTACCGTATACACCCACAGCACTACACGCAGTCACACCTCGTACAAAATATGTACATTCACACGTATATGTGCGACGTCACACAAAACCAAAAATTTATTTTAATCTTATACACACGCACACACGTATCAACACGCGATTTTAAGAGTTTAGTCAGCAATAAAACAAAAAACAAAAAAAATCACAAACGCGCGCGGGAATGTAAAACGAAAAAAATAAAAAAATTACTCAACTGGGTGCAATCAAGTAGTAGCCGCCGTCACAACACAACACAAACACGAACGAACAAACAGAGCAACGATTGTTGTAATAACTGAATAATTGTAAACGTTGCGATGGGCAGTTTTCAATCTCTATTTATGACACTGTTGAGATATGCAGCAACAGCCGTATATGGCGGCATGTATACGATGCTTTTAATATTTGTTGTTATTGTTGTTATCGAATTACTATAAATTCCGGAATTTGTTGCTTATGCATACGATTCCCTGTTATTTCTCTGCGTTGCATACTTGTCGAAAACTTAATAAATTTTCAATTTTTTGTTTTTTTTTCGTTTTATTCATTGAAATATATTTAGGCGCGCGCACAAACCATATTTATATACATGCGTGTGCATTTGTGTTTATATATTGTTTTAGATGGCTATGATGACGCACTCTCTCACGAAACTTGCAAAATTGCTGTACATGTGGTTGTTGTACTCGCTTACATACAGATGGCCGCATATTCGGCATTCTGCTTATTTACTTTAACAATCTGTAATACTTTGTACACATAGTCTACACAATTGCAGTAGAGTTGACTTTAATCGCTGCTACAGCTTCGTCTGTACTGCGTACTTGCTGCTGCTGCTCATTGTTTTATTTAAGTAAAAATATTTCAAGTATTTGCATGAACTTATTTAGCTTTCCCTTTGCCAGTGTTCATATAGTTTTGTATGCATAAAAGCACACACACACACACACACACACACATTCATAAATGAAAATAATATATAAAAAAAATCAGCACTTTACATACGTATTATGTGTAATGAGCTGGTTGGTCGCCAAGCAACCGTTTTTTCACAACCTTTAATTGAATCTTTTCAATTAATTTCAATTCGATTTCTTTTTATTTTTGGTTATATTTCAATATTTATTAATTAATTTCGTGTAATTTTTTAATTAAGATTTAAATGCCGCTTGATAAGAAGGGCAAAAATGTTTTGAAATGCCTTTTACGCGCTGACAAACCCGTATACCGTGCGAAACTGATGATTGACTAAATGAATTACTATTATACACAGGCAACCAAAAAACTATTCGCTAACACAACTATTGTTAACAAGTTTCATTCAATACGTGCTTTCATATGGCAACACTGTAGTCGGCCTTTTTTTCTTTTCTCTTTTTTTTTTTCTTACTTCTAAATACTTGGCATTTTTGCACAGAACATTGCATAGCAAACACAGAACATTTCCTTTAAATAGTTTGAAATCTATTAAAATTATTCTCTCTTTCGTTTATATACTCTATTAATTCATTATTGTTTCGATCGCTTTTAATTTATTGGGTTTTTTTACACCATTTTATCACATTTTTACAAGCAACACAACACCACGAAGCGATCATTTACTATAAACTGTCATACGAAGGAATTAATTTAGTTGTGTACAGAGTTGCACAATGTAGGAGTGTTTAAATGGCGTTTTCTATATAATAATAAATCACAATGATCGTGAGAAAGAACGAAACATATTACTGGTACAAAATGTATTAAGAGCTCAAACACATAATGCGAATCGTTTTTTTTTGCTCTTGAACGCAAGAATCCACTGTTTATTTTGCAGGAGGGGATTTTAAAAAACCTATATAAACATTGAAACCAGAGTCTGAAGAATAACAGTTTAGGAAAAATTATTGAGTAGAATATTAAGTTACTGAAAATCTTTGTAAAATCTCCCTAATTTGCGTACGAAAGGTTTATAAACATTATATGAAGCAGAGGCTTGTGCGAAACCAGATTTTCCAAGGCTTATTTTTATATAACAACAATGAATTTCTTAAAATACTACACGATCATTATAAAAATAAAAACTTTTTAATATGAAACGTATGTTATAGGGTCGACGACACATTAGCGGCAAAATGCATACAAACCATAGCAAAAACAATTTGATGAATAAATTATTAAATAAAACGTACAAATTTGTATATAGAAATGTTTGCGTACAAAAATTATACTTTATTTTATTTTAACGAAAACTCATGCTTATTAACAAAACGAACAAAACGAACGAATATTAAAATTAAGAAATAAAAAAAAAATGCGTAAAAATGAAAATGTTTGACGCTTGAATGAAAATATTTGGTTTTTTAATGCTTTGCATTTTTTTTCTCTTTTACATATTGAAGCTTCTTACATACTAAAATATTGTCAAGGTGGGAACTACACAAAAATTGGCACATAACACAAATTATTAATAAAAGGCAAGCGTTGTTATACTTAATAAATGTGACAAATGCATTAATAAAAAAGAAAATAAAACGTAATATGTATATAAATGAGAAAAGTAAACACATGTACCAAAAAAAATAAATAAAAATAAAAATAAATTCATTTCTCCATTCAATTTTAAGTTACATTAAAATTCCAGCAGAGAAACTTACAACATTCACGTCTGTATTTCCGCTTTGTTGTTGTTGCTGCTGCTGCTGTTGTCCATTATTTTGTTGTTGCTGTATATCATTTGCTGTTAGTTCCCCTTTATCGACAGCACGATTTCCGTCATTTTTTCCTATTCTCGCTGCTTGATTCTATAATAATAGAAAAGAAACAAGATTTATAGAATAAACAAACAAACAAACAAATTGAAAACTTTTTGCAACAAACGTTATTTTTACACAAATAACGGTATGTATGGTTTCATTGTGAACACATTTTGTAAAAATCAAACAGAAATTTTTATTTAACGCGATTATCTCGATGGGCTAACTTCTGCAACAAATTTAGAACGAAATAAAAAAGAAATCATTTGACATGATGACACACATTGGACACACAGTTCGATTGTTCTATTGACCGCTTGAACGCTACATACTTACACAAACATGATAATGATGTTGCTGAGCATAATGGTGACTGTGATGGTGGTGATGTGAACAAATTGTTTCAATTTTATTCAGTTTCGTTTTACTTTTGCTCTTCTTATTAATATTTTTATTGGTTGTTATAATGTAAGAACAAGGCGGTGTATGAGGACATTTTGTGGTAAAGGGTATTGTTGGTGATGCAGGTGGGGATGGCATTGCTGTTGAACTCGAACTAGATGTTAAACGTTGACGTTGCCGTATACGCATCGGTGAACGTGCATGTATTAAGGAATTTGAAAGGCGACGACGTGAATGCTTAACTATTGAAACCCAATCAATCATGATGTATTATGATGGCATGTACCACTCTCAACATGAACAACCAAAGCGCATTTCAATAGAGCGTAATAAAAAAACCCTTACAATAAATTGAATTGATATTCAATAGCAATGTTACGTGGAAAAAAGTATTGCCGATCGCTGCACTGGACAAAGCGATTCCCACTAATCATGAATTTGTACACTACACGTATTTACGCAGTAGGTGGAGAGAAATATTACATTTTTAATACTTTCGAGAACTACTTTGTTTACTTTTCCGTATAATAAATCTTCCATTATGGTATTATTTATGCAACACACACACTGACACAAACATATATATTTAATTTTCCATTATTTCTAAATTTCTAAAGTATTTGTAGGCCTCAGTATAAACAACAGTACGCGGCAGCAGCAATATAAACGGATTTGCTGAATGCCGCCATAACAATAACAAAACGTAGCAAATCAAGTTATTATTGATTTTGATAAATTTTTCGTAATATTTGAAAAAATCATTCTTTATTTTCAACGTTGCGATTACCGCATTAGCCTTTGCCGTATATAAACGGAACACTCGAAAAATTCAACTAAATTTGAAACAATGCTGTTATTCTCCCTAGTATTCAAAATTCTATATATTTGTGTATATTTGTGTTTCGTTTTATTATCCATAAATGTGCAATTGTGTATTGGCTGCGTCAAGTTGTTGCAGAAATATTTTCCATTAAATAAACA
Source organism: Ornithomya chloropus (assembly GCA_963971445.1). NCBI lineage: Eukaryota > Metazoa > Arthropoda > Insecta > Diptera > Hippoboscidae > Ornithomya > Ornithomya chloropus. The sequence continues at coordinate 31,432,077 of OZ020529.1, forward strand.
CACCGTAGGTGGGTTTATATGTATTTGCCAGTTTTGCTATTTGGTTACACTTGATATGTTCCCACTACTTCATAAATTTTGCTAATGCAAGTTTGTTACCTTCACCTCTAGCTAACGGTTCATTAAAATCTTGTTTCAAATATAATTTTTTTTACATGTTTTAATAATTACTGTTAGATATTATTTGTATTAAAATTCTTTAGGAAGAGGTGTAAATAACAACTCTCTCTGTAAATAACGTGCTCTCTCTCTTTCACCTATATAACCTTTATCTTCTCTAACATTTCTTTAATAATTAAACAAACTGAAACTGAAATTTGTGTTTTTACCGTTATATTATTTCATTCACAGGGTAACTGAAATTGGATCTGTATACAAGCCAAATATTTGTTGTTTAATTGCAATATGAATATACTTACATCAGCAGTTTTAATGGCATGACCATCTTGTTCCCATTTACTGGCAATTTGTAATGTCTCTACAGTTTTTTGTTGAATAGTTTTTGAATCATCCAACAGCGTCAATTCATAGAATTCTTGTATATCTAAAAAGCAGAAGAAGGAGAATACATTTAAAAGAAATGTGTTCTTAAAGGAAATCTTAAACGTACGAAATTATATTAAATTGTATACATTTAATGTGAACCGTCTTTGAATGAAGGCAAGTATATGTATATGCCAATACCCACACACGTACACACACACACACACACAGAGTAATTTTAATAATGAATGACATTTTTTCAAGCATAAGACGTAACAACAACAATATTTATAAAAATACTTTTTATAGCACAAAAATTCGCACAATTCAAATTCATTTGTTATAAATGTTGTCTTTATTATATTTTTACAAATACATTTTATTACAGCTATTACTACAAAATTATCACTAAACTATAAATTACTAATTATCATCATCATCATCATCTGTACGCCATAGCGTTAAGAATTTTCGTTTTCATGAGACGGTATTGAGTGGTGGAAATGGATTTTGTTTGGATACCACCAATTTATTGTGACTGTGTGATATGTAACCTTTGATTTTTCCCTCATATATCAAATTCGCCACAATGCAATGCGTTTCATCCAGTGTCATATCCGTTTCACCCACAAACAACAATGCCGATCGAAATGCATTCAAATCCAATTGATGCGTTTGCTTGATTAAATAAACCCTTTTAAACAAGTTTCGATAAACAATGAATTTGAGTTTTTCCACCAGCAAATAAATGCCACACTTAATGAAGAATACCTCATGACGTTGTATAACCTCATCAAACTTGCGTACATTGCCCTCTTTCAAACCTTCAGCCAACTCATGAAATTGCAGAACATCATAACGTTCGAGTATACTTTTTTTTGGCATATAGCCGAGTAACATTTTTACCGGCACCAAATAGATAAGAATAAGACGCTTGTTATGGGAGAAGTTTTTTGGACAATATTTCAGGGCAAACGATAGAAAGTCATCGGCACTTTTGTAGTCTGAATCGAACATGGCTTTACGGCCCACAAAATATTTATACGTGATTTGTTCGGGTAAAGGGAATGTGTCCTTGAATGCACTACTCTCGATGGCGCGTATCAAAGGTTTGCACAAGTGCAATTTGTTGATGCGAAAGTACACTTTAAATAACTGATTTACCAAGTTCAACATGCCCAAGCGTTTGGTTTCATTATCAGAAGATCTAAAACAATAAATAAAAACATAATTACACGGAATATTAAATAAGAAATAAGGAGATAATTCATTACCTATTATCTGCTGCGCACACACGAAAGCAGCTCATTAAACAGTCGGCAGCCTTTTCTAAGATTTCACCCGGTTTAGAGGCACTGCCCAGTTCTTCACATTTTTGTGCCAAAATACGCAAATCCAAACACACCGTATACATAACAGGCAAACACCAATTCTCGTCTTTCAATTGTTGCAACATTTTCACCACTGTCTGGGTACATTGCGATTGATGACGGTAGGCCAACAGATAATTTCGTGCTAATGCCAAATATTTTTTTTCCTTATAATTATTATATTCCCATACAAAGTTTTCATTTGTAACTTACGTTCTGAGCACAAGTAATATAATACTTTAAGGTGTGAGCACACAATTTCATCGATCGGTGGCTCCAACATGCGATTGATTGCATTTTCCGGCATTTCTACATACAAATTACGATTCATGATGTGTTTGTCTTTCAGTGATAGAAAAGATGCCAAATTTTCACCATCACCATCGGTCCAGGTGCGGTGAATGCCACTTAAATAATTATTTAGTGTACCAAACATTTTTTCTTTTATGATTTCATTAAATTTTGCCGATTTCTGCACAGAAAATTGTATATTGTTCTTGCTTTTCTTTCACATGTTTATATACCGTTTTAAATTGTTTGAGTGTTGCCACACAACAAATATTCACAAAAGCTTTGACATTTTGTACTAAACGAAAAACGTAAAACCGGGCGATTCAAGTACATTTTATTGCATATAATTTCGTGCAATAATTATATTTTATGTTTAAATTTATACAATTTATATATAAAATATATTAAATATTAAGTACATACCCAGCAATGCTTGAAATAAACGAGATTTAAAAATTCGTATAACACGTTCAATGGCTATCCTTAAGGCGCGATCTTGAGGTTCTGATAATCGTGAATGATAATCCTCCAACAATTCGAGGGCACGATGCGCTTCTGCAATGTTTAGAACAATAGCAAGTTATCAAATCAAATTAAATTGAGATTCAAAATTTATGGAAATTAATCGATAAACATAAAACAATTACTTTGCTCTTCATTCAACTCATCATACAATTCATTTTTGCTAGCCTGCCCAAATATTGTAGACCAGTAACCGCGTCCTTCATGGGATTTGGTCAGAAAGTCTTGTTTAATTTTGCAATCGTGTTGATTCAGCGAAAGGATTAATCTATCGAAACGTTTCAACTCATTGCGCAAGTCTTCGGACAAAAGTGGATCACAGATAAGGGAGGAGGAGTTGTCAAATTCCTCATTCGAATGTAAACTGTCCGAATTTTCAAAATAACCCGATTCCATTTCGGGTGTATGCAATACATAGGTACGCATAGCCTCACATTCCAGTAAATCATTAGCCGAAACGAAGCATTCACTTTCCCTTTTCGAATCGGGACAAGAACTATTTTCAATGGCGTCTTCTTCTTGCTGTTGATGCTGTTCCTCTTTGGCTGATACAGTAGGCGGCTGCTGCTTTTCACGAATAGTTTCTTCACTATTAAGATTATTTAACGGTATATAACCGTTATGAATATTATTGATTTGTGTGTTAGTTGAGTGTGGGGCTTCTTTTGATTTGGTTGTATTACCTAACAAGGCAGTGGTAATGCCGTTAGCGCACTCCTCCTCACTACTATAATCTTCTTCTTCATCTTCTACATTCAACACAAAATCTTTTGCATTTCCTGCCAATTCTACCTCTACACTTATATCCTGCAATTTATCAGCGATTTTAAAAGGGCGCGTTGACATTTCGTTCTTCGTTTTTTTTTTTCTAATAAGTTTTTAAATAAATCGTACTGCACTTGACCAAAGCTTAGCTTGAACTGAACTTGTGGTCAAACGTTGAGTACGAGTGTTAAGGGCTTTTGACTCAACAAAAACAAAAAACAACAACAAAAACAACAAACCCTAATTACCGTGAAAATCGATAAGTAAGCCACATAATACATACACATATATACACGCACTCACATAAGAAAGGTGAGAAATTTTTTAATATTTTTATAAATTAATTAAAAATCGTTCTTAAACACACTGTAGCGTTGTTTGGTTTTATACAATGTGATTTGTTTCTCCCCCCCTTTAACGGTACTGTAAAAAGGTGCCATTTATCCACAATATTTGCTCTGTTTCATTTTCGTTTTCATATCATGGTCATGTAATCATACGTCAATCCTAAATATGTACGCGCGTTCATATATGAGAGCACTACACTACACTATGTAGTTGAGGTAGCGAACTAAATTAGATTTCCATTCAAAATAATTGACAGCAAAGGGATTGCAATGGATTTAAGGACACTCTCGTGACGTAATAAATCATTCAATTTGTATTTGGGCACAGCTAGATCGACTTGTATATATTTGGATGCTTATTCAGTAGGAGACATCAGCGAAGCTAACCTCCGAGCATTACAAACACTTTAGCAAACTTTATATACCGTTCACACGATTGCAAATGTGGTATAAAATACATCACTTGCAACATAACATTGTTAAATGTCTGTCTGATTAAAGCAAAGTATGTGACCGTCATAGCCCTGAGGTGGTTGGTTGGTTGGCGGCCGCTATTATAAATGAAAAACTATGATCTTAGACATGATGCTGGCGTTTGGCCAAATACTTAATAACATAGCCGACAATTACAAACAATTAAACCAACAACAACAACAATAGGCATCAACAAGTACAAAACAAGTGGTGCAGGGTATAAAATTAGTACGAAAACCGTAACCTGTTCATTTCCCGTTCATTTTGTATACATGTACGAAATTCGGACTCAGACTCGGATTCAGTTTTAAGAAAATATAGAATTTCAAGCATCGATCTGGGATGTTTTTATTTTAGCGCTTGCAATGGCTATAAAAAACTTGGTAGACTTTTTTCTTACCTTGCTTTTTCACTGGCATATTTTCACCCTTCCTTTTCTTCTTCTTCTTGTTTGTGTGCTTGTGTTTCTAAACAACACTTATTAAGGAATTTAAGGTCTTTAAGAAATGTTTTCTAATTTTTAATTATTTGTTGTCTCCCTGTGTTGCGCGATTAACTGAAAAATAATATTATTTCTTAGTTTCTTTTCACACATAGATTCGTTCTGCATTGGGACAAATATATTCCAATTTATTTTTTAATCTTCATAACAAAACACACGATTGTCTTAAAAGTATTCTCGCCTTTAAATGGCATCAGAAGAACAATTAACGAAAAACCGACAACAACAAGATTCAGTAGCCGTAGATGCTTGTTCATAAAAAGCACTTTCACACGCGACCATAAATTTTACCTAGGCATACGAATGTAAATGCATATGTGTGTGTGTGTGTTTGTATTTATTTACTTGTACATTAAACTAAACATAAATGTTTCTTTCTTTCACTTGTACGGCTTATACAGACACAAACATATGTACACTTTGCATACGTCAGTCCCGTCAGGTTGTATATGTGATTGTCTGGTCTGGCTGGTTGGGTGTTAATGTTGTTGTTAAAGGATTTTCTCACACTTAACAAGTTGAGCGTGAGCTATACATTTTCTTAAATCTATATAAATTATAAAAGAACACTTACAAAAGGACTAATATCCTTGGGAAACAAACGTATTATAAATGTGTGTATGCAAGTAGTACGTGAAACAGGATTTTAATGATTTACATAAATTTAATTTTCTTTAGAGGATTCTTTTAGGAGGATTGTAAAAAAGTGAAAATTCCAAAAAAAAATGTCAAAGATTACAAAAAGAAGAATAAAAAAAATGTATATCGATTATATAACTGCAAAGTACTATATTCTACAAGTATAGACGTTTGTAGATCCGCTCTTATACAAAAAATATAGACAGACAGACGTACGGATATCTAATCGAATTAACTGAAGGAGTGATTATGATACGAATGGTATGTTTGTAGATGTAACACAAATGTAAAATGAATCCGAGACGTGCAGGCATTTGTAATCATGTAAAACGAGACTTTAAAACACACACACACACGCAACGCCTTTGCATTATTACGTGGCATTAAAACAAACATCAACATTGTTATTGGCAGCATCATTATTATCATAGTATATGGAGGAAACATATATAAACAGGTGTAGATAAATATATGATATGTCACATAATAGATACAAGCACTGACAAAACATATTATTGTTATTACGTACGTAAAAGTCAAGTCATCATCATCATGTGAGAAATCAACCATATATATATATATAAGTATGTATGTATGTTTATTAAATGCTTAATCAATAATTCTTGTTCTATTTATGTGTGTGTGTGTGTGTGTGTGTAGGCAATGGCAATGTTTATATTTATGTATGCAAGCCATACAATAACAATAATATAGCATGTAATAGAAATTTAATGCCCTTGATAAAACATATTTATCACTATATATGCACAGTTATAAGAACATGCATTTTAATGATAATGATAATGATGATGATGATGATGATGACAGATGTCATTAAAATAATCTTTTGCTTTTATGTTTCGTAGCAGTGGCAAGCAAAAAAGGAAAAAGTAAAAGATAACGGGAATTCCGTTAGATCTATATTCTATATATATATGTATATACACACAAGCTGGTATGCATGCGTGCGTTTGTGTACATTGAACTTGTATAAACGGAAAGGTTTTTCTTTTTTACTGAAAATGCATGCATGCATGTGTGTAAATGAAACGTTGTGAGAGAAAGATGAAAAGTTTATATATAATATATATCTGAATTGAATATATGACAATGGTTATAAAACCAAATTGATGTAAATACACATCATACACACACACACACACTTATAATGAAGCAAATACGAAATCTTGTAAGCATTGAAAGGCATGTCCCTTGCTTGTTTTGTAGGGCAAACGAACCCACATACACATACATCACATATAGGGCACACAACACGGGTAGGTTATAGTATAACAGTTACCGTGTTAAACAACACAAACAGACAATACGAGCCAGTCCGATGGTAACCTAATTTATATTATGGTATTATTTATGCCGCAGATTTAATACAGCCCAAAACACTTTTATATATATACAGGAATGTACACATTCGCAAATTACACAAGTTTAATCTATTCTTATAAACAATTGTAAATTTTGTTTTTGTTCACTTTTACACATAACCATGAATTTAGTTAAGAAAGAACTATATCAAAATGTTTTATAATAAACTTTTTAGCTTTTTCACAAAAAATATATTTTTTCCTTTCTAAACGGCTGCAAGCTTAAACGTCCGGCTAAGATGAAAATATATTAAACAATAGTCGATTGTAATATTATTTAGAAGGAAGGGAGTAAAAAGTTTGCACGTTGTAATATTTAACACACACACGCTTTTCCAATTGTTCTTTACACGTCCGTACACTTGTTCATGAACACGGTACTTATTTACGTATGGTGTAGAAGTGAATTCTTTTCCGTACTCTTGTTCTGTAGCACTTTATATATATATATACACACACACACACACACCTTCACTGCTACTACGCTTATGCATCTACAGGAGGCACGAATATAAATGTGCATACATACACTAAATGCATGTATTTTGAAGCTTATACACACTGACGAAATTTTGGCATCATTTTAGCTGGTGCCTTAATATGCACATTTTTTCTCAATTTTTCTTCTCCAAATTGAACAGTATATTAAAAAAGTTGTAAACATATATTTATCTAACCACAAGTATATACATCGAATTATACTTTTTCAACTTGTATCTATACATACACATAAATATGTGGAGCACAGCTCAAGAGGTACCAAGGTACAGGGAATCTGTTTAGTGAGAAATTTTGTGCGTGGAATACCTATTTTTTTTTGTTTTTTGTTCCTTTTGGAGGTACCGTATTAATTTTATTTTTTTCACCACGTTTTTTCTTTGTTTTTAAGCCGTTTTTCTATGTACAAACTCCACCAACACGCTGTTCTAAATTTTAAAATTGGTTTAAATTTCTTTTTAGCACATTTTAGGGCATTTATTTCATAAATCTATTTATACGGATGCGAAATTATTCAATCACTCGACTGAGAAACAACTTATGCACAGTCGAATGCCTCATATAACATGTGTAGTTCGTAAATTCAGGATTTTAAATGAACTTAACAACCAGGTAAGCAGCAAAACAAAGAATATTGCTATTAATTCGTTATTCCCATTAATTCAATTCGAAATTTCCTTCTGCTGGATAGTTTCTATAACTTTCTACAAGTTAATTAAGAAATTAAAATTTGTATTAAAATTTCCTAATTTTTATAACGCGGCAATTAATAATTTTTCTATTCTTGATTCGAAAAACGTACTACTTTTAAACTACAACACGAGCTGTTGATGCCAACATTTTGCAACCATTCAAATGTAGAAAGTAAATTGAGCAAAAACTTGGCACTCTTGGCAGACTTTTCATATTGTTTTAATGAATAGTAAATTTACTTGCTTTCATAAGAAGGTTTTTTCGGGAATTCAGTGCTTTCAATGTATATAATTGCAAGAAACATGTTAAAATATTTAATCGAATAATTTATATTAAGTGAGAGTTGGTAAAATATTTTATAAATTGATAAAGGAAAGCCGAAAACCACTGGAGGAGGCTGAGAAAATGATGCAAAAAGGTAAAGCACCAAAGTGAACACTTGAGCGTGTGTGTACTTGCATGAAGTGCATAAATGTATGCAGTGTGTGATTGTGTGTATACATAGGTGTCATACATATAATTGTACCTTTGTGTACATTGATTCATCACAAGATAATCTCTTTTTTTTATCGGCAAATATATTCAGACGTTTATAGATCAGCGAATTTTCTTCAAATTTAATCTTTTTCGCATAATTTTTTAACAGATTTATATTTAAAAAACAACATATTTGGTGAGAAATATTTAGTATAGTTAATAATTTTCGTATACATGTGTGAGGAGGGCAAAGAACTGTCAATATAAAAAAGCAACAGGGCGTCAGCCCTTAGTAATGTTGTAAAATGATTTGGCTTTTTCTTTTTTTTTTTTTTTTTTTTTTTTTTGAATGTCAATTAAGATGTAACGTTTTCCTTTATTTACAGACAGCGTCATCAGCTCTCCATCCACACCATCCTCTTCCCTATCATCACAAACCAACTTGAACACATCAACATCTAATACGTCTTTTCAACAGCCAACCAGTGCGCCACTAAACTACACCATCAATCCCTATAATACACTCGGGCAAACTCCGGCTGGCATAGCGGGACATAAAAACAGCTTAAGAGGTACAAAATTAGCCCGTCGAGCACGTTCCTTTAAAGACGATCTATTTGAAAAAATTTCTCTAATGCGTACTCCTACCAATACATTGGGCAGGTAATTGATAAAGTTTAGTTTGAATGGAGTGCATGCCTCGATAACCATGTTATTGCTAAACAGATCCCACTTTTATAGATCGCATTCTCCCCAAAGTCCGCGCAATAAAAATAAACAACCGCCCACGGCAGAAGAGGTGGCAAAATCCTCACAATCACTGGAAATACACGTTAAAGACATATCAAATGCTTTAAAGCATTTTCGTGATGTTATACTCAAAAAGAAGTTGGAGGTGTTGCCCGGTAATGGGACGGTTATCCTAGAGACCATAGCCAGCATGTTTTCCGGTATTAAACAAATACTTTTTTGTAAAATAAAAATGTCTTTAAAAATTGTTTGTTTATCTTTCAGTTATACAATCGTACATGCTGAATGAGAATAGTGCCACACTACGTTCAGCCACACAATTGGTGTATCAGTCTTTGGGCAAGCTGATAAAATTGTGCGATGAGGTTATGCTGAGCGATGAAAACGAAGAGTGCGCCTCCTTAAGCAGTGAAAATGTCAAAGAAATTGTCGACCTTCTGGAAGAGGCGGTAAAGGTGTGTAATGTTGAAAGTACTCCACTCCAAAAGTATTGTAATTATATTCATTTAAACAGAATTTGGCTTTATTGGCCCAACAAAAGCTTAAGGAAAAGGAGGAGTTGGCGTTTCAATATGAAAATGTTCCAATATCTCCGGAAAACCCACTCTCTTCTGCCACCAGCACAACAACAGTACAACATTTGTTGATGCGACCCACTGTAGAAGTTGCTGGACAGCGTACCTCCTTACCGGATATAACTCTAACTCCAAAGTAAAGCCCAAATAAGCATTCAAGCACGCAAGTTTAATTATTTATGTCATTTTGGCTTTCAGGGAAAGGGAAAATTTGGAAAGCACAAATAGCAATCCTATGCGGGTCTCGTATAGTACTGAAAGTATACTGCGTGATACCAGTCCACCACCAAAACCACCTCTACCCAATAGGTACAAAACTTACCGCAATTATCGCATTTATTAATATGTTGAATTTATCCTATAGATCCTCCAATCCACCACCTTTGCCACCAAAGAAAAATAGTCAATCACAGCAAATGCAACAACAGCCATATAATAAAGGTAGTTTTAATGCCGATTTAGATATTGGTAGCGTAGAGTATCCTTTAAGTGTTGATCAGTAAGTAAATGCCTAAGAATGCAACTCTGTCATAAAATAATCAACATTAATTTTCAGCTTATCGGTGCGTTCCCGTTCACCAGATGAAAACTCTAGTCAATGTTCTCTCGACTCTGCCATGAATCATTTACGTGAAGATGACGAATGTCGTTTATTTAGTCGTGACTACAGTCTATTACATGATGAATTTAGTAAGTATACGGATATGTTTAGTTTTATGCTAAAAAAAAAAACTTTAAAAAGCCGTTCAAAGAGAGTAGAATGTTAGTAAGAGAAAATGTGTTAAAAACTTTTTAAAACCCCCGTTAGAAAGTTTAACAGAAGTTGACAACACCGCTAATAGTAGCAACAGTCAAGAACAGTCTGAGAAATTGAGCGTCGTCAAGCCAAGACCACTGATGACAACAGCCACTAGTATTATAATAGGAGATGAAGACATCACTAACAATAAAGCAGAATTACGTAAAACAGTTAATCATCATCGTCATTCAAATGAGTCGGGTACTAATCTTTATAATCCTTCATAGCCAGTGTGTTATTGTTACCTTTTGATATTTTGTATGTTGCGTTGCTCCCTTTTTAGCTTGTGATTATGTTTGCATGCTACTGTAATTGTGTTGTATTGTCCTATTTCCTTTTTTTTTAACAACTCTTTTCATTAATTTTTTCTTTTTTAACCACAAACCATATTTTTTGTCTACTTTAGGTTTTGTGTCCATTAATTCATTTCGTACTTCATCACAAAGCTATTCTAAACGTTCTTCAGATTTTAGCATTCAATCGTCCAACAAATCCAGCAACTCTTCCACAGAAATCACTTTTGCTACCGGTGACAATAGCAACAGCACAATTACTAATGAACATGTGAAAATGACAACAACATCATTATCTAAATCAGGGGCTATATGTGTTTCAAGTGCCATGAGCAGTGGTAGTATTACGGAAAGCAGAAGTAATCAGGACGATGAGGAATATATTGAAATAATGGCCGATACAGAGAAAAATCTAATGGAACAATTGCAAAATTCTTTTGCGACAACATTAACAAGACCCTTACAGTCAGATAACTTGGCAGCTCACAATATTTATGGTGATGATGATGGTGAGGGTGATAATGATGATGCAGCAGTTCCACCCGCTTTGCCACCAAAAACCAAAATCAACAAAGATCGTCAACCCTCTTTCTATGACAATTACGATGCTATTGATAATATAAGTGGCAGGTAATTACAAATACATTTAAAAAGAAAGAAAAAATCATCAAATCGTAATCCTTTGCAGTGTTCAAGATTTGCCAGAAATGAGGCAGCATCATCAGCAGCATCGCGTTTATCAGTGGCAAACAAAGCATACCAGTCTTATAGAACCGAGACGTTTGGACTTGCCAGCTGGCAGTTGCCAATCTATACATATTGGAGATAACGGCCCAAGTGGAGAGCAACCGCCTCCTTTACCCATGAAAAAGAAGCACAGTAAGTTACAACAACAAACAAAAGAATAGATTCATACAACTCATTAGAAAATTCGTTCGCTTTGCATCTTGATGCTATTTATATATATAATGAGTCCATGATACATGGATCGAATTTTTTCTAAGTATTTAATGTCATACGTTTATCGGACAACACAAAAATAAAATCATTGTGAATGAAACACACCTTAGAACACATTCAAGAATATTTGGTTATATAAAAAACTAAACACTAGACATGTTTGTACGTAGCTAACGATAATAATTTCTTTCTGTAAATTCCTTTTGTCAAATATAGTGTTTCAAAGTGTGGCATTCTCGGGTAAGTTTGGAAGCGTTCATTACACTTTATGTCTTGTAGGCTTTTAGTATAATTTTTGTACCTGTACCTCCGGCTTTTATTAAATATTCATATTTTAACTATACGTAAAGGCGTAAATATGTAAAAAATATTTTCCTCTTTCTATTCTTTCTTCATTAGTTTTGGCGTATATGGAGATTTGTTCAGCTTCAACACGTTCTATAGAACAGCACCGGCATACAATGCATGCATACAACTTAAGCCGCAATATAACTCACAGTCAAACAATGAAGTATGTATTTGTTTTATGTACATTTTATATATGAATGTTATTCATTCATTCTTCTTCTTATGGGGCAGCATTGTTCCTCTAGCCAAAGAAGAGTTTTTATCACCAGAAATTGAAAAACCACCCGCTTTGCCACCGAAAAATTATAAACAAAGAAAAACCAGTAATACACCAGCCCCACCCAGCATTATAACAACACCACCACCGAGTCCAAAACCGAAAATTACTGATCATACACGCATTTTAAGCAGCAACTCGGGCAGCAACGACTTGATGTCGACGGTTTGTGAGGAGGTAGCTGATCAAATTGATGAAGACTATATGCTAACAAATAATTTACCAAACGATTATGAAACGTCCAATGTAATTGAAAATAAAACAACAACTACAATAACGAATACAAATGGCGATTTCGGGCCAGAAGTGGAAGAAATTGTCAACTTTAATAATAATAATAACAATAATAATAATAATCCTTTCGATAATTCCAGAAAGGTATAGTGAAAGTGATATTTGAAACAAAGCAACTAATATTCAATGGTATTAATCAAAAAATTTTAGAGCTCCCTAATTACCGAGGAAATCAATCATTTGCCAAATATTTTAGAAGAACTCGACATTATACCATATTTGATATTTAAAAAGGAAAATGAAGATGGGCCAGAAGTCAAGGGCGGTTATATTGATGCTTTGATAGTACATGCTAGTCGCGTACAAAAAATCACCGACAATGGTAAGATTTAAAAGGGGTTTTACTAATTCCTATACTATCGAGGAATTTTCAGACAATTTAACATAAGAAAAAACATGTGAGAAAAGTAAATATGGCTTAAGCCAAACGTTAAATACTCTCCACGCCTACATACAAATAGGGGACGTGGCAGGTACATGATTACACCTTGGAATGTTGTATGTACGTATCACCTAGTAAGTCGTGTGCGGTTTTTTATAAATTGTGGGAGTCTGTTGGTCTACCACGCCCACTCTGGCTTATCGATGGATGAATTAAAAATATATTAACCAAATTTCAACTTCATAGGTCAATTTTTGTGGCAGATATATAAATTTTTGTCCATTGTGGATGAACCGTTGTCCGACCATGTCCATTTTTGTCACTTTGTCCATCGATAGATGGGCTAATTATAAATTTGCACACCAAATTTTAATGTCTTAGTTCAATTTTTGCGACAAATAAATAGATTTTTGGGGATTGTTATTTCGTTATTCTTAACCGATTTTGCCCACTTAAAATAGTGATATGCTTGCGGGAGGTGTTTAATATTTTCAAATTTATGATCGTGAGAGTGCCAACGGTAGAAGGACTGACGGACATACATTTTTAGTTGGATTCCGCTTTAAATGCTGATAAAAAATATGATGCCTGAAGCCACCTTCTAGAAATTGCAAATGGAATGACAAACTTAGTATACTCTCCGTCTTATGGGGAGGGCATAAGAACTACTGAAAATAGGTGCCACCAATAGTTGCTTTAACTGCAAAACGAAACAAATAAGTCTTTTTTTAGGAAATATTACGATTTGTTTAGAGGAGAATCCTTTTGTTCTATTTCTTCGCAAAGTGATAAATTAGCACGACTGTTTCATCTAAAAGTATAAGTGAACTCAATACTCTTCTACGATTTATTTTACTTTGTTGCTGTTTTTCATTTAGCATTTAGTGAAGCCTTCATAACGACATTTCGAACCTTTATTCAACCCATTGATGTTATTGAGAAACTCACCCACAGATATACGGTATTTTTTTGTCAACACAATGATCAAAAACAAAAAGCAGCCAAAGAAACATTCTCCCTGTTAGTCAGAGTAGTTAACGATTTAACGTAAGTTTTCTACTAACGAAGATAAATTGTGGAATTATATTTTTTTTTTTTTTTTGTAATATATCACAATTAGATCCACCGATCTAACGGGCTGTTTGTTGACATTGTTAGTGGAATTTGTTTATCAGTTAGTTTGTGCTGGACAATTGTATTTGGCCAAACTATTGCGAAATAAAATTGTAGAAAAGGTTGGTTTAAATGGTTTTTACAACCCCCTCCGATCATATTTAGTGAAGCGCTCTTTTCTTTTTCTTTTTTTTTTTAGGTAACTTTGTATAGAGAATTACGTTTGCCATCACTATACCCAGCCAATGATACGTTATATACGGTAACTAATCAGCCGAGCTTATTAGATTTAAAGTCAGCTGAAATTGCTGAACAAATGACATTGTTGGATGCTGAACTGTTCCAAAAAATCGAAATACCTGAAGTGTTGTTATTTGCTAAAGAGCAATGTGAGGAAAGATCCCCGAATCTCAATAAATTTACCGAACACTTTAACAAAATGTCGTATTGGGCTCGTTCGAAAATTCTAACATTGTCCTGTGCCAAAGAGCGTGAAAAGCATGTAATTAAGTTTATAAAAATTATGAAACATTTAAGGAAAATGAACAACTACAATTCCTATTTGGCTTTATTGTCGGCGTTGGATTCGGCACCGATAAGAAGGTGAGCATAAGCATAAAGCGAGCTATAGGGAAAGATTCATGTACAAATATCGTTCTTTAACGGTAGATTGGAGTGGCATAAAACCATTACTGAAGGTCTGAAAGAATACTGCACCCTCATTGATTCTAGTTCGAGTTTCAGAGCGTATCGTCAAGCGTTGGCAGAAACTCAGCCACCTTGTATACCTTATATGTAAGTAAGGAAAGGACAAGTGAACATGTTAAAGTCGGTCAAGACCGACCATTTAATACCCTACACCACAATAGAGACTTATAAATCTCTTCGTGAAATATCGTTATATGGAAAAATGTTCTAAAAATGGTCCGATCGAGTTCAAATTAACTATTCTCCAAAAAAAGTTGTCAAAAAATATTAAGAATTACGAATTTTTACCATATAAAGACTACAGATGGACATGGAGATGGATTCAGATTTTGTAATCTGCACAAGTGCTGCAGGGTATAAAAGAAGCATCATCATGTAATTCGTTATTATTGAATCGAAGTGAGGAAAACCATTGTGAATAAAGGGAATAAATCGAATCTTTCACAATGTAACGAATTACATATCTGATCTTAAACAGTTTATTAATTTATACTATACGATCACCATTGCAGCGGCTTAGTTTTGCAAGATCTAACCTTTGTTCATGTGGGTAATCCAGATTTCTTGAAAGATGGCGTCATCAATTTTTCTAAACGTTGGCAACAATACAACATCATTGATAACATGAAACGTTTTAAGAAATGGTACGTTTCCTAAATATTTCAATTCATGAACTATTTTATGCACAAATAATTTTATTAACAATTTCAGTTCTTATCCCTTCCGACGTAACGAACGTATTATAAGATTTTTTGAAAATTTTGAAAACTTTCTTGGAGAAGAACAAATGTGGGAGATATCTGAGACTATAAAGCCACGCGGCAAACGTGCCGTGGTGCACAATTAATATGTTTACCAATGAAACCACATTACTACGTATACAGATAACCCACCCATACTATCAAATCATGTAAGATAAAAAGAAAAAACAGAAAAGATAATCATGTATATATTAGCACAACGAATGAAGCTGGTCATGTTAAAAAAATTTCCCAGTTTGCACCGCTCTCAGTTTCTCCCTCTATCTCTCTCTTGCAAAAAAATTATTAGCTTAAAAAAGACAACAATTGTAGTGAAGTGGCTGAAAAACAGAACTTTGGGTTCATTTTCCAATCTGTACGGGGGTTTTCAATAAGGACATAACATAAGTTTCGACGCTTCAGTTCTTGAGTAAATTTGATCGTGAAAGGTGTGAGTTAAGATTTTTATTCCAAATTCGCAACAAGGAGAGGTTTTGAGAGATTCTCAATTCCTGTGAAAGGTGTCGAATCGCTTGATTTGGTCCATTTTAAACTGAAGCATATACGGCTACAATGTTTTCGCTAGTTCGACCGATGCGTTGTCCACCCACAGGTATATTTAGTAATGAATAGTGACAAATGATGGGATGTTCTTAAAGTTGCGATCACCAGTCGGTAGCATTGTAGTAATAATTTTATATAATTTCTAAACGTTGCACGTTTGTGAACTTTACCATAATAAAAATGTTAATCTTGACTGACATTTTGACATTGACAGATTATGAAAAACGTTCATGGGCGCGTTCCTATTAGAAATACAAAATTGTTATGTCTCTATTGAAAAACTTATTAGTTGGTAGTCCATGTACAGGAAATTCGGCTAGTAATGCCTTCAAGCCTTCAAGTGGTGTATCCTATTTAAATACATACAATGAATTATGATTTTGACAAATGGCTCGATTTATATTCACACATTCTGTCTCAGCCTAAAAGCTGAACTGCAAGAAATCTTTGATCAAAATCAATCAAAAAAAATTGTTGCCTTTTCATTCTTCTCGTCTCATTTTGTTCAAAACGGTTTTATATTTTATGTCAAAGTAAAACGTGATCATGCTTATATAGTTTTTATAAACACTTGTACACACAATAATAATACTTACAATACAATACATGATATAGACGCGGACTTACTATATAAAATCAAGACTGTCTTCTTCTCTTTTTTTTTAATGCATGTGTGTAAATATACTAACATTTATAAAATATTTCATATATTTACCTAAAAACATACACATATGAAATATCTTACATGTAACAACAACAACAACATTTACACATACTTTGTTGTTAAAAAAAAAATCATCTTTTGAATAATTTCAATTTTATTACATCCTCCACCTTAGTGGTGAAAGTATACTAAGTTTGTTATAGCTTTTGCAACAATTGGGAGAAAGCCTCCAAAGTATATATATTCTTGATCAGCATGAAGATCCTGACATGTCCGTACGTGCAGCAGTTGTCATTCTTACGGTAGTAATTGTTTTGGTACTGAGCTGACAAGCACTTTTATGTACTCTTTGTGCAAAATCGGTTAAATGCCACGCCCACAATCGGCACAAAATCTATTTATAAGGCACAAAAATTGATCTATGAAGTTGAAATTTTGTACACATATTTATAATTATACCATTTATTGATATGCCAAAAATGGGCGAGGTCGGATAATAGAAACGCCCACAATATTTTTGTTTTTTTAAGAGAATCTGACGTAAGATGTTAAATGTTACCACTACAAAAAAGGTACTTGCCACTCCCCCTGTTTGGCCTAAGCCAAATTGAGTGTTTTTTACTTGTTTTTGTATATTTGTAAAATCATAAAAGTGAGAATGAAAGTAGACTTTGTAACGAAAAATTTAACACTTAAGCATCTTGGAAGAGCACCCAAGCGAGCAATTGGAATATGTGCGAGTTTCATTTATTTGTGCATAAGTTTTATGTTAAGTAGTTAAGTAAGTTTTTTTTTCGTTTTTTGTTTGTTTTAATTTTTAAACAACAAGCACAATAACATTTGATCTGTTGAGCATTTTTATTTAAGGAAATTTTATAAACATTTATACAATACATTGCATACCTTACACATACATATGTATTTATATTAACTTATTGTATTTTGTTTTTAACATGAATAGCTTAAGTATAAATAAAAATGTTTTTGCGTCAGTCATGCGTCATTAATACTTTTCCCCATTTTCCCCATTTCATATTTCTCTTATTGTGCAATCGCCTTTTGTTTTACACCTAAAAATAATACGTATCACATAATAACTAATCAAACTTTGTGAGCTATACATATACGTATGTTAACAATATACTGCAATACATATATACTTATATATACCTATAGAACTAATAACTTTACTTTACTATAAAACTTTTATTGTTTTGAGAGATTAACAGTTTAAGTAAAAAGCCAACTGTAAGCATAAAAATTGTTAGATACAAAGATTCATTCTATATATATATCACCCTTCTAATACACAGTATCAATATTACTAAAATGTATGTATGTGAATGTTTGTATATGTGGCCGTGTGTGAGTATTATTATCATTATGGCAATAACTAAAGAGTAACAAGTGAAAATCTTAAAGTCGGTCAAGACCGACCATTTAATACTCTACACCACTTAGCGCCATAAATTATGCTATAACTTTAGTTTAGTTGGATTAGTAAACGCGAGGAATTGTAAAATATTTTATGAAAAAAGGTTCTAGAACTAGCTGGAGCAAGTCCAAATTTGTTAGAGTCAATTATTAAGTTAATTAATTATTCTTTACTAAATTTTATTAAAAAATACTAAGAATTGTAAATATTCGCCCTATAAAGACTTTCTTTAAAATAAAACCTTATATAAGAAGGGGTTCCAAAAATGGTCCAATTTGGTTCATTTTCAATATAGTTCCTCTTGGGTCTAAAATATGTCCTTGTATAAAATTTCATCGAAATATCTCAAAAAATGTGACCTATAGCTTAAGCACAAATTTACCTAGACAGACGAAAAGCTGGGTCTATCCTTAGCCGTTTAGAAGTTACAAACATCTAAACAAACTTAATATATACTTTGCCACAAATGGTGTAGAGTATAACGAATGAAGGCTTTCAAAATCACACAATAGGCAAAGAAGAAAATTAGGCAAAGCGGTGCGAGACAGAAAACCATCATTATAAATATGCAAATACGTAAAATAATTAATAAAAATATTCAAAATTTTTAAAACAATCATTCGCCGTTCGCCGTTTTTTTGCTTTCCTTCTTTGTCTATTGTGTGCCCCGCAATCAAACTTTATTAATATATACGCCTAAGAATTCAATGGATGTACACTTAAATACGCGATAAATAAATAAAATATATATATTTGTTTCTCTTGAAAAACTTTGTTTTTATTTTATATAAAAAATGGAAGGAATTGTTTTTCCCCCCGTATACATATGACGTTCAGTATAAATAGTAAATAAATAGTTCACAAAATGAAGCAAATCTAACTCCAATGTTCTACAATTAAGTGTTTTTTGGTTAATTAAATCTATTCAACCTTAATTTATATGAATTTTTATTGAAATTTAATCAGAAAGAAGTATACGAAGAATTCGCAATATTTTTTTATGTAAAACAGGGGCCATCTAGTGCCCAAAAATAAAGTGATCAGGGTTCAAGTTAAATTTTCTCTAAATAGAAATTTTTCTTTTTCTGGCAACACCGCTTGTGTGTAATGCACATCTGGTATTGTCGACCGGCTTATAAAATTCTGTTTGGATTGTAGTTGTTAGTGTTTATTGGGTTAGATTTCTCTTTCAAGTTCAACGAAGGAACCAAGGAACTAAATTAATAAATAAAAAAGAAGTAATGCTTGCAAAATTTTGCAAAAATTAATCGTAATTCTAGTAATCTATCAAATTAGTATTGATGTGTGTATAAATCAATATATTTTATAACTAAATATAAAAATATACAAAATTATAAAATTGAAAGAAAAAAAAAAGAAAAAGAGAAAAGTCTGTGCGCTTGGCTGTCTATATACAGTTTTGTGTTGGACAAAAAGTCTTTGTCTTTGAAAAAGGGTGTGTTACACGTAGTGGATGAAAAATTAAGAATTTTAATACCAGCAAAAGTATAGAAATCATCTCTACGTAGCAAGAATTGAATAGAAAGTTTCTTTTTTGAAATAAAACTCTCGCATTATTGTGTTAATTGGAAATAAAAAAGAGAAGAACGTCAAGTTGATGGAATAATACCGGATTTGAAGCATTTTATACAGGTATTTTTGATCGTGATTTGTTTTTATTGACTGGGTGCTGTTGTTGTATATATATGTTGTGTATATATTGGCACACAAACAATACAAATGTTAAGTAAGTTTGGTGACCCCTTTTTTCTAATAGCAAAATAATGATTCTGTCGTATTTACTGGTTTATTTATTTATTTTTCCATTTTATATCACCTAATGCTGTTGTCCTATACATAAGTATGGATTACATGACCCCGGTTAAAGTGCAAGTAGGCTGCAAAACGAGAACCTGTGCCTTGATGGCCTGTAAGCCTTAAGTTTTATAGGGTTGTTCCCTCTCAGACATCTATTCTGTCTATTGTATTATGTTTGTGCAAATGATTTGTAACTGTTTCGTAGTTGGTGGTAATGTCTGCGGTGGTTGTTGACATATATTGCTGTATATGTATGTACATAAAGAATTGTTCCAAAAGGGGGTGTACATGCATTTATACAAATGTTTGCATTGCAATGTTTTTATAAGGATTTTTTTATATGATTCTTAGCGTTTACGTAAACTTATATACCTTGTGTCCGGTTGTGCTTGTCTCTAATTGAATTGTTTACATTTATATATCTATACATGTACCGTTGTGTGGTTGTATAAAAATACCTTCAAATATTTAACTATTATCGTAGATACCGATTGGGTTTAAAGAATTGATTGTTTTCGTTCATTGTCACATAACAACTTAATTATAAAATCGACTGGTTTATCGGATTGGAAAGGCTTTTGAAACAAAGAAAGAGATCACGGTCGTTTCTAAAGCGTCTTTAAAGCGAGATAAATGTTAGCCAGCTCTAGTCGTTTCCATTTCATAAACAACAAGCATATTATACACACATGTGCATAAAAATATTATTTTTTGTTCTATCCACATAAGATGGGCATATGTTAAGTTTGTCATTTCTTTTGCAACACTCAAAAGGAGGCGTCAGGAACCCTTTAAAGAATATGTGTTTTTGATTAGCCTTCAATGTCGAAAATTCCGTCTGCTTTGTCGGTCATAAATTTTCAAATATTGAAACCGACATAAATCTATTTATCTGCTCCAACTAAAGCTGTGTCACTTAATACGTCCATTGTCACATGATCACTATGTGTTGAAAACAAACAATAAACGAGGTAGGGTGATAGGTTTTTCTTTCTTTCTTGTTATTTACTCATAAATTGTTTAATTTATATTTTCAGTAATCTGTTTTTTATATTATCGCCACTGAACGTCAACAGTCAACGTCAGGAATTACTTCAAGTGAAATCACGAAAGGCCGCCTGCTACTTGAATTTATTTATTAAGCAGATAATAAATTTTTGAAAATCATGGCCTGGCGTTTTAAAGCCTCCAAATACAAGAATGCCGCCCCAATAGTGCCAAAACCAGAAGCCTGCATCCGGGATATATGTGTCGGCTCTTATCAAACCTATGGCAACAATATAGCCGCTTCGGCTGCTTTTATGGCATTCATTTGGGAGCATACCGGCTCCAGTGTAGCCGTGTTACCGTTAGATGATTGCGGTCGCAAAAGTAAAACGATGCCATTGTTGCATGCTCATACGGATACCGTGACGGATTTGAGTTTTTCACCATTTCATGACGGTCTGCTGGCGACTGCTTCGCAGGATTGTATGGTAAAGATTTGGTATATACCGGAAAAAGGCTTGGAATGTTCTCTCACGGATCCGGAATGTGTGTTTTCGCACAAGCAACGACGCGTAGAGACTGTAGACTTTCATCCCACCGCCGATGGATTATTACATTCCACGTCGGGTGGTTGCGTTACCCTGTACGATTTGACTCAACAAAAGGAAATTTTTGGTAAGATAAAATTTTAATACAAAAAAAGTAAAGAATGAAAAAATTTATTCTTCAGTTAACAATGAACATCCTGAGGTTATACAAGCGGCTAGTTGGAAACAGGATGGTACTGTTTTAGCCACCAGTTGTAAAGATAAATGCGTACGTATAATGGATCCACGCACACCAACTACACCCATTCAAATGTCAACCGAATCTCATCAAAGCATTAAAGACTCGCGGGTTGTGTGGTTGGGTAATCAGACACGCATCTTAACTACCGGTTTTGATTCAGCCCGTTTACGTCAGGTTATTATACGAGATTTAAGGAATTTTTCCGTACCCGAAAAGATATTGGAATTAGATTCTTCGACGGGCATTTTAATGCCATTATTTGATGCTGATACTAATATGTTATTTTTGGCTGGCAAGGGTGATACCACCATCAATTATTTGGAGGTAATTGATAAGGATCCCTATTTGATTGAGGGACTGCGTCATACGGGTGAACAAACCAAAGGTGCTTGTTTGGTGCCAAAGCGTGCCCTCAAAGTTATGGAAGGTGAGGTCAATCGTATATTGCAATTAACGTCGAATATGGTAATACCCATAATGTATCAGGTGCCACGCAAGGTAGGTTGCTTAAGGTTGCCAATGATGTTAATGAATTAATTTCGCTAACATACCTTGACACAGACCTATCGCGATTTCCACAGTGACTTGTATCCCGATACGGCCAGTTATCGTACCGAATTGACAGCTGCTCAATGGATGAATGGTATTAATCTACCCGTACCCAAGATGAGTTTAGATCCAGCCAAACGAGAATTGGGCGATTCCCCCATAACTGTAAGTACAACCGAATGAAGAATTTTATTTAAAAAAAAAAAAATTTGTTATAATCACTCTCACAAAACATAACACTTCCCCTCTAAACATGCTTTCCACTCGTTGTTATTGTTATTGATGTAAAAGGTTCATCGCGGTAATTTAAAAGAATATATCAAGAATATTGAAAATCGAAAATCAACAATAATTGATAACAGTAATAATAGTAACAAAAATCATTTGAAAAACGGTTGTGCCAGCGACAAGCAAATTATAGTTAAAAATAAAATTATGATTAAACAACAAGACAATGACACAACCGACTTGGCCAATGATGAGTTGAAGGCAATTATGAGAAAATTTGATGCCAAATATAAAACGGATTCAGAGAAGGATAATAAGAGAGATAATGAACACAATACAACACCGACACCGCCATCGCATATTATCACAACAACATCATCTATAGATCAGGAATCGCCTAATACGGATAATAGCAACGGTAACGGTAACGGTAATGGTAATAATACCACTGTACCCACCCCGATGCCTCGTACGTCACGTAATAATTCTTTGGCTGATTCGGTCACCTTAACTACAGCAACTATGCTAGAGTCCAATGCCAATGTTAATGTTATGCCGCGGCCAAGGCCACGCACCGCAGCCGCTACTTATAAGGTGTGACGTACATTTCTACTTTATGTCTCCTTCACTTTGGCATTTATTTTGTGTTTGTAGTTGTGTGTTTTATTTTTCGTTAGAAAGGTTTGTTGGTATGTGTGTGTGTGAGTGGGATTGTGTATGAATGTCCTCTTCTTAATTTATAGTATCATTGTATGTAACATTTTGTAGGTTGTACTTATTTTTTACACAACAACTTCATAACATTTACGTAACTTTTTGAATGATTTATAGTTTTCATTATAACCTAACCTCCACATAAGATGGCAGGTATACTAAGTTTGTTATTCCATTTGCAACACCCAGAAAAAAGCGTCAGAAGCCCTACAAAATATATGTTCTTGATAAGCAAAAAAAACTGAGGCGATTTAGACACGTATGTCCGTGTGTCCGTATGTCCGTATGTCTGTTGGCATTCTCACGTGCGTAAATGTTGAGATATTGAGCTGAAATTTCGTACAGACACTTTTAGTTATTGCACGCAGATCGCTATTTAAATAGGGCAAAATCGGTCAAGAATCACGCCCACAATCGACAAAAACCTTTATATCCGCTAGAAAAGTTAACCTAGAAACTTGAAATTTGGTGGACACATTTATGATCATTCCATCCACCGATGTGACAAAAATGACCATGGTCGGAAAATAGACACGTCCACAATTTACCAAAAACCATATTTACCATAAAACTAGACTTGCAAGCTGATACTGAATACATACACTGTTAGAGGGCGCAATATATATATATATATATATTTGCCACGCCTACCGTTGTGGATGTAAAGGGTATTTAAAATTTGGCCTAAGCTAAATTTGGTTTTCTTCTTTGTGATACCCTACACCACCCTATGGAAAAGGGTATATTGAGTTTTTTGCGGATGTTTGTAACTCCTAACGGCAAATGCCACACTCATCTTCAATTATACCGATCGATTCAGAATCAAAATCTTAATCGATTTAACCATGTCCGTCTGTCCTCCTGTCTGTCCATCTAAATTTATGCGCAAGCTACAGGTCGAATTTTTTGAGATATTTTGAAGAAATTTGGTACAAGAACACATTTGGTATTGGCCCAAAAATAAACCCTATTGAAAATGGAACGTATTGGACCATTTTTAGAACCCCTTTCCATTCAAATTTTTTTTTTTTTATTTCATAAACAAACAAAAATAAAAAAAAAATTTGTGACATATGAATCATTTTGAAATTTTTGAAAATACAAGTAGGTATAGAAAAATAAATTTTTTTATTTTTCAAAGAAAAAAATTAAATTGAATAATATATCAAGTGGTGTAGGGTATTTGATAGGCGGGCTTGACCGACTATAATATTTTCACTTGTTTTGAATTAAAATTCTTCATAACTGTGTTTATTGAAAATGTTAAATAATGTGTATTTTTTTATGTCATTTGTCATTGTTGCATGACAGCCTCGCTTGGGTCCGAAACCTTTTTCCAGCAATTCTGTGGTAGATGTATCCTTTGATAAAGTGTTTGCAGTGCCAGTGGCCCCAGGATCACAAGAAAACATAGCGCAGATTTCCAATTTGGCCGCGGACGCTGAAACAACCGATACCTCTACAGTTAAACCCGATTTGATTGTGGAAATTCAAATAAGTAAGTACTGAAAGTCATGACCAAAAAAGCGTCTAACACGATATTGTTTATTCTAGAAAAGGGATCTAGAGGCTCTGATAAAGAGAATGGTAACAATGTGGAGAAAACTTTAAGCACTTCCGAGAGACGCAAGGTACAGGTTATTGTATAAATAAATATAACAAAGAAAAGTACAAAAAAAAATAACACAATTTTTTTTCTCTACTTTTTGATCTACTAACAAAACGCTTGCCAAAATCTCTTTCAATAAAATCCTAACATACTTACATAAAAAAACAGTCTTCATTAGAGGACGACGATTCCAGTGACAAGGTTATATATTGTCTAATTTAAAAATAACTGTGTTTAATACATATACACATACATATATATCTCATATCTCTGTGTTGACACGTATTAACTATTATTTATAATTTGTAGATATTCGAACAAAATAATTCCGAATCTTCGGAAAATTCCACTGAAGGTGACGATAAGGGTGATGCGGAACTGCGTAGATTTTCACCCTCACGCAATAGTATTGCTGAGAGGCGTCGTGTTTATGAAATGCATTCGAAAAGCGCTAATGAAGAACGCTCTCAATCACCGGTGCTAATGTAAGTGACTTTCTGTTTTTGTAGGT
Organism: Ornithomya chloropus; assembly: GCA_963971445.1. Lineage (NCBI taxonomy): Eukaryota > Metazoa > Arthropoda > Insecta > Diptera > Hippoboscidae > Ornithomya > Ornithomya chloropus. The sequence continues at coordinate 31,457,627 of OZ020529.1, forward strand.
GCGCTACCTAAGATGGGGAGGGGGTACACTACGTTTGTTATTCCTTTTGTAACACTCAAAGGGAGGCGTCAGGGACTCTACAAAGTATATATATTCTTGAACAATATCCAAAATTGAGTCTTTTTAAGCATGTACGTTCCAGTGTCCGTACGTCGGTACATCCGTCTGCTGTTGGCACTCACGGTCATAAATTCTGAGATATTAAGGTGAAATTTGATTCAGACATTCTTAGCAAGCAGATCGCCATTTAAATTAGGCATAATCGGTGAAGGGCCACGCCCACAATCGACAAAAATCTATTTATCTGCCACAAAAACTTAACCATAAAGTTGACATTTTATAAAGAAACGTATAAATACATCATCCAAGGACGGGCGTGGTCGAATAAGAGGTACGCCCACAATTTACAAAAAATCGTACTGAGCGTAAAACTAGTCTTGTACGTGGATCCGTAATACATACACTATTAGAGGGCGTAATCGCGTACCTGCCATGCCCACTGTTTGTACGTAGATGTGGAGGATATTTAAAATTTGAACTAAGCTAAATTTAGTTTTTATACCCACCATCAGAGGGTATATATCCCTTTGTCAAAATGTTTGCTACGCCCAAAAGCAGGCGTTGGAGATCCAATATAGCACATATATATATATACAAAATGAGCATCGAATACGGAGTTGATGTGTCCATGCCTATCTGACCGCCTTTTCGTTTATTTCACTTGGAGTCTTTACTCCTGGTTCACTTTTTATTTCCCATAGAGTCTCTATCTAAAGTATAAAAAAGATTAATTAACCACAGAATTCTTTTCGTAGACGTCGAGAAACTCAACATAAAGTTGATGCAGCCAAAACGATTCCCTCAGTTGATATTAAACGTACATCTGTGCCCGAAGGCAAAATGTTGGAAGAGAAACGTCGCAATTTATCGGCTAAAGAAATAACAGTTGTTGATAATGCGAATGCCATGGGTATGAAAAAATCAGCTGCAGAAGCGGCTATAACCAGTTCCACTAAGCGTACCTCTACGGTGTTTGGTAAGGTGTCGAAATTTCGTCATTTAAAAGGGACCCCTGGCCACAAATCGACTCATATTGAAAATTTGCGAAATTTGAGTCGTCAAATACCAGGAGAATGTAATGGCTTTACCGCCAACCATGAACGCGTGGCCGTGCCCCTGTCTGGGCCGGGTGGTAAAATTGCAATTTTCGAACTAAATCGTCCGGGTCGTTTACCGGATGGAGTTATACCATCGCTAGTAAACGGTAGCAATATAATGGACTTTCAATGGGATCCTTTCGATACAAAACGTTTGGCGGTAGCCTGTGACGATGGCATTGTGAAATTGTGGCGTATTGGCGAGGGTGGTCTGAGCGAACCCACCAACACTCCAGAAAAGGAATTGACAGCACATTCGGATAAAATCTATTTTATACGTTTTCATCCACTGGCCCAAGACGTTTTGTTGACGGCCAGCTATGATATGACCGTTAAATTGTGGAATTTACGCACCATGGAAGAGAAATGTATTCTGAGTGGCCATACGGATCAAATATTCGACTTTGCTTGGAGTCCATGCGGTACATTGGGGGCCACTGTATGCAAGGATGGCAAGATACGTATATATAATGCTCGCAAATCAGAGTTGCCGATACGTGAAGGTAATGGCCCAGTTGGCACTAGAGGGGCACGTATTATTTGGGCTTTAGAGGGTCAATATATAGTATGCACTGGTTTTGATAAGTATGTAATATATAATAATCCATAAATAATAATAATTAATACTCCTTCCAACCACAGAGTGTCCGAACGGCAGATTAGCGTTTATAAAGCTGACAATTTGAAAGCACCACTTAATACCGCCAGTTTAGATGTGTCACCTTCCATACTAATACCCTTCTATGATGAGGATAGTTCCACTTTATTTGTAGCCGGCAAAGGTGATTCGACCATTTATTGCTATGAGATTACCGATGAGGAACCATATATCTGTCCACTATCACATCATCGCTGCTCGTCATTACATCAAGGCTTAAGTTTTCTAACCAAAAATTATTGTGATGTGGCCAGCGTGGAGTTCTGCAAAGCTTATCGTTTAACTAATACAACTATAGAGCCATTAAGCTTCACAGTGCCACGCATTAAGGTATGTTAAAACAAGTGAAAAGTCAGTTAAGCCCAACCGTTTAATACATTTCGCCACTTAGTTCCACAAATTATTTCAGTATTATTTCAGTTCATTACATTCATAAACTCAGAGTCCTTGTCAAATAAGTCTTTTCGTGAAATATCATTATATGGAAAAACGTTCTTAAAATGGTCCGATGGGGTCCTTTAACACATTTTGTCAAAAAATATTAAAAATTGCGATTTTTTGCCTTTTTTTTACAATAGGCTGTTATGTGGGAAGGGTTCCGATTGGGTTCATATTCGATAGGTCTCCCCTTTGGGTTAAAACACTTGTCCAAATTTCATCAAAATGGCTCAAAAAACGTAGGTTGGTCAAAATTTTACGTGGACAGACGGACGTACATGATTTAGAGATTACAAACATTCGCACAAACTGAATATAATCCGTAACACAAATGGTGTAGGGCATCAAGATAAAGACAATAAATAAGTTTCAAAGCGATTTTCACAAATAAGTAAAATTTTATAACCTATTATAGAGTGAACTATTTCAAGACGATTTATTTCCCCCAACTCGTATAACATGGCTACCCACCATGACAGCTGAAGAATGGTTTTTGTGTAATAATAAGAAGCCTGCCAAAATTAGTTTACAACCAGAAGGCATGGAAACATGTAAGCGTGATTTTTAACTATACTCTTCAATAGACATTTAAGAGGGAATTAATTTTAATTACAGTGTCTTCTACACAACCCACGACATTAATACCCCAAACAAAACGCTTGGAGAATATGGGAACTAATGGTGCCAACATCGTAGGTGATCATTTTGCCAACAAACAAAAAGAGGTATAATTTGAATTAATCTACAAATATGAATTACGAGTTGTGATTGTAATTGTATGTTGTGTGTTGTGTTAGATACAAAAATCGGTGAGTGCTCGCATGGAATATAATACAAAATTAGAGCAAGACGATATGGAAGGTGTTGATGAAACTGAATGGCAAGAATAAATTTAAATTGAACTTGTGAAAATATTCTCCGTTTATATATATTTTAAGTCCTCTTTTATCTTGCTTTTGGAATGTATTTTATATGATGTATTTTTACCCATATATGTATAGCAAATCGAAAAGACAAATTTCAAGATTTGCTGCCATGACCTTGATGTGACAACATTTTTACAAAAAATTATTAATGATATTATGACTAGTTTAGGTTGGTATATAACACACAATATGAATGTTTAATACACCGGAATCTCCAATACTATATATTTAGTATAACGTTTTATACCAGCATCAGATGGCTTGTATTGTTATGCTTCGTCTCCCTTTTTCATCAAAAAAAAAAAAAAAATAAATTTTGTATAATTAATTAATTCACATAAAGAGGCTTTAAGCCGCTTAACAATATGAGCTGTTTAATGTTGGCCTTAATTATAAATTGTATTAAAATTATTGTCTAGAATTTCTATTCCCGCTTTCTAGTCTTTAAATATGTTTTTGTTTTGTTTTGTTTTGCTTAAGTCATTCTTTCAATATTGAAGAATAAGGACCGTTAACTTTCCAAATTACTCGTACAGACTGAGAACACAGCCAATCAATTTAGGAATATATTTTTTTTCTATAATAAAAACTCAAGTTGTTTAAATTATATTTCTTACAAAATTAAGATTGTATTTAAAAGAAAATAATAATTAAAAAACAAAACAAATGATCAGTAAACGAAAAGACTTGAATATAAAATATGCCATATTAGACAAACAGCAAAAGATAAAAAGACAAGTGAAAATGCTATAGTCGGTCAAGGCCGACAATTTAATACCCTACACCACTTGCTTCCACAAAAGATGCTACAATTATTTGAAAAAATTGCCACATAAATGAAATATCTTTCATATGGAAAGTTGCTTTAAAAATGATACGATTGTTAGGCTAATTAACTATTCTTCACCAAATTTTGTCAAAAAATATAAAAAATTGCATATAAAAACGCAAAAATATGCCGAGAGGTTCTAAAAATGGTCTAATCGAGTACAAAGTTGGCAATGTTAATTGTTAAGCTAATTACCTAATAGTTGATATTAAGAAATACCAATTTTCGCCAAAGAAAGACTTATTCGATGTTAGATCGAGTCTATGGAAAGAGGTTTTAAAAATAATCCGATCGGGTTCAATTTTGTTTACAGTCCATTATAAAGCCACTTGATTAAACTTTACAAAGTTTTTTTAAAAAATGTTAAATATTGCGAATTTTTGCCATATAAAGACTTATTTGAAAGAAGAGCGCGGGAAAAAATGGGTTCTAAAAATGATCCAATTGGGTTCAAATTTAATTTAGATAATTATTAAGCTAATTAACAATTCTTCGAGAAATTTTGTCAAATTTTATTAAGAATTGAGAATTTTCGCTATATAAAGACTCGTTTCAAATATGAGCGTTACATGACAAGGGGTTCTAGAAATTGTCCAATTGGGTTCATTTTCAGTAGGGTTTCTTTTTAGCCAAATTTTATTGAAATGTGTCAAAAAATGCAACCTGTACAATGCATACAATTTAACAAAGATAGACGGAGGCACCGACGGACGTGGTTAACTCTTGAAACCTTTGGCACAAATGATGTAGGGTATAAAAACAACAACAACAACAATCCATACTTTATTGATAATAATACAAAAAAAAAAACACCACAAACATAGATTTTTTTATAAACCCTTATATCTTAGAATGGATAAAAAAATCCTTAATTCACATAAAATATCGTATATGATATTTAAATAATTGATAGACATACACATACACATGTAACGCAAATGCACCATAACCATCATTGGTCAGTTTAATAAGTAATTGTAACGATTATGAACAATACTACGTTTAACAGGCAAATTTTTACCCCAGCATTTTTATACCAATTGTTATTTTTTATTTATTTTAATTAATTTACATCGATAAATCAAATTCAAAATCATAAATAATTAAATATCAAACTACAATATGTAATAATTTTAAAATTTGAAAACATATTTTATAAACATTTATCATGAATTCATACTGCAGATAGCTTTTGTGCTGCATATACATATATACTAGACGCAAGTGTATTTGTAGCAACACAGTATTCTTCCTTTATTCCTTTTCCAATATATATATGATAACGAAAGTATTTTATGCCAGCCATTTTGATGATCACATTTTTATATACAAACTTTCTACGCAACAGAGAAGCATTCAATTTCGTTTATTACACTGTTTTAATAATGATGATGATGATGACAATGTAATAAACATACATATGTAACTATTTATATGGATCGATCTACAATATTAATACATATATTCTACATACAGTAGGGTATAAAATAGCAACAATCAGAACAACAGCAAACAATTTATGAATTATATTATCGATAAATAAATCAAAAAACAAAAAATATATCACAATTTATACCTATCTAATGTGAGAGATGTGTTTTTCAATGGGTCTTGAAATTTTAGGAGAAGAGCTTTCTTATCCAATTCCAAATAGTTTATAAAGATTCAGAGCTAATAAAAGTAATCAAAGCAAAGCGAATTTACATGCAATATATATAGCGGTTATAACTAACCATATAATACTCGACTTATCACTTGGCTCCACAAATTATGCTACAATTGATTTAGTTGTATCAGTAAAATCAAGACATGGTTTGTGGTTTGTGGTTTTAGTTATATTGGAAAGGATTCTATAAATTTGTTACAGCCAACTATTAAGCTAATTAACTCTGGTTCATCAAATATTATAAATTGCGAAAGATTCGCCAAAGACTTTCTTTATAATAAAACGTTATAGGGAGAGAGGTTCAACGATCCAATTCGGATGATTTTTAATAGAAATCCTCTTTAGCTTAAATCGTATATTTGTATCAATTTTCATCGAAATAACTAAAAATATGCGATCCATAGCTTGTACACAAGCTTACATGGACAGACAGACGAGCGTTAAGGTAAAAAATCAACTGCTGAAGATGAGTTTTCGTTGAAAGTCAGAATTTTTATAAAACTTAGCCCATTCGGCTAAAGTTTCAGCTCCGCAAATAATCAAAAGATATAGAAACAATTTCTTTACTATAAAAGGCACAGCTTGTCAGGAAAAGCGCTCTTAAAGTTGCCACCACCAAGTCAGAGTTTCGGTATTTCAAAACATTCCTCGTGAATGAACTTCATCATAATAAAATTGTTAACGTTTAGTGATATTTTGTCGATAACCATAGAAAAAAAATATATTCAAGGATACGTTCGCATTAAAATTCAAAATTGTTATGTCTGTAATGAAAAATTTGTTATTAAAAAAAAGATATGAGAATGGCAACCGTATTAAATTTTAATGGGGGTGATAATAATGATCTCTTCAAAACTATTAAATTGTTAAGAGAATTAAACTCCCTTTTTATACCCACCACCACATAAACTGGGTGGGTTATTAGAGGGCGCAATCACATACCTGACACGCATCGTTTGCCTAAGCCAAATTTAGTTTTCTCCCTTTCTTTAAATTAATTTATTAATATTTTTTTCTTTTTATTTTTAACCTATTTATCTATAATAATATTAATATTATTTGTCAAAAGGAATTATTCAAAAATATCTTCAAAACTCTTTCAAAATTTTCAATAAGAGAAAAGAACAGTTCTCTTATGAGATATTTAAAAAAACAAATGAAGAGCAACAGAATGTTTTAGAGCGCTTTGCTGCCACAGAGAACAGAGTTTGTAACAGAGCATGTTTATATAGATGTCTCTGTTGCTCTTTGTAACAATTTAACTACGGCTTGTATTCGCATTGAGTACACAACGCAGTCTAGTTTTGCCAGTGGTTTTGTAAAGACATCGTGAACACGTTGCGCATGCGTTTCAAGAGCGGTTCGGTGGTTTTTTCATATATATTGTGTGAATACATATATATATGTGGTATACATAATTGGATATAAAACAAGAAACAACATGAGCTATTTTAATATGTGGCTTTAATTAAAAGCTTTACAAAACGCAAAAAAAAGGATAAGTTCAAGAATTTGTTGGAAAAAGTTTCATAGTTGAGAAAGAAATTTAGAAAAATGGTGTAAGAAAATTTTGAAATTCTCCTTGTGGCAAACAGCAGTAATAGTGTGAGACAAGAAAAAGAAGTTGTGGTGGTGAATAAGAAATATAAGAAGAAGAAGAAGAAGTTGTTTCTTCAGTAAAACGGATATACCTACAGACAAGAAGTACCACGCAGAAGCAACGAACGCCAGCCAGCCAGCCAGCCAGCTACTCTTTTACATATCAATGCTTAATGGTAGTGGTGGTGGTGGTGAGGTATACATAACTAGAAAATAAGTGGCAATAAAAAACTAAAAAAAAACACATAAAACCTGAATTTTTTTAATGCGAGTAGAGTGCAGCAGTGGCAGAGTGGTGTGGCGGTTTATTCCTTACCAACGAGCGAATCAACGAATTAATAAAAAAAAAACGTTGGACTTTAGTGACCAAAACCAAATCAAGAAATATTGTAAATTCTCTCTCTCCCTCTCGCCAAGTTTCCAAAGCGAATGCGTCTTAATTTAAAGCAACGATAAAAAATAAAAAATTAAAAATTTTGCAGAAAATGTGATTTTGAACTTTTCTTTTTAAATAAGTTCGCTTAAATAAGATAGGAAAAAGGAAGAAGAACAAGAAAATTTATAAATTAATTAAAATTATTGTAAAAAAGGAATAAAAATAAAAAAAATTACAATTTTCTGAAAAGTTAAAGCGAACGAAGAAAAATAATTGAAACGTTTATATAAGCAAAACACAACAACAATTTGTTTTTTACCATTTAAATGTTCATATGTGTGTAAGTGTACATGGTGCAAAGGCCAATTAGTTGTAGTTTTCTTCTACCACTCTGGAATTCTGGATTTATTTAGTACGAGCGCTGTATAGCCACCAAACTGGATTACAATGTGGCTGCTGGTTAAAAACCACACCTTTGCCAAATCAGATATTTTTTGGATAAAATATTTAATATATTTTATATTACCATTTGGATTAATCAATTTAAAGACAGCGGCTGGTAAGTTGAAATTTGATTTAATTTTCCTTACAAAGCTTGTTTGCATGGGCGATTATTGAAGAAGGAAGAAAAAAAAACAGAAAACGACGTTTTTCACCATTTTGTTTCTTTTTGTTTTCATTAAAATTCACCACAGTCGGGCAATCTTTTCTTTTCAAAGTATTTACGTATGGGTGTATGTGTGTAATTTATTTTATTTTATTAGAAGAACACAATCGATCACAGCAAAAACTCTCATAAGCGAGCGTATGGTATAATGTTTGCTTGTGTATATGTATCACTCATACATGTGTGTGTGTTAAAATACAGGCTTGCGTTTGAAAGAGATGAGTATAAGCATTCCTTGATGGGTTTTTTATGCACCCGACTGCGTCACAAAAGTGGTTTATTTATGTTGTTGTTATTGTTGTTGTTACAATAATTCCTTTGTACGTTTATTTCGTTGCTCAACGTATGACTTGGCTTAGCCAAGACATACATCATTTAGCAGACAACAGGCTCTGCTTCAAGGCAAGAGAGCAGCAATCTCTCTCTCTCTCTCTCTCTCTATGCATGCACACACAACCGCATAGCAGCCACTCTTCTTACTTACCTTTAGATTTTTTTTTACTGCAGATACTTTTTCCCTCTTTCAGTTTTATTCTTTCTTTATATAATTATTTAGTGTTGTTATTGTTGTTGTTGTTGCATTTATCTTAGTTGTTCACTTTACAGTTTCTATTAGATTTAGTGTGGGAAGGGATCATTATAGTGTTTACAGGAGGAAGTATGGAAAAAGCTGAAAATTTGGTAAAAACCCTTCATGTCGACATACAAATGGTGGGCGTGGCAGATACCCGGCTGAACGCTCTAATAATGTATGTATATACACCTGGGCGTCTGCATTCCAAGTCATAACATTTAATGCAGTTTTTAGTTTACCATTAACGTGTCTGTTATCCGACCATGCCCATTTTTGCTACATGGATGAACAATGGATGAAGAAATTATGATAATTTATTCCAAATTTTAATTTAAAAACAAAATTTTTTGGCCCAAATAAATAGATTTTTTTCAATTGTGGGGGCATTTGTTATCCAACCATGCCCATTTTTATCACATCCTTAAATAAGGTTATTATAAATGCGTTTACCAAATTTCAATTTCATAGCTTAATATTGTATTTGTGGCGGATATGTAGATTTTCGTCGATTGTGGGCGTAACTTTTAACCGATTTTGCTCAATTTAAATAAAGATCTGCATACAGGACGTACCTATATAAAATATTTTAGCTCATTAATTGAAAAGTTATAATCGTAAGAGAGCCAACAACAAAAGGACACACCGACGCACGGACACACGAACACATTCATATCTAGATCGACTCAGTTTTTGATGTTGATCAAGAATTTATATTTTGCTTTTTTCCATTTCATAAAGAGAGTACTTTCAAATATTTTTAAACATAAATCTATTATATAAAAATATTTTTACATATTTTTATTTATATGTATTATGGTGTTAATTGAATTATCACCGTACACTATAGAAAACATTAAAGCAAAAAAATGACATAAAAATGATTTTTTTGTTATTATTTTTTTTTTTTTTGTACAGAAAGATTAAAAGCCACAGTCAAACACTGTGAACACCGTGTTAAATTCTTGGAAAAGATAAAAACGAGAAACATTTTAAATATGTTCTATACACACAGATATACATGCTAAGTATTGTACAGACATACACACCCGTACATAGATATATATACAAAATATATAAAAGACAAACATTTGAATGTTGAAGTCTACCCATAAACTTACGAACAGGTCGTGTAATATGTTTTGGCGCTTTGCCTGCCTTTACGCAATGCATGGAGTGGTACATACAAGTATGGTTTAAAACCATTAAACGGCGAAGACATGGTCAAAAGAGAATCATAACTAAAATGTGATAGTATAGTACGATATATATATATTGTATGTAGATATAATTTAAGGCTGTTGTGCAGGTAATTTAAATTGTATTTAAATAAGTTTCTGTATAAATATGAATGCAGAGTACATACAGCCTAAAAATAAAAGTAATGTTTGATGGGAAAATGTTTGAAATTGAAATGTTTAAAAGAGTCCATAAAAGTGGGTATACTATGTACTACATATATATACAAACATACTTATATTGTTGTAATGTTATAATTATGTATGTAGGAAAATTATTTTATTGTTTTCCTTGAAAATTAATTAAAAGCTTTTAATGCAATATTTATGAATGAAATTAATTAAATGATTCCATTGTGTTATTTTTAATTAGATGCCATTTTTAAACCCGCCCACAAGATGGGGGTTTACTAAGTTTGTCATTGCGTTTGCAACACCCAGAAGAAAACGTCAGAGACGCTACAAAAATTGAGTCGGCATGTATGTCCGTGTGTCCGCAGGTACTGCAGATGTCTGCAGATATGGTAAAGTTTACTTCTAAATGACAACTGCCACACCCATCTTTAATTATACTGCTACACTCAGATTATAATAATACAGAAAGTAATTCTGAACTAATTTAACCATGTCCGTCGGTCTACCCAATTCCCCGTGTAAATTTGTTTTACAAGTTATAATTGCCATTTTTTTAACCAAATTGAAAATGAAGAATATCCAATTAGCTTAGTAATTACCCAAGTCAAGTTTGGACTCGATCAGATAATTTCTCGAAGCCCTTTTCATATAACTAACAAACCTTAAAGTGCGGAAACGATAATAACTCGTTTTTACTAATAAATTAATTGCAGCCTAATTTGTGAAATTAAATGGTGTAGGGATTGAACATGTTTACTTATTTTCTATTAATATTTTACTAGACATGTGACGAAGCTGACTCCTCTTAAGTTACTTTGAAGACTTTCTTTCCGAAATAGCAAATTTTTTAATATAATTGACAAAATAATGTAGAATTTTTTTTATGTATAACTTATCAAATATGACTGGAAAAGAAAGCATAAATTTCAATAGAGTAAGCTATGTTTAGGTCGAAGAAACGAAAATATTACAGTCGCATAAGTGCTTCAGTTGATCCCATGCCGTTTCGAGAATTTCTCAAACCATATAGCGATGAATTTTCCATTAAGATCTTGACTTATTCATTTACAAGATCAAATTAATTTAAGAACCGAAGCCACTTGTTGATTTGAAGCGTCGAAACTTATGTTATGTTATGTTATGTCTTTATTGAAAAACCCTTTAATGATATTGATTAAGAAAATGTTTAAATTCTACTCTACAAGAGTATATTGTATTTGTAACTCTTAAATAGTAGTAACTGTCAGATTCATTTTTAACTGATATACTTTATATTGAAAAGTTCAGTATATAAATCCCGCTCAATGTCCGTACGTCCGCCTGTCTGTTTATCCCTTGTAATTACCCTCTAGGTTGAAATTTTTTATAACTATTATTGAAATGTGGTACAGACAATGAAGGGTTATAGATACTAGGGGATTGGGAACGGCTTCCTAATTTCAACGAGCTTAAATATTGCAAAACATCTATCAAACAAAATGTTGACTTCAGCTAATTGATTCAATAATGCCATTAAATTTTTAAAGTTGAATTGACGAACTGACATTAGAACGTATTAGTCCAAATAGAGAAAGGAGAACGAATCAGCATATATAGTATCTGAGTCTATCTAGCCATGTATGATCGCGTGGAAATCAATCTTCAAGTCGCAGAAATTGAGAAGATTATTAAATTGAGCAAAATTGTTCAAGCGACACGCCCACAATGCAAGGAAAACTGTTCCGTATTACTTATAAAGTAGAGAAGATATATTGACATATGTATGTACTCCAGGGCAAGCTTCAATACCAGTGGTGGGTATTCAATATTTGGTCCCAGTTAAATAGCTTTTCTTACTTCTTTTATTAATAAATAATAATCAAAAATATTTTAATCATTCATTATATATTTATATATATGTATACGAAAAATTACTGTTTTTACTGGAAGGTGTTTAAAATTCATAATATATATGGTTCAGTCACATTAATGAACCTTGAAAAACCGTTTCGAATCGTGTTCAGCTTGCTTATGGGAATAAAGCTTATACTTTATAAACACGTATGTACATACATATATATATATTTTGGGTGAGTTGATTTTGCTTTTTTTTAATATCAAGCGTAATTCAAGGAGTGTCAAAAATAATTGCAAATATCCTCAAGAAAAAAAAAACAAAAAACAAAATGTCCTCTTCATTAATAAGCCATCAACAAGTAAAGAAACCGGAGTAGAAAACAAAAAAAAATGATAAAAAGAACAAATAAGAAAACTAAATTAGGCTGAGGCCAAATCTTAAATATCCTCCACATCTATAACGGTGGGTGCGGCAGTACAGTATCAGCTTGCAAGTCCAATTTTACGTGGATTACGATTTTTTGTGAACAGGTCTGTTATTCGGCCACGCCCATTTTTGGCACATCGATGGATAAGATAACTACAGATACACATACCAAACTTCAAGTTCGTAGGTCAATTTGTGTGGCAGTTATGTAGATTTTTGTCGATTGTGGGCGTGGCTCTTGATCAATTTTGTCCATTTTAAAGTACAAATGTCTGTAAAAAAAATTCAGCTCAATATATCAAAATGTACGCCCCTGAGAATGCCAATAACAGACAGGCGCACAGATGCACGGACATACAAGTCTAGATCGATTCAGTATTTGATGCTGATCAAGAATATATATACTTTGTAGGGTCTCTGATGCCTCCTTCTAGGTGTTGCAAACGGAACAACTAACTCAGTATACCCTCATGAATAAGGTGGAGGGTATAAAAAAACAAAAACAAGTGTTAATATCCTGATTTATGTAAAATACAAGTACAAGTACAAGTACATGTGTAATAAAAGTGCAGCAATAACAAAAACAACATATGTTCAAATTTACAACACTGTTACCACCAACATATGCATCATTTTTCTTCATTCTTTTTCTGTTATTTTTATAACATTCTCAATCTTTTCCGTTATCCCACCTTTCCCATATGCCTACACACACATGCACATAATGATTGTTCTATAGGAGAGTGTATGTGTTAGATAGTGAAATATTACAAAAGTATGTTTTGGTAACAATATCGAAAAAATATATACATGTGTGCAGATAAGTGTTTGCATGTATGTGTTTATTATATATAGAAAAAAGAAAAGTGACAGCTGTGCACTGTTGTAAAAGACAACAACAACAATAATAATAAGGAGAGACATTTATGCGTACAACGCCACACAAAGAATACCAAACAACAATAATTCAGATCTCAGCTTGATTGGCTCGTTTTTTTTTTTTTTTTTTTTTTTTGGAACTTCAAAATAATCATATTGTACTGGGTATATATTGTGCGTACGCATACACTTTTTTACCCTTCACATTATAATGCGGTGTTTATTAAATTTGTCATGTCATTTGTAACTACCACCAGTAAACTTTAGAATCGAAGTTGTTCGTACGATTGTGTTTGTGTCTATTTTTGAAACACACTTAAGATCACAAAATTTCATTTATCAAGCTGAAATATTGTACAGCTGGTCCTTAACAAGTTTTCTATTGAAGGCGCAAACAATTCAAATAACAGCCATGCCCATAATTAAAGATAAGTAAGAAAAATTAATTTGGTTTAGTCGAAATCTTAAATACCCTCCTGTTTTGAAAATAGGCGGGATTATATAAAAAAACACGCCCACTTATGTACAAAAAAAAAATCCCATGAAGGTTTTTTGCTCTACAGTTGAGGTTGCATACATGTATTAGTAAAATAGTCGTATATCTGCGTACATGCCACGCCCACATTTTATTTTATAAATGTGCGAGGTTTGCCCGCCAGCTCTTTTTTACATTTTGTATTTTACAGGGCATACCCATGCCACTCCCATAATTTACATAAAATATGAAAGATGTGTAAAGGACATATCTAAGGATATATATATGCCGCACCTACTGTTTACATGCGGAGGGTATTATACAAGGTTGGGCCCAAGTCGTATATAGCTTCGTTTTTATGTGCATATGTGTTGTATAAATTTTTTTTTTAATGCATGAATATCTCCTTATTATCCTGAGTGCCTTTTTTTTAAATATACACACACATGAATATACTTGACTACACATACTTGTTTAATTCATATTTTATATAATGGTTGATTATAAATTTCCTGTATCTGTCCATGTGTATATAATACAATATATAAGTAACCCTCATAATTTGGAAAAGGTATCATATTGCTAAATGTTATGGTGGCAAAAGAAAAGAGAGACGACAACACCAGTAGTTCTAGAAGTATTAGAGAATAGGAAATTATTACTTGTGTCTCTTCAGAGTATATTGTCGCTCTTCTATATCTTTCACGTTTCTATTATTATAATATGTACAATACATTTTAATAATATCCTTTGCATTTATCCTTCGACAAAACAATACAATAAATACGTTACTTTTGCTACCACTTTAGTTCATAGATGTTATGAAGGAACTGTTCATGGTCATGCTTAATAATTAATATCAAAATTGGAGATTTGTGGATTCTCTTTAGAGTCCCTTTCTGATAGTTTGCAAATGGAATGATAAACTTGTTGTAATGTGAAGGGCCATAAAATACAAGCAAACCTTTAAAAAATGATGATAAGTTTGTATAAATCTTTTCGTCTTGCTCTCTAACACTCTCTCTAACGCATTGAATTGCAGGAGGTCGTTTATCTATTGCAGGTGTGTTTGCAATGCAATTTGATCGGATATGATATTTTTATATCCTCCGCATAAGAGAGAGGGTGTATTAAGTTTGTCATTCCATTTGCAATATTCAAAAGTATATTCTTAATCAGTATCAAAGATTGAGTCGTTCAAGACATGTATGTCCGGGAGTCCGTTTGCTATAACCACTCTCATGGTTGTAAATTTTGAGATATTTAGCTGTAATTTTGTACAGATACTTCTACTTTCTAGATCGCTTTGTAAATTGGGTATTCGATTAAAAGCCACGCCCACAAGCAAGAAAAAAATTGAACGAAAACGTTTAAATTTGCTAAACTTATTTATAATTACCTCATCCATAAAAGTACTAAAAAGGGGCATGTTTGGATAATAAATACGCCCACAACCGAAAAATTTATAAAGTTGAAACTTGGGATATACATTTATAATTACCCCGTGCATTGATATACCAAATATAGTCATGATCGGATAATATCGATCCTTACTATTTGGAAAAAAAAAAACTGCATTCGACTCGACTTGCAAGCTGATTATACACTAAAGACGTAATCATGTACTTAGCACGTCCATGTAGAAGGTATTTAAGATTTGGCTTCAGCTAAATTTACTTCTTCTACTTGTTTTACTTATTTTTTTAAATCAGCACAATATTATGTTTCATGTTGAGGTGGGTATAAGGTATATTTGTATTACTTAGAAAAAACCATTAAAGAGATATATTCTTCTTCATTACTATGCCATTTTGAAACGATTTAATTGTGACTGTCTGTTTGAATTAAACTGATTTAACTAGGTCCGTCTGTCTGCCTTCGCGACATTGTAAGATTAACATACTCTCAGTTGTAAAAATTGACATGGATTAAAAAACTTGACAGAAATGGTGTTTGCTTTTTAAGGAAAGGTTTGTTTTGAAATTGAGCAAATTCGGTGCTAGGACGAGCTGACAGTTGAACTAATTGCAAAAGCGTCAACATTTTAAGCGGATTTTTAAACTGCGCATAATATATAACTATCATTGCCAGTCCACCACTACGATCCCTATTTTATTATATTATTTTACCATCCCTAAGGTGCAGAGTTTCCAAGTCTAAGGCCAACATAAGTTTTCTTTACTTATTTATGTTCTACTATCGTGAAAATGTCTACAAAAGACGGATGGACAGACATAAGTGTATATAGATATATAAGGCGTAGTATCCTTACTCTTACTCGTACTACACTTAATTTAATTACTTAATTAAAGGCAATATTTTCCTCTTGGCAAAGTTGAAAGGTGATGTTCCACATGTTTCTAATCCAATTAAAATTCTAATGTTGCTCTTTCGATCCTTATTAAACTATTGTTCTATTTAGTTCAATTTAATGAAATGTAGGAGGTAATTGTTAGTTATTATATATATGGCAATTAAAGAAATTGTAAAATTATGTTCATACACAAGATCATCTTACCGTACCGTACACTTGCGAATGCATGTAAAGCTTAGTGAGTAATTGCTGTGAAAAGTAACATTAAAACGATTTTTTGTTTTGTATTATTGCTGGTAATGTATGGTGTATGATTTTTTAATGTGAAGATTTCAAGCATCATTGATAGAGCGTGAAAATGTTTTGGTCACCCACTCATGATTCGTGCGCAGAGGCAGCCAGCGGGCGCTTACTGCACACGCTTTGTACATTATGGGTGTTTGTCTGTCTATATATTTGTGTGCATGTGTGTATTTTTATACTAAAAAACTGTTTGTATGTTTGTATAAATCGGTAAGCTACCGTTTTTCATACCAATAAAAACCATGATTTTATGTAAACAACTTTAAACTAGTTTGTTAACTAGAATATGTACAAAGACACCAACATATGCACATATGAAATATATCATGTGTATTTATAATTGAAATTTACATATGATGATTTATGTTTATGATTGCAACAGTGCCTAAGTGATCATGTTGAAATTCTCACATTATTTAAAAAATAAAATAAAAACAACATTTTGTTCAACTAATTTAATTAAACGCGTGAGTTTAGAGTACATTGAGCCTTTTATTTTACCAATCGTTTTAGAATCAAAAACTGAATCGTTTATCTGTCTGTCCGTCTGCTACACCACACATTTATTATGAGATATTTTGATGAAATTTGGACATGTACTAGTCCAAAGAAAAAAATGATTCAAAATAAATCTACTTGGACCATTTTTAGAACCCCTTCCCATACAACACTCTAAAATGAAATAATTCTTTATATGACAAAAAAGCATACTTCTTAAAATTTTTTGACAAAATTTAGTAAAAAATAGTTAAATAGCTTAATATTTGGCTGCAACAAGTTTGGTTCCGATTGAACCATTTTCAGACCAATTTTCCCATATAAGCATGTTTCACCACTTATCTGCAATGAATTTTTAGAACTTAAGTTGGATATACACATAATATACATATGTATATGTATTAGTAAAAAAGCTTTTGTAAGTGTGTTGGTAATAATCATAAAGGATTACCAGCGAACCATATTTTGTTTATATTATTTCATTAAAATTGAAAAAAAAAAAAGATAAAATTGTTGGTTTTTCTTCTTATTCCTTTTCTCCTTTCATTGTACATATAATTATAATACTTTGTGGTCTCGTGTTATTTGTTTGTTGTTGAGTTACTGATTTGCTTTTTTTTTTTTATTTTTTTGGTTTTTGTTTATTAATTTTATTCAATTGTTGTTGGCGGCATGCATTTAACGCGTTATCAGCTTTTAATCAGCACCACATATACTTGTACGGATATTATATGTTTACACATATGCATATACATGTCTTTTGGAGTATGAATAAAACTTTAATCTGAAAACGTTAATTTCTCACGCTCCTCCACGCCACTCAAATGTACTATAAACACATACAATGAAAGAAAAAACAACAAATTGAAGCGATAGCATTAAAGTATTGAAGGGAAAGCAAAAAAAGTAGATAAATATGTATTTCTAAGCATAATAAAGCATAAGCAAGACCACAAAATGTAAGCTCCAATTACATATGTATGTATATGTATATGTGTATACATATACATGCATTTGTGCTTATGCAGAAATATTATTTGAATAATCATAAAGAGATGGCATTTAATGTGCAAAAGTGTCAATGTTGGCATCGTTGTATTCCAACAGACTGTACCATAACTTTAAATACAACAAATGGGAAATTATTTAGAAATTCATAAAGTTATTGTTTTTATAACCTTTATACATGAAATGGTGATTTTTATGATTAGGGGTCTTTGGCCACGTACTTTGGTCTTGTGCGCGCCTGCTCCAGTTTTGTACGCCAAATACTTGCAAGGTATTAAAAACTTGAACCGTCCACCGGAGTCTTGGTCTACCTCCTTCCGATTTCCTGTCGAACACCACCGGCGTAAAGCTCATACAAATTTGGAACTCATCGCCCACGCGTACAGGACCAAAAATCTTTCTTCTTTTTCTCGCAAACACGACTAAAAAGTTTCATCATTTCGTGTTAGCGTCCATGCTTCAGCTCCATTAAGAAGCATGGTGGCGTTGAGGGTCTTATAGAGTGTAAGATTTGTCGCTCGAGGGAGAGCTGTGCTGCTGAACTGCTTACTTATCCTGTAGTAGCACCTTCATAATTCTTAATAATTATGGTTTATCATGCATGGAAAGAGGGTCATAATTTTTATAGAATACATTAGACATTAGTCGATCAAGTCCGACCCGCTTAGTTTCATAAATAATGCTACAATTAGTTGAGTTTGTTGAGTTGATTTTAGTAAATGCGAAATATTGCCATAACAGTTACTTCGCGAAATATCATTATATGAAAAAGGAAAATTGTCCGATCGAGTCCAAATTTATTACAAGCAATTGTTATGTTAATTAACTATTCTTCATCAAATACGTGGAGTACGGTTTTTGTACATTGTAGGCTTGTCTGTTATCCGACCACGCCCATTTGGTACATTGGTGGAAGGGGTACTTATAAATATATGTATTAAATTTCAACTTTGTAGCTCAATTTTTGTGGAAGATAAATAGATTTTTGTCAATTGTGGGCGTGGCTCTCGACTCTAGACCAGTGTCTGTACAAAATATCAGTTCAATATCTCAAAATTTACGTCCGTGAGAATGCCAATCACGGACAGACATCGGACATACGTGACTAGTCTAATTCAGTTTTTGATGTTGATCAGGAATAATATATACTTTTAGGTCCCCTGACGCCTACTTTTGGGTTTTACAAACGGTATGACAAACTTAGTATACCTCCCATCTGTTGTGGAGGGTATAAAAAGTAATTTTTTAAATCTCATCAAAATTTGTTTGGCAAGCAAAGGAGGTTATGTGTTATGAATATACCCTTATTTTTGCAAGTGAAAATATATGTAAAAGCAATATATTCAGGAATAGAATATTTTTGTCAAGTGTTTTTGTAGTGAGACAGCACTGCAGGATATGTTACAATTCCCAGTTCAAAGATTGTCAACCACTACAAAATAATCTTTTTTAAGGTTTGTTTTTTTTTTTTCATATATAAAATCAATTTGTGGTTAAAAAATATCTACATATGCTAAAATTTAACAACCGGCTGGTTGCAAAATAACCCTAAATAAATATGTGCTGCATAAGCTTGTAATGTTAAGGCATGTTGTGCTACAAATCACTTCGAATAAGGAGGGGGGCGCCCAAATTGATTAAATGAAGTAAAAGCGGGTGGATATTATTATCTCTCTCTCTTTCTCCTTGTCTTTCTTTATAAACACTTTAAAGTACTTGAATATCCACATTAAATCGTATGAACCTTAGGGGAAATAATACACAATCCTATCAGCTAAACGCTCTAAGAATGCATTCAAGCAAATTAGTTGTAAAAAAAAAATAAAATAAAAGGAAAAAAACCAAATTTATATTATATACATATATACATATATATAGTTTATATTCGTGGGAAACAAAATAATGCAATACAAACAACAACAACAACAACAACACCCTCGATTATGCTCGTAGTAACCTAAGCACAGGAGTTGTGAGTATGAACGCATTTGCTTAAATATAACACTTTGTATAAAGAGAGTGTTACTTAATATATATTATAGTATAGAATAAATATGTAGATAGATGTGTATACACATGTATGCCTAAAAGGGATGCTGCATCCACCTAAGCATATATTTAGTAGAGTTAGAGTTGAGGGATCAATGATCCAACCAGCCATTCATTCACTCAACAAATGAATTAACTTTTCTGAATCGAACAACAAACCGCTCAAATGAATTGTACAAGTAATACATAATTTCCGGTTTAATAATTAACACTCTCTTTTGTTGTTGTTGTGGTTGTAATATTATAGTGAATGCTGCTAACTACTGTTACTGACTGTCTACTAGCTGCTGCACAATATTTTTATTTTTGTTTATTTAGATGGCGACTACTTAGTGCTGCAGCAGCATTTACTGAATGCATTCATTTAAATGCTTATCTGCCTGCAGATGTTAAGGCAAACATTTTATGCGAATCTAGGGATCATTTAAAGTGAACTCCATTTTGTTCATAATTGCTCAATGCAAATTTATGGTTTTGCATAATAATGATGATGACAATATTATTAACGATTACAGTGGCGAAGAATACAATGGCAAGTACTTTATAGACTATAAATGCCTGAGACAAGTCAGCTTGTTGCTCTACTTTTACGTAGCGGATGCCTCGTCATTATCTCCTTAAGCAAAACAGCAAAAATATGTTTTACTCTTATAGAGAAATTATTTGTAAATAAATATTTATCGATGTGACAAAGTAATCAAATGGCGAACGTCACAAAATGGCGGAAAACTGAGTTTTTCGAAACCTATATGATATGGGTAACAAATGAAAGAGCTTTACGAGTAGAATGCTATCCGCCAAGTGTTGTCATTCTAAATTAACTGAGGTGGATGCCACAACATGGCGGATTATTCATTTTTCAAAATCTATATGATATGGATGTCAATGAAAGAGCTTAATGATTTGAGGACGATTTTTTATTTAGATCAATAAATACACACTTCATTAGCATAAAACTTCACAAATGCCACGAAAGAGTAGAGGTTTCTTTAGAAGATGTAAAAATGTATTAAGTGACAGGTTTATTCATCATTTGTTATCCTGCCAGTTGGTATACTTTTTCTCCTGTACCCACTTTGATCTGGTTTTTCTTTTTCCATTTCCATCTGTAAGTAAGCAAAAGTTTGTAGGAATACCTGTTTTTTTCTTATTAATGACCGTGTTATCTGGCCCCAATGTAACATGTCTCTAATTTATTTATAATTTCACCCCACCAAAGAAATTATGTTTTGTTTGTGGTGTAGTAAAGTATGGAAATATTTTAATTGAATCTGCATAAAGGCGAAGATTAATTATGAAAGTTACACTAAAGAAAAAAACCAACAACAACAAGCAACACAAACACTTATGTCGAACGGGTATGAGAGGAGTGCAACATGTGAAATTGTGAAAAGTAAATCAGTCAGTAAGTCTGTCTGTTTGTCAGTCAGACAACCAGATCATACCTGTCATGTAAGCATGTAGTGTAATAAATTAAATGTTATACAAGGTGAATCAAGCACAAAAATTTCACCAATTCCTATGTTGACTACATATCTGTCCGTAAGACTGTTGATTGGCTCTCTCTATCTCTATATCAGTTTTTATGCCTGCGCGTGTGCATGTGTCAGTGTGTCTTATAAGGTGTGATTTGTTGAAGTTTTACGTGCAGATGGACCATAATTTCACAAGCCACACATTTACTTCAATTTTTTATACATTTTTTATATAAATACTATATACTATGGAGTGTTTAATTCTACTTAACATCTTGATGAATAATTTTTATACCCTCCACATAAGATGGGGGGGTATAATAAGTTTGTCATTCCTTTAAAAACACTCAGAAAGAGGCATCAGAGACCCTAAAAGTATATATATGCCTGATCAACATCAAAAACTGAGCCGATTTAGACACGTGTGTCCGATGTCTGTCTGTTATTGGCATTCTCAGGGAGTAAATTTTGAGATATAGAGCTGAAATTTTGTGCAGGCACTTCTAGTTCGCAGATTGCTATTTAAAATGGTCAAAATTGGTCAAAGTCCACGCCCACAATCAAAAAGAATTTACTTATCTGCCACAAAAATTGGACTATCAAGTTAAAATTCACTATACATATTTGGAGTTATCCTATTCATGAATGTGCCAAAAATGGGCGTGGTCGGATAACAGACACACCCACAATCGACAAAAATTTATATATCTGTCAAAAAAATTGACCTATGAACTTGAAATTTGCTACAAATATTTATAGTTATCCTATTCATTGATGTGCCAAAAATGAGCGTGGTCGGATAACAGATATGCAACGATTTACAAGAAATCGTACTGCACGTAAAACTTAACTTTTATACTCATACACAATGCAAACACTATATGCCCCGCCCACTATTATAGATTTGGTCTAAGCCAAATTAAGTTTTCTTACTCGTTTTTTGTTATTTAATAAAGCTTATGTAAGCACTGGGGATACATATAAATCATTTCATAAGTGGGACTGGCTGGCAACACATCAATAAATTATTATGAATAAAATTGTGCCAAAGAATCGTTTTACAATTGGATATTGCTGGTGTTGAAACTTATTGCTGCCAATATAGAAAATAAATTGTTTTTAACTTTAACCCCAAGGAGAAACACTGCAATATAATAACGCTTACAAGACAATGATAATTTCTGAATTTTATTCCAGTAGTTTCAATAACTATTGCAACCATTTATAAATGACTCTCCTCCAGTCGCATGCACAACAACAGTTCACCTGAAAATTGCTTCTTAAAACAATTTCTTAATATTTGTGTTGCCATATTTTTTATTTCACTATACACACATATTGTTGGGTGTTTATTTTGCTTCATATACAATATGGTGCCTAGACATGCGATCTAGGATTTATATGTTGTCATTTATTTTTGGGTGCTTAGATGAATTTTTGACATTTTCAATTTATATCGCAAGGCGAATAAATTGTGAGTGAGTGGCTATAATATTGTTGATCATATGATGTGAATGAGTATGTTATGGCTTACCCACACACTACAGAAAATTACAAAAATTTCTCATTTATTGTATTGTTTTCATTTTCATTAGGGACTCACTGCATGCAATCTATCTTTAGTGGTGAAATCTTGTGGTGAAATATTTATTATAAAAATATCGTGTAACTGTATAAATAGATGTTGTGCTAGGAAGATTATAAATTAATAATTCACTTGTTAGTGAAAATGTAATAGTCTGTCAAACCGTTCATTACATACCCTACGCCTCTTAGTTAGCTGCAATCGGTTTAGTTATGTCAGTAAACGCGAGGTATATGGAAAATGGGTTCTAAAAATGGTCCAATTAAGTTCAAATTTGGCTTAGTCAAGTATTAAGCTAATTAACAAATCTTATAAAACCATCTTTCATATTAGAGTGTTATATGGAGAAGGTCTCTAAAAATGGTCCCATTCGGTCGATTGTCAATAGGGTTCATTTCTAAGCCAAGATATGTTCTTGAAGCAAATTTCATTAAAATATCTCAAAAGTACGACCTGCAGTTTGAGCACAAATTTACCTGGACAAACAGACATACATGGTTAAATCGATTCGTGCCAACTTAATGTACTCTTTGCCACAATACCACAATAAAGTGGTATAAAAATGCTAATAACACTAAATATAACTAAAACAATACATACATATTCCAAATGGTTATTGATTAATTAATTCATGAATATAAAAGACGTCATAAAACTGAGTTTTTTATTAATTCATTTATTTTCAATAATATGTATTAATTTACGAAATGCTTTAGTTTTTATTCAAATG
The DNA here is from genome assembly GCA_963971445.1 of Ornithomya chloropus. Lineage (NCBI taxonomy): Eukaryota > Metazoa > Arthropoda > Insecta > Diptera > Hippoboscidae > Ornithomya > Ornithomya chloropus. Next base: position 31,481,466 of record OZ020529.1, read on the forward strand.
ATCTTCGGGTCTGGAGTAAATGTCATTTCTTTTTTCATTCATATACCATACATTACACACGATAGCCATATGATATATAATACATACCTGGGTATATAATATTTTAAGAAGAAAGACGTACATCTACATACATATATAGCAAACGACAATGTGTCGCTGAATATTTCTTTTAATCTTATAAAGAAAGTCATCAAACTAGACCAGTGGCTATTATTAGGTATTAATAGTTTATCTTCAGTGTATTCATTTATAATTACATTCTCCATTCACGTACTGAAAGTGAGCAACATAAGATATCAGATCTATCTACTATTTATAAAAATATATTCAATGAATATATTCAATAAAATGGGGGTGTGGTTAGAATATAATTGTACCTTCTTTTAACTTTTCATTAAATGTTTTATTAAACGTTAAAAGAAGGCGTTTTGTATATCAGCCACTCCCCGTTTTTACTTATAAATGGAGAGGAATCCATTGCACCTAATGTCTGAAGTAATAGAAATGTGAAAAATTTAAAAATGAAAGTTGAAAAAAATGTGGTAAATCAATGAGGTGGAACAGGTTTAAACTCTCCCCTTAACATTTTAGGGTTCTCCATCAATGACATTAAGTTAAATATATTCTTTACTTATTTTTTGTTGAAAAAAGTGCATTTCTTAAAAGAATTCTATTTTCTTTAAATTGAATTTAATTTTAAATCACATATTTTTAAATAGGCTTCACTTCCGAAGCTTCAAACTTCCACATTAGAAAGTCTAGGGTTACGGCTCCTGGATGAGGTCTTTTCTTAAACCTTATATCAAAATAATTCTTTATATAAGAAAATTCAGCAATTTTTAAGCAAATAAGGATGAATTTTAATAAAAATGTTGCTTTCAAGTCCATTAGATAAGTTTAGTCCGTTGACGGATAAGATTTGTCTGAGCTCAGATGTGAATTTGAACCTTTAAAGGCATAAATAATACTACAAATAAGCGAACATAATACCGTAAATCGCACTTAAGAAACTCGAACTTCCTAAGAAGGATGTCTAAAGTGGTTGTTGGAAAATTTCTTTCGAAAGATTTTTAGACGCATAGTTTACAATTAATTATTGAAATTTTATATTTATACGAATTTCAGCTTATTTCATGTGAACTTTTTATTACTTATCAATTATAATCTTTTATTTTTATTTTTTATTTTTTTTCAGGTACATCATGCTTAACAGCAGGCTGTAAGAATGGCGGTACATGTATTACACCGTCCAACGGCATCTCATATTGCAAGTAAGTTTAGTATAAAACATGTAAGAAAATTAAAGTTGGCTTAGGCCAAATCTTAATACCCTTCCCATCTACCTACCAACGGTGGTCGTGACAGGTAGATTATTACGCCTTCTAATAGTGTATATATTACGTATCAGCTTGCAAGTCCACTTTTTTACCATTTTTAATAGTCCGTAGAAAGTGTTTTTCTAATTAACCTGAATTGTAGAACAGGTAAAAAGGTCCTACCATAAATAAAGGTATTGCAACAAATTTGAAATATGTTTAACTCTAATTTATTGATTCGGGACTCAGGTAGGGACTTGTGAATGTGATTTTTTAGTATAAAAAGGGTTTCATCAAATTAGAGCTTCACATAATTCCGAAGCAAGCATTAGTGCTAACACAGAAAATTGTATAAATTCTATAAGAATAACTCAAAAAATCTATAGCGATATTATCAAATAATCGAAGCACTTCTTCAGTTAATAGTATGGTGGGACGCTTCATGAATAAATATGTTAAAAAACAGGAGCCGCAAAATAATGAGCAGTCGTCAAATGTTAAAATGGGTATGACTATGCCCATTAGTTTGGAAGGAGCGTCAGCGGAGGATCTTCAGAGAACAATGAATTTAAGAGCTTCATTAGAAGCGCACAATGTATTCGAAAGTCAAGAGGAATTAATATTTCGTGTGAAAGTGTTATGTGAATTAAATAATCTTTTTAAAGACTGGATAAAAGATGTGGCAATGAAAAACTACAAATTAAGCACGACGGCTGCAGATGCATTAGGCGGCAAAATATATCCATTCGGATCTTATCGCATGGGTGTGCATCATCGTGGAGCGGATATTGATGTTTTATGTGTAGGACCACTTAACATTAAACGTAGTGACTTTTTCCATTCCTTCCATCAAGTTTTAAAACAACATCCCAAAGTAGCCGAATGTCAAGCGGTGGAAAATGCTTTTGTTCCCGTTATTAAATTAAAGTTTCATGGCATTGAAATTGATTTATTGTACTCACATTTGTCTCTCAAGACTATACCGGAAGATTTCAAATTGAAGGATAATCAGATTTTAAAGAATCTTGATTTACAAAGCGTGCGCAGTTTGAATGGATGCCGTGTTACCGATGAGATTATATCACTAGTACCCCATATAGAAACATTTCGTCTCGCTTTGTGCGCTATAAAATTATGGGCCAAAAGACGCGGCATTTACAGCAATGCTCTTGGATATTTTGGTGGAGTTACATGGTCTATACTAGTCGCTCGGGTATGTCAACTGTATCCGAACGCCTGTGCAGCCACTATAATGCAGAAATTCTTTTTAGTTTTTTCCAAATGGAACTGGGGACTTCCAATAATGCTCAAAAGTCCAGAGGTAGAAAACGACTTGAATTTCCCAATTTGGGATCCACGTGTCAATTACGCTGATTGTTTCCATTTGGTATCTATTATCACACCCGCTTATCCCCAACAAAACACAACGTTTAACGTTTCGCACTCTACTAGGAAAGTGATTGTAGAAGAAATAAAGCGGGGCCTGGAAATCACGAATTCTATAGTAGAAGGCCGAGCTGACTGGAATGAATTATTCAAAGCTCCCAATTTCTTTTCTACATATCGTCATTTTTTCGTCTTGATGGCAAGTTCACCAACGTCTCACAATTATGTTGAATGGTGCCGTTTTGTAGAATCTAAAATTCGTATCTTTATCAAAGAATTGGATGGAAGCCAACAAATTTCCATAGCTCATGTAAATCCCAAGAGCTTTGAATGCACCACTGGCAAAGTAGCCGATTCAAAGAACTGTACCATGTGGTTTATTGGATTGAAATTTGAAGAAATTGGTGAATCCAAAACCGTTGATCTGTCGCGAAGTGTCCATTTGTATCTACAACACGTTATGGAAATGGCAGTACAGAATAAAATTTGGAAAGAGGGCTTGAAAGTAGATTTGCGTTACATAAAACGTCGACAATTGTCGGAATATTTGGGTCCAGAAGTTTTTCAACTTAAACGAAACATAATTACAAAGAAAGAAGGTAATAAGAACCGTCCGATAAGGAAAAGGGAAGAAGAGAATGAGCTATCTACGGATGGATGTCAACAAGAGAACAAACGTATTCGAAGGTCTTAAAATTCCACTGCTACAGAACAATTATTGTAAAAATCATATTTGTTTGTTATTCAGTTGTGAGTTAAATAAATTGTATTAAATTAGATTAGTAATTAGGAATAAATAAAAAACTCCAAAAGAATATCTATCTAGGCTATTTCAAAGGCGCCACGGACATTTTTAGTTTCTGTCGACAGGCTTTTACTGAAATTGTGTAAAATCTAGTCCCGCAATCAAAATTACCCAATACATTGAAATGTGGTATAATATATGTTTAGGAGAGGGCGGGGATCGGATAAAACACTATTTACGGAAAGAAATTTATTAGTGTAGAATACAATATTGGAAACGCTATCACAGGGCGTTATCAGGTACCCAATATTTTTTTGTTTAAAGATCGGTACTCCTATATATACTTCTAGCCGATGATATATTATAGTTTTACGTTCTGCGGAAATTAAACCTGCGATATTGCGCATTACGAACTCGAATGTTATGCTTTCGGTTAATCTACACATTCTGTGCAGCTGATGTGAAGGGTTTGGCCTTAGTAAAATCTAGTTTTTACTTGCTTATTAATTAAATTAACTTCGTTTGCGTTGTGACACTTTTTATTTATATCAACACAATTTCGTCATTCGTTTTCCATCTTTTATAATAAAGTTTCTTATGTGAAGTGAATTTTAATAAAGATAAAATAAACAAAAAAATTGGTGCAATTGATTACGTGGGCGTTTTTTAGGGTGAGAAAGATGCAAAGATGTGTATAAGAAGAAAAAATTGTCTCTTCCACAGCAGGTTTAAAAAAGAATTTCGTAAGAAAGAAAGGTAGACCCAAACAATATTTGTTTTATAGAAAAAAAAAACAAGTAAGAAAATTAAATTTGTCTTAGGCCAAATCTCAAACAATAGGCGTGGCAGGAATATTATTACGCCCTCTAATAGTGTATTTATTAGGAATGACAAACGGAGTATTCTCCCCATCCTAACAAAACAATAATTAATTTATTATTATTATTATATATACGAGTATATATATTATTTTTAGTTTTTTTTTAATAATTATCAATTATTTAATGAAGCATTAAATTTATTTAATTTATATTTTTCTTTAAAATCTTTAAGACGTTAAGAAATCCTTGACTTTTATAAAATAATTTGTGTGGGTTGTAAAAAATTCACTCATAAATTATTTTTCGTTACCAAAAATAAAATAAAACGAACAATAAAAACAACAACTTAAACGATAATAGCACGTTTTATAACGTTTACATAAAATAAATAAATAGTAATTTTCTACTTGAAAAAATATTATAATACATTTAGAAAAAAAAAGGAAAATGTACAAATATGCAATTAAAGTACAACACATTTATCTGTGTAGAATATAAGTGTACACAGGTAAAGTCTCCATTCACCTTCGCTACCTTTTTGCTGGCGCCAAATTTCGTTCAATACTCACTAATATGTGATGTAGAATTATTCATAGCAAGTTTTTTTGACAAAGCAGCAGATCAGGCAAATCAAAAACTTCCAATTTACACATTTTTCCTTCAAAGTTGGAAATTTTTTATTTTTAAAGGTATTTTTCTTCCATTTTCAATTCAAACGTGTCTCTCAAGTTTGAAGTAGTTTTCTAAATGTTTTGCGATTGGAATAATGTGAATAAATTAGTTGAGAATTTCACGTTAGAATTTAACAATATTTTTTTAAGTGTATATGAATTTATTTCAATCTAAAATCATCATTATATTAACGTTGAACGAAAAAATAATTCTGCATTACCAAGCAGTTTTTCCAGACAAAGCATTTTAAGCAGTGGTAACTATATACTAAGATAGTTTTACCGTTTGCAACATTGAGTGTAGAATGGGAAAAATTTCATAGAATTTTGGATATACCGATTTATTCAAGAGATGACATCTGCCTTCTTAATGATTAACGTTTTTATTGAGATATTTTGTCAATGTTTTGTCAACGTTGCGGTCCGCTGGGTGCCTAGACCCTCAAGAATATCCGGCAATGAGATGGCAAGAATCGGAGGGAAAAAGTAAAATACAAGCGAAAGAATGGAGGTGCAAGTGCACCTCTCGTAATTGAACGGTCGATTGGATAGGGAGAGAGAGAGAGAGAGACGAATAAACAGCAGTTGGAGTACTCTTTGGTGTGGTTGCATATCTCGCACTTTCTGGCCTCGACTAAATCGCAAACGAATCAAGGACCTTATAAGTCTAAATAGGAAATCGATCTCTGCGATCTCTCTGTACGCGGACATACATACAGAGGTGGACTTATTTTGTAATGCTGAGTTTGTTCGGTCGGTTTTCTTTTGAGAGTTGCAAATGGAGTGAGAATAGGGGGTATTCTCTTATAAGTAGGGTGCAATAGTTCTATAAAATTGTTGGTTCTTTTCGTATTATTTCTTAAATCTATCTGTCTTCTTAAATCTATCTTTTGAATTAATTTAATGAAATTTGGAGTAAGGATATATATTGGCTTAAAAAAGGACCCTGTTGAAAATAAAACGAATTGCCCCATTTCTCGGCGGGACCATTTTTAGAACTCCTTTCCATATAAAAATATTCCCCGAAGTGACTTATAGGGCACGTTCACTGACTAATTATTACACAATCTGTTCTGAAGGGTGTAAATGTTCCCGTATAACCGATTATAATGTTTTCTCTTGTTTTTATATTATACATTCAGCAGTTGTTGTAAAATTCAGAATAAATATGTTTTTTATAAATCTTCATTTGTTTGCATGTTTCTTCTACTTTTGTTGTGATTGTTGTTGTTGTTGTGTTGCTGCATTTGATTTGTTTTTGTTTTCCATTCACAACAGTTTTCTATGGCTGGCAATTACTTTAATTAACTTGTATAAGGCGGACGCATGATTGAAACTACAAACTCACACACACACATGCATCCATATACAAATAAGAAATAACGAAAAAAAGAAGAAAGAAAAAGAAGAATTCTGTTATTTAACGCGACGTCATTTTAATGTAAACGTCAAACCGTTATTGTTTACTGGCATATACATACATACATACATACCAGTACAGCCAGTGTAATCATCAAGCTTGCAAAGTATCTTTTTTTATATATAAAGGTAGAGAAAAACGGAAATGGTTTAGCATTATTGTCATAATAATGATGCTTAATGTTCAGCATCATCGTTATATACCAACATACATTTTTACATACATATGCACATATTTTGTACGCATTATTATTATTACTATCACCAAAGATAATATTCTGTGATGACAATAATGATGATGATGAGATTATTATTGTAATTGAATAAATGAAATGTTTGCGTTTGTGTGGGGATGTTCGGTCGGCCGGTCAGTTATTTTATACCTCACACCTAGAAGGAAGCGTCAGGCACCCTACAAAGTATATTTATTCTTGAGCAGCATCAAAAACTGAGTCGATCACGTTCGTGTGTAAATTTTGGGAAATTAAGCAGAAATATTGACACTTTTAGTTTTTGCATGCAGATCCCTATTTAAAATGGGCAAAATCGGTTCAGAGCCACACCCATAATGGAAAAAATCTATTTATTTGACACAAAAATTGAAATATTCCATCCATTGATGTGCCAAAAATGTGCGTGGTCGGATAACAGACAAGCCCTTAATTTATAAAAAACCGTACTGCACATAAAACTCGACTTGCAAACTGCCACGCCCAGCATTGTAGATGTGGACGGTACTTAAGATTTGGTCTCGGCCCAATTTAGTTTTCTTACTTGTTATATATTTAAGTTTTCTCTCTTGTGTACTTTTTTCTCTTTCTCTCTCTCCCGCTTTCTGCTTACATGTAAATTTATTATGTATCTTAACGTGAATATGTGTATGTACATATTTTTTAATGGTTATAAAAATTTATAGTGTGGTTGAACTTCTTTCTTGACTACTATTTACAGGGTGCTTCGCGGAGTGGAAAGGAGAAGAAAGCGTCAAAATAAAGAAATATGTCTTTGATCACACTTTGTACGCGTGTATGTGTCCGCATACACTTCGTGTAATAAAAGGCGTTTTTGTCATTTATTTCTTTTCTTTTGTTGTTGCTTTCAATTTTGTTACATTAATCCCGTCCTGCGTAAGCGTGCAGTGCACACAGTCGCTTCGTTAGTCCTGCATCTGTTGGCATTTCTTTTTTTATGTTTTCTTCTCTTACTTTGTATTTCATTTTCTCTATTAAATCTTATGTTTACTTTATCATGATAATCCTGCCCAGTGCATGTTTTGCACATTTTTTTTATATCTGTTTTTTTCTTACCTGGTATTAATATTTATTACAATTGAAGAATTTTTACATTTCCACTACAGTGCTGGGGAGAACAGATTGTTTGTTTTGTTATTTCTTTTATTTTTATTCTGATTTGCGGATTTATAATATTATGAGCATGTAACACCTGCTTGGTAATCTATTTAGGGGAGAGAATCAACGAACAACAACAATAACAACCTTGAATTGAATAGTTTCGTATTATAACGTATACACACAAACACAAGCACAATTGTTATACACATAGTGCGTCTTCCTTTTGTATGGTATATTGAAAACGTACAAGATAAGTATTGAATTGAATTTTTATACGGTCCACATAAAATAGAGATTATGCTAGGTATGGTATTCCATTTGCAACACCCAGAAAGATGTGTCAGGGACCCACCTTCAAAAACTGAGTCTGATCTAAACTGATCTAAACATATATGTCCGTACATCCGTCTGCATTCTAACGGTAGTAAAATTTAAGATATTAAGCTGATCGCTTTTTAAAATGGACAAAATCGATCAAGAGCCACGCCCACAAACAAGAAATATCTACTTATATGCCATAAAAACTTAATTTTCAAGCTGATGCGCAATATATACACTATTATGGGGCGTAATTATATAGATGCCACGCCTACCATTGTAGATGTGGAGGGTATTTGAGATTTGGCCTGAGCCAAATTCAGTTTTCTTACTTGTTTAAACTTGTTTGTTGTTGTTGTTGTTGCTGCTGCTGTTGTTATTATTATTGTTGGTATAAGAAATTTTTATGCATGACCTAAATATTTTCACTAAATTAGTATGGAACTTTATAAAATATCTGAATAAAGTATATTTGATAAAAGTCCTTCAATTTCTTTCTTAAACTCTCTTTTGTGCACTCTCTCACATTGTTCTTTAAAAAAGTTGGGTTTTTTTTTCTTTTGAATTCCTAAAAAATTTCTTAATTTCTTTCTTTGCATTTAACTTGTATTTATTTATTCGTCGGCTTGGAGGCAATTTCTTATTGTAACAATGGGTCTCCCAGCTCATTGATATTCTGTGCAACTCAACGCTTGGCAAACGAATAAAAAATGAAATAAAAAAAAAAGTAAATTCAGCGCCAGTTATTAAGTGGTAAGAAAGAAACTTTTGATTCCTAAAAATTGATAATGACCAGAAAAGTTATACACAAACCATGTACGTGATTGTGTCGTAAATCCGTGTTATTTAAAATTTTTATTTTTCTCAATTTTAAGATAAAAAAGTTGGAGCTGCTAGCTAAGCAGGATGTATAAAGTTAAATGGATAGTAAACTATTTTTAAGGGTAAATGGGGAGAAGAGCTTGTTGCCTTGATTGCATCATATTCCATGTTCGTCTGTCCGTCTGTCCTTATATCATTCATTTAACGTGTGACTACATAATAATAATTATGAACCCGTTTTGATCAATTTAACTATCCCATCAACAAGATTGAGGAGATATTATTGCATTGATTGTTGCCAAACGAATCTTCTTTTATTAGTCTTTCCCACTTTCACGATTGTTATTTTATTCTAAAACAATCATGACGAGTTTATAATGCTCTTTATTTGAATAAAAAATCTTTAAAATCAAATTTTATTTTTAAATTCATTTCTTCTTCATCCTCTTTTTCTTTTAGTTAATTATTACATTAAAAATATTTACACGTCATAATTGTTTTACAACAAATGACAACCGTGAAGAGTAATTTTTTTATTTTTTATTTTGTTTTTAAAAAAATTATTTTTTTATCGTTTAACAAGTTGTTCTTGTTGTTGTTGTTATTCCCTTTTTTAAAAATAGTTTTGTTCTATTAATTAATTTTTAGCATTTCAGGTTTCTTGTTATTGTTGTAACTTAATTATAAAATTCAATTTTGAGTTCGTTCGTAATTATAACCAAATAAAAAACGGTTACAAACAAAATCCACAATTTGTTAATGTAGACCTCTTTAGCTCGCTCCCTCTATATTTGGCTAATAATTACCTTGACAATAACAGTAATAGTTTGAAATGACATATATAGCGATGAACAAAGATGGAAAAAATCCAATTTTCTTTATTTAATGTTCTCCTCTTACATACGTATACGTAAGAATTTCAAAATGAAGGTGTGATAGAAACTTATGTTGTGGAATAACACAGAAATGTTGACATTCACATTGGAACTGTTTTGTACACTCCACATATCGGTGTTATCGATGCTGTTGTACCAACACCGACAACAACACAATTTCTTTTTATTTTTTATAAAAAAAATGGCATGTTCAGTTTATTAGACTGTTTGCAACACTTAGTTTTTATAAGATGATAATATTTTATATATTCTTGATCAGCATAAAAATCTGAAACGATATAATTATGTCCGTCCGAGTGCCATTATATGTAGCTCTTCATAATTTTGAGATATCAAAGTTGAAATTTTATACAGATATTTCTTAGTTAATGTACGTAGGTGGCAAAATTTGTTAACAGCCACGCCCACAATCAAGAAAAAACTATCTATCCGCCACAAAATTTGAGCCATGAAGTTGAACTTTGGTATGAATAATAATATTAAGTTATGCTGTCAATAAAGCATAACGAGTACGTCCCCAAGTAACAGAAACCTGTTAAAGAGTTTTTCAATAAGAACATAACTTAATATACCATAAGTTTCGTCGCCTTAAATCATTAGGATGTTTCAACTTTTAATTAATTTGATTTTTGTAAGGATGTAAGTTAAGATTTTTATGGAAAATTCCCTCCAATGTGGTTTGAGAGATTCTCAATTTATGTGAACGGCACTGAAACGCTTGGTTTGACTCATTTTGAACTGAACTGAAGCAGTTACGGCTGCGATATTTTCGGTACTTGGATTGTTGCCCTATCTCATAGGCACAGGAACATTGAATAGTGAATATTTTGACTCGAATTTTGAATGCATAGCTTGACTGATGGAACGATTTTAAGTCAGGGTTCTTAAAGTTTTGTTAAGTTACCACCAACTCAGAATTGCTGTGGTAATTTTTCAAACGTTGTTTATTTATGAACTTCACCCAGATTAAAATGTTAAGCTTTAGTGACGTTTTGATTTTAACAGATTATGAAATATATTCAAGCTTAAGTTTCTTATTTAAATATAAAATTGTTATGTCCTTATTGAAACAGCGCGTGGTTACGAAGGAGGGTATTTTACATTTGTTCAAAGCCTCATTTATTTTTTTTAACATCTTATCTGTCTTCGGGCATTGTAAAAATAATGTTAAAGAAGAATTCTGGATACGAAATTCTTTCATGTACATCTCACATCACATCAGTTGCATTTTAAATACTCCTACCGTTGCATGACACACTGTAACTGTGTGTGAATTCAACTGTTGCATTGGATTGTGTGTTAAGCTGCTCTTCTAAGCTTTATAATATATATCGTTCTTGTCTTTCTTATATATATATATATATATACCGATTAAAATCTTTGCTTGATATGTAATGTCCAAACGTCCGTCTTTTTTTATGTGTTTGTTTTATCTTATTATCGCAAATCACATTCAATTGAGAGATGTTTAGTTGTAGTACAATATCTTGATAGATCTGACTCGTATATTTAGAGACATATATTATATGTTGAAAGAAGTGGAAAAAAGCTATTTTGGTACGCAGTTTACATGCTAACAGAAGACTTTCATTGGGTGGTGGTTTTATATTGGCAGACATTAAGTTTGTTTGCTAGATATGTATGTGACTAAACATAGAGTTAAGTTGATTAGATAAAATACAATATTTTGATAGCTACCATACTCCATACCATTCATATGCAATAAAAAAGACGTTCATCAAGTTATTTTTTATAATGAAATAAATTTACTGTGTAGCTGGAGTAACAATATAAATCATTTCTACTGCATATGTAGGTATGTTCCATCGTACCTTTGATGACCTTTTCATACAATACTTTCATACTTAAAGGTGGATATGCGTACATTTCTCTTAATAACAATGGCGCAAGCATCCCTTATATCTAAACATGTAGGGTATCAGTAAAGCTTCAACAAGTTGTACAAGATGTTAATAAATAAATTTATTACATATAGGTATACACTTGCACACAAACATATGTACGCACATCTTGGTAACCTAAGCTATTACTTATGGTTGATTAGACTGACAGTTGGCCCATACAGGCAAATAGTTGAATCTGTCGTTTACTATGTTATGTTTTGGAATGTGCGTATACACACATAAGATCATTAACATTACATTACGTATGCTCCATGAAGGAGAAGAAAATAAATAAAAGTTTTGCAGGCAGAATCTCTATACATGGTATGGTATGCTGCAAAACATATTAAAAGTCGACATGTATTAAATTATATAGTGTATGGGTGTGTGTATGTGTGTGTTGGTATAAAATAGCGTGGTATAATGTGCCATGCATTCAAGTGGCAATATTACTGCCACAACAATTGTTAACAATTCCTGCAAACATCCCATCCATCCATCCATACAATCATGCTTGCATTCATCGTATCGTCCATACGTCCGTCCATGCAAACATCTATCTAAGTAAAGCTAAATACAACGTTAATAAATATCTGAAAGGTGACTTTTTAATGTGTCTACACTACTGGTTTCTTTGAAGCATATATTCAATAATTAGTAACATTGTTGCTACAGATGTGTGTGTAGGTGTGTGTGTGTTTTCATTTTTTCTGAGGAAACAACCTTTATTTGGTTAACAGTTTAGCTTTAACCAAGTGGCTGGTTAAGAGATACATTTTGTTGTGAAGTTTTTCAGATTCGATGGAAAGTTTGAAAGATTTTTACTAAATAAAGAATTTTTCAATAAGGACATAACAATTTTGTATTTGAATAAAATACAAAATAGTGCAGATATTAAGGTACACAGTGCACATATTACATTTAATTATAGAATTTGATTTTGCTCGTGTGATCTTCACGAGCACGTTTGCTTCTCTTCATTGAAAAAATATACTCTAATCACACCTCCGGCATGAAATACATACTTTAGCACATTCTTCGATCACTTTACCTGTCTGAACTAAGCGCTATTAAAGTTGCGACCACCGATTCATAATTTTGGTAGAAATTTTTAATAATTAGCAAAAGTTACTAATCTTCTGATTTTGACAGATCATGAAAAATGTTCAGAGGTACATTCATATTATTATTACATACTACGTTAAAATAAGAAATTGAAAAGTGCGTTTATACCATTAAAATCATCCTCCAAAGGGTAAAATTCTTGTAAGTCTCTCCTTTTCATTAAACACAATTTCACCATTTCTTAAAACCCAATATATTTTATCACTTATTTAACATTTGAATTCCTTCTTATCATTTACAGTTGCACTTCTAAATTTGTTGGAGATTATTGTGAGTATATGAATCCCTGTTTAACCGGTTTGGGACGTTGTCAAAATGGTGGCACTTGCCAAGGTTCATATCGTAATGATCGCATCAGTATCACATGCATTTGTCCGATTGGTTTTTCGGAATCATTGTGTGAAATACCGGTGAAAAATGCTTGTGATTCATCGCCGTGTAAAAATGGTGGCACTTGCAATTTGAAAACTTTGGAAGAGTATACGTGCGCTTGCGTTAATGGGTATACGGGTAAGTTGAAGATTGCGAAATTTAGAACGAGTTATATGTAGTTATATAGTTTAGAGCAATCCAAATGGGCAAAGTCGGTGGCAAAAATCTTACAAAATCACAAAAAATAAAGGTAGAAAGCTTAAATTTACAATTAGCTCTTCAGTGGATATTGGGAATTAGAGCGCCCTTAATTAAAAACAAGACCATTTAATACTCTACACCTAAAACGTTGTATCAGTAAAGGCAAGACATTGTCATTAAAGACACTTTGTGAAATACAATAAAATGGAAAGGGGTTCTGCAATTAGTCCGATGGGGTTCAAATTTGGCTTAAATAATTGTTATTCGAATTAACTTTTGTTTATGCTTTCTTTGCTAAATTTTTATCATATTATTTCATATTAAAACGTTATATGGAAACAAGTTCTAAAAATGATACAACTCCATCCATTTGCGATAGAGTTCTTGTGCCACATTTCATTAAAATAACTAAAAAATGTGCTTTGTAGCTTGCGCAAAAATTTACAAGAACCATCGGACGTACTGACGGACATGGTCAAATCATTTCATATTTATATTCTGAAGCGATTGGTGTAATTGAAGGTGGCTGTGGCATTTACTGGTTTAGAGGTTACAAACATTCGCACAAACTTTGCCTCAGAATTTTTTCAGAACAAGATTTGATTAAGATTCTTTTTAATATTGTGTTTCTTCTTCTTCTTTATATTAGGCGAACACTGTGAAACTCAAAATATATGCGCCACGTCGCCCTGTCGCAACGGCGGTACCTGTACATCGGTAGCTGGTGGTACCAGTTTCAAATGTATTTGCCCCAAAGGCTTTAAAGGACATACTTGTGTCGATGATGTGGAAGAATGTAAACTGAATCCCTGTAAACATGGTGGCACCTGCTTAAATACACACGGTTCTTATCAGTAAGTATTGAATACAAAAAAAAAAGAAAAAAAAACCAACTGCAGTGCTTTTAAAATTAAACATCTCACAAATAATTGAGTAGCTTTTAAAAACAAATTTATGTGATGATTACTGATGATGATTCACTTGAATTGATTAGCATTTGAAAAAGAAAAAAAACAAATAAACAAAACATAAAATGTTTAACAAATTGAAAACATCAGTTCAGACCCAACTCGATCACTCACTAAATTACTAACTTTACCAACAAACACCACAAACAGAGTACAGTATGGTACCTGCCCGACCGATTGACGGGGATAAAAAATGGTTTAGCGAGAGAGCTCGATGCCAAATACCGCACAATAGAAATCGAAGAAAATTTATGAGCTGAGCTTCAATTTGGTTTCTTTTATAGGATACCAAACTTTTTTGGTAGTTTAGTATTTTTGTTTTTTGGTATCTAATTAAAATAAATAAACGCTGATGATAAATCAAATCATACGTCACATAAATAACGAAAAAATCAAATTAAAATATTCAAAAACAAAACAAAAAAATTATTAATTCATTACGAAACTTACCAGTCCAGTCAATCCAATTTAAATTAAACTAAACGATCGTGTGATCTTTTAGATCATTATCGTCTACCGGTTTTGGTTTTTTTTGTTTTTATTTTCTAAAGGGTTTTTTACATCCTCCACATAAAATGGAGAGTATCCTAAGATTGACATTCCGTTTGCAACACCCAAAAGGAGGCGTCAGATACCCTACAAAGCATAAATATTCTTGATCAGCTCAAATACTGAGTCGATGTCCGTATGTCTGTCTGCAGTTGACATTCTCACGGTCATAAATTTAGAGAAATAGAGCCACGCCCACAAAAAATCTATTTATCTGCCACAAAAGTTAAACTATTAAGTTGAAATTTTGTATATATAATGACAATTATTTTATCCCTTGATGTGCCCAAAGTCGGTACAGTTGACTAACAGATACGCCCACAATCGTTAAAAACCTATATATATGTCACAAAAACGTACTCATGAACTTGAAATTTGGTATGCATATCGATAATTACGCCATTCATCGATGTAACAAAAATATGGGCATGGTTGCACAATAGATGAGCCCACAAAAAAACCTTCTCCACGTTAAACTGGACTTGCAAGCTTTCGTATCAGCTGCATACACTATTCCGAGGCGTAATTATATACCTGACACACCCACCATAGCAGATGTGGAGGGTATTTAAGATTTGGTTTAAGCCAAACTTACTTTTCTTACTCGTTTAATTTTCAAAATTGATTCATTAAAGTTGAAGTTTGATTTCGTATTAAGTTACACCTTGTGGAGTATTTTCATACAACGACATATGTTCTTTAAAAAAGAGGAAAAAATTTGCATTTTTAATTTCTAAAAAGAAATAATCATGAATATAAATTATGGTTTTTTACTTTTAAACTTTTTATACAGCTGACCTGAAGTCTTCGTCATATTAATTCGTTAGATAAAATAATTGACACTAGAAGGTAAACTTTGCATATAAAACCGGTAGGAGGTTCATGTAAATATTTTATTATCACTTGACGCTTATTATCCAACTATCTATTGCTACACTGAGGAAACGTTAATTAGGTACTAAAAAAAAGAAACATTTTTATAACCTCCACAAAGTCATTCTATTTGTAACAGCCAGAGGGAGGTGTCAGAGACGGTGCCAATTATATATATTGCAAACGGACTGACAAACTTAGTTTACTCCCTATATTATGTGGAGGGTATAAGAGAGGGCAAAGGCTTAAGAGCTTTTACTGAACTAAAGTTATTAGTGTGCAGATCCGCCCTAATAACTCATTCTTTAATAAAGTAAAACACTTTTTACCTGTTCATTGTTCGAATGAAAATTGTGTCATTTGATACCCATTTATATGAAATGGTGTCAAATATTTGTTAAATTTTTTGTTGTATTTGTAGGGATATGAAAAACTCTGACCCCGTCAATCAAGAACGATTAAACTTTCTTTTTTTGTGGATTTATTAAGCATGTATCATATTTACCCAAAATATTCATTCATTACTTATACGTATATGTATATAATTTAGCAACGTATAATAATAATTTTAGTAATGATTAGTTTAGCAAATGTATGCGCAAAAAAGTTTGGTCCTCTGTCTCTCTCTCTCTCTCTCTCTCTCTCTCCCTCTTGACATCATAAACGCATACTTTTACTTTTACGGCTATCCAGAGTATTCAATCGATTTGTCACGTACACGAAAAAGATAAAAGGAACACAAAAAATCGCTTTAGCTCTTTTCTATCTTTAAATAATTGATAATTGGTAAAATGGATGAACTTGTGGAGAAAGCTTAGAATAGAAATATTATTAGAATGGAAAATAATGATGATTTTTATTGCATGAATCAGTTACAGCTTTATTCTGTAAAAATATAAATAACAGTTACAAAAAGAATGCGGAACATATTTTTATACCCACCAGTGCATATATTCACATTTGCAAATCTTATTAAGTATAATAGGCTAATAGGCTGAAAGTTTACCATGTACTCTGTTTGAAATATCCAGAATGAGGCGTCAGAGACCCTACCAAATATATATAATCTGGGTCAGCGTCACAAACTGAGTCGATCTAGACATTTATGTTCATGTGTCCGTCTGTTGTTGACATTCTTATCATTGTAAATTTTTCTATACAAACACTTCCAGTCCGCAGATTTCTATTAAAATTAGGCAATATCGATTGAGAACCACGCCCACAATCTATATATCTGCCACAAAATATGACCTATGAACAAAATATTTAGTTATTTCATGGAACGATGTTTTAAAAATGGGCATGGTCGGTTAACAGATGCGCCCACAATTTACAAAAAACCATACTCCCCGTTAAACACGACTTGCAAGCTGATACGTGACACATACACTATTAGAGGTTGTAATTTTTGTATATACCTGTCACGCCCATCATTGTAGATGTAAAGAGTACTTAAGATTTGGCCAAAGCCAAATTTAGTTTTTTTTACTTGTTTTATATTTGAAATGGAATTGATTTGAAATCGTATTTAGTTAGATTGTTAAAAAAACAAAGAAAATATTTTACTAAATTTCTCTTTTTTTTTGTGGTTGTTGTTATTATTGTTATTTCCATAGATGTATGTGTCCAGGCGGTTATACTGGTAAAAATTGTGAATCGAAATATATACCCTGTTCACCGTCACCATGTCAAAATGGTGGCACATGTCGGCCATCAACCGGTCTAACGTACGAGTGCAAGTGTCGTGAAGGTAAGTGCCGTTATGTTTAAGTAAATGATAAATCAATAACTGTGTATGTATGTTTGTGTGTGTGTGATTGTGTAAGGTATGATTTGCTTAACAAACCATAAGTTATTATTGTTGTTGGTGGTAATTATTGTTGTTATTTTATTATTATTGTGAACACGGCGCGCCAATTGTACTCCGCTCATTAATAATTACAACAATTTATAGCGTAGATTATCTCTTTTAAATACATTACATTATATTATAATACTGTGGGAATGTTGTTATTGTTATTTTTTTTCCTTTTTTTTTCTGTAAATAATGAAATCATAGAAAAACATTCTTTATCGTATGCCCACCTGTCATTATTAAGTGCATATATATGTTTCCACATATAGGTTATAGTGCTGGTTATTATTATTGTTACTATTGTTGTTGTTGTTGTTCTAATTAAGATTTGAATCTATTAATAGCAAACCAATCAAATTGAAAATAATTTCCTTTAAATTATTGGTTTTGTATGCATTCAAACACAAAGCACAGCTTGTCTGTATATGTGTATATTGTGTGTATGCGTGTATGATAGCAATGTACAATATTTATAATGATTTTATGATTGTTAAGAGAAGAAAAAAAAACATTACTATATGAAACGACAACTAGTGACAACAATAACAACACTTTAATTTGTTGTTGGTTTACGATGCGATTGTCGTCGTCTCTCTACTATGTTGGTTGATATCATTCAGCATCACCAGTGCACACGCCAAAGTGCTTGTAATAGTTGTTTCTCCTTTCATAGGAAATGTTAAGCGAGTTAGACAGACGTATACGATGAGCAGGAGAGAGAGATGGAGAGGTAAGGAAAAAGAATGAAAGAGTTAAAGGTAGACGGTGTCTCTTGTTCTTGCCATAAAATGATGCAAAAATACGCTTCACTCAATTGTTTATTGTTGTGTTGTATGTCGTTGTCTATAATCGTAATCTCATGTAATCAAACATAGCACAAAATAACCGAAACCGATCATTCGTACCAACCAACCAACCAACTAACTTAACATCAATATGCCAACATGTATGTAAAAATGTTTATATAAGTTTCTACGTTTATACATATATGCATATGTATTGTATTGTATATAAGCTGTGTGTCTATTTGATTTGACTTGATTTCTTTTACAATTTCACATGTTCCGCGAGTGAGTTGCTATTAAACCATATATTGTGTACTATTCCTTACAAGACTATGTATTGTTGTTGTTGTTGTTGTTGCTGTTGTTGTTGTTACACTTTATGTGTTACTAAGCTAAAATCATGATTAAGTTTTACTTTAACAAGTCAAACTATAAGTGAATATCATGCATGGATATAAAAATATGAAAAGAAATTATAGGTTGTACTTGTGTGTGTGTATATGATGCCGATTAATTTCCATTATCATTGTTGTTGTTATTATTTTTCCTAATAATTAATTAATATCAATAATGTTGTGTAGCCCGGCCCATTATATCTGTTTGTTAAATAAAACAAGCAAGCTTGGTTTCATAACATAATTCTATAGTAATTTCGTCCGTACATCCATTGAGTGAAAAATAAGCTTAAGAGTTAAAAATAAATGTAAGAAGGTTTTAAAATTTGGTCCATATAATGTAAAGGACAAGAAACATCTTTTAAAATAAAAAAAACGCCATTATTATAAGACATTACAAAGACATAACGAAACATAATTCTAAAGTACTTTTGTCCGTAGGTCCGTTAATTGAAAAATAAGCTTAAGAATCAAAATAATTGTAAGTTGCTTTTAAAATGTTCTTTAGGCTGAATCTTCAAAGCTCTCCACATCAACATACAAAAAGGAAGCGTGGCAGGTTTATGATAACGTGTGTAGTAGCATTTGTTATACGACCATGCCCATTTTTATTACATCGATTGATGGAATAATTTATAAGTATTTTTTTAAAAGTAAATTTTTGTGATAAACTAATAGATTTTTTCCATTGTGGGCGCAGCTATTGACCAAACTTACCCAATTCAAATAGCGATTTGTGTGCTGAAAATGTCTGTACAAAATGTCAACCCAAATGTCACAACTTACGACCGTAAGAGAGCCAACAACAGACGGACATACGGACACACATATCTAATTTTTGATTCTGCTTTGATGAGTGTTGCCAAGAAAATGACAAACTTAGTATACCCGGTATCTTATGTAGAGAGTATAATAAAGTATGTGTGTATAAGTCCGCAATTTAAGTAAATGTAAAAGTGGAGGAAATTATAAAAAATTATGGCTATGTGAAGAAAATAAACAAACAAAATTTATTTTTTTTACTCGTAATAATTTTAATGGCTTTATAGTCCTATAGTGGTAGCGGCAAAATATAGAGGCGAAGTAAACGTTATAAAATTTTAATTACTTTTTATTTGCGACAGCCTAAGTAAATCGTCTAATAAAATGTGATTAGAAATAAAATGGCGTTGAAAATGTGATTGAAAAAGATCAAAGATTGTTTTGCATAACAACTCCATATGAACGGACAGACATTACAAGATTAATTTAAACTGCTGAATATTTATTTAGGTACTTCATTTTGGTAGTTATGGTGCCACGCCTATAATTTCAATTAAGTAGTTTTACGCCCTAGAGCGCCATCTTATGGATTAAAGAACAATACATACTTTTAGGCGAAAATACTGAAAAAAATCTTTTTATACAACGGTCCCGCCCTAATCTTATACATGGCCATAATAAAATTTCTTCTGTGATTGAATTAGTGGTTGTTTACATAAACATTAAAAAGTTTTGAGGACAGACCGACAGACTTATTATTGAAATTGGTGTTTATAGGTATTTAATTAAAAAACAACAACAGATAAATAGATTTTTGTGACCAATTTTGACCATTTTAATAACAACTAACAACAGTGCCACAACTAAAAGTGAGTGTACAAAATTTCAGCTAAAAATTTCAATCCCCTTATCTTATGTGGAGGGTTTAAAAATAAAATTATAAAAGTCTAATCATATATTACAACGATATATGAAGGGTATAGAAAATTTCCCATTGGCCGATTATAAAATTCTTGTTGATTTCTCATTACACGTAAAAATTTCTTATTTCTGTATAAATGTTTTAGCACTAAAACCATAATGTGACCCCTAACGATGGCAGACAGCCACTGCACATATTGGTGGTACAACAACAATAGCTTTCTGAACAAGCCACTGTTTGTACAACTTTAGAGCAAGAGATGGATTGACTAACTAACGGCTTCAATTGAGCAGTACACACAAAACCTAACAACAATTGATTTATTTAAAAGTAGGAAAAAAACAAAAAAAAAAAACATCTTTTCTCTTTGGTGATTGTTGCTACCGTTGCTTTGTTGGGCTTTTTTTTTTCTTGTAGGTGAAGCATTAGTTCAGTTCACTTTACAGCCCAAGGGATTTGTTAAATATTCCACTGAGAGTGTAGTTGTGTTATCTGCCAAAGTTATTCCCATGACTTATACCGTATCTCACTTACATCTAACTAACTAACCATGCAACTTCATGTGTATATGTATGCCATTTAATGAGGAAGGAGGAGAAGCAGGAAAAAGTATATGAAAAACAATTTTTCGAAAATTGACCACGTTTTTGGGTTGTTGACACATTCATGCAACAGTATCTCACTGTTCTTAACCGAATGTACAGAATGCAGAATACCGGTAGGCAAACGAAAAAATAAATTGATTTTGCAAATGAATGAATTATATGTATAGAGTAGAATGGTGTAGAATATAAAAGAAAGTTTTAAGGGGCATGTCATTATACACCAACTGGGTATAACAAGTTTGTCATTCCATTTGCCATACCCAAATGGAAGCGTCAGAGGCTATACAGGGAATATACATTCTTGATCAGCATCAAAAGCTAAATCGATCTAGACTTGAATGTCTGTTTTAGCGTATGTCCGTCTATTGTTGTCACTTTCATAGGTGTGGATTTTGAGATATTAAGCTGAAATTTTATTCAGACACATAGATCAATTAAGAGACACGCCCACAATCGATAAAAATATATTTATCTGGCAAAAATTGAGCTTTTAACATGAAATTGGGTCTACATTATTACCCCATACATCAGTACATAAAAAATGGGTGTGGTCGCATAACATTTTGATTTTATCCAGTAACTTATAAATATTTTAGGCGAAATTTTCTATATAACTATGGATTCATTAAAAATGGGCGTAAATAACAGACACGCCCACAATTTATAAAGAAATCTCTTCGATTTCAGCATTTCACCTTCGAGTTGTTATATAAAACATACTTAAACAATCATTCAAAGGGTAGTGAATCCATGTACATGTCACGTCCATAGTTTAGGTATAAATGTAAAGGGTGTTCAATAATTATACGAGGCCAAATACAGATTTTTTTCTTGTTATATTCAATCTTCAATTCAATTTAACGATATTATGTTGTTGTTAGTGCTGTTGTCGTTGTTGTGTTCCTGTTCGTGTAATATGCATAAACGTGATGTCCTGCGGCCGCACACCAAGACAAATTATTATTGCCAATGCATCAGGATGTTGTAGGCGATTGGTGTAGAGCTCAACCCAAATGAGAGTTCACTTAGTTTAGTTTGATGGTAAACGAAAAATATAGGTATAGCTCGTCATAAACACATAGTTCGTCGTGCTAGGGGATAACTGAAATTTTAATAAAAATACCAGGTATAAGAATAAACCTTATTAAATGAATGGGTCCCTGATGCCCCGTTTTCATATATATCATAGATATATATAGATGGCGAGTACAACATTATAATATTAAATATTTTGAATCCACCATTGTCAAGCTCTAAATGCTATTTATATTTACTAGGTCGTTGTCAGTTTAATTCAAAAGAAAACAACAATAGATACTTGGAACTTCTCTCAACATTTTTCCGCATTTATCTTAATAGGAAAATTGCATTCTATTTCTTCTAAAACGATATTTATCTTTATGTCTATTAAACATTAAGTAACTTTTTTTGCTCAATTTATTTGGTCATCTTTTTTATTAGTATATATACCACAGACTTTTACATAAGATGGCAGATATACCAAGTTTGTCATTCCTTTGGCAACATCCAGAAGGAGGCGTCAGAGATTGTACAAAGTATACATATATCATCATCAGCATCAAAAACTACATCGATCTTGACATAAATGTCCGTGCGTCCGTCTGTGTTGGTATATTCACGGACGTAATTTTGAGATATTGAGCTGAAATTTTGTACATAAACTTTTAGTACATAGATCGCTATTTAGGTTAAGAAAAATTAATTTATGAGCCACGCCCACAATAGATAAAAATCTAGTTAATTTTTCCAAAAATTAATGTATACAGTTTAAATTTAGTATACACATTTATATTTATACCATCTATCGATGTTCCAAAAATGGGCATGGTCGGATAATAGATACGCCTACAATTTATAAAAAACCATATTCAGCGTAAAACACGTCTTGCAAGCTGATACGTAATACGTATACTACTTATACCTGCCACGCCCACTATTTGCATTTAAATGTAAAGGGCATTTAAGATGAAGCCTAAGGCAGATTTAGTGTATTTTTATTTGTTTTTCTACAACACAATCACTTTTATAGATTATTAAATAATGGATTACAATTATATGAGAAATTTTACATTTTATTGTTATTGTTGATGGTGTTGTTGTAAAACATTTAAACTATGATAACAAATGTATGCGTCCGGTTCACACATTTCTCCAGCAAAGTTACGATTCATAAAAATTCTCAGAATTATAATAAAACTGTAAACTTATAGATAGATCTTAGGATAAGGGTAAACAGGGCTAGTGGAAAGCATTTATTTAAGATAGTATAAATTTTTTTTATTTTCGTATTATATTAATGCATAAATTTTCCAGTTTGCCTTGCGTATAAATTTTATATTTATAACCGCACCTAAAAGTAATACAAAAAAAAAAAAAAAAAAAAAAAAACTTTGATCAGTAACAACAACAACAACAATAACAAAAGTAACAATAATAGCAACATAGGAGAAAAAAAAATAAAATAAAAAACAATCCATGTAACTAAAACTAATTGTAAATTATAGACACACACATACACACACACACACATACACATACACACATTTAATACGTACACAATATATAACAAAATTTTCTAGACAAAATCTATTCTATGTGAAACCAAGTGTTATATTGAAATAGATTGACTTGGCAGCATATGTGTATGTGTGTGTGCGCATGTGGCAATTTATAAAAAATAAATAATAAAATAAATAAAAAATCCCAACACAAGTACAGTTTAAAATAAACACTGTTTGACATGAACTTTGCAATTAATGCAAATATAATTAATGTGCATGTATGTGTGTACGTATGTGAAATTACAAGTCCATATGTATATTAAGGCAAAGCGCGACACCCGCGTGCATTTGTTATTGGTGTTATTACTGCAATCGATGGAATGAGCAAGCCCTCGCTTAAGTAAAAACCAACCCCTGGGTTCTCAATAGTTTAGAGTTTATCGTTTTTTATTTTTTATATATAATTTAAAGTGCAGCTGGACAGTTTTTTATACTATCCATAAAATGTGGTCGGTATACCAAATTTATCAAGCTGTTTGAAACTTACAAAGATTTTGTGTAGTTGATATGTTATTGAGTAGCTTCAAAAATTTATATCAATCTAGTCAGGTCGGTCTGGGTGTCTGTCATAGGATTGTAAATTTTAAGATATTAAGGTAAAATTTTATTTAGCTATTTAGAATTTCTTTAGGTTTAAGGTTCTTGTTTCAGTTGGATGCAACAAGTACCCTTACAACCGGTAATAATACATCTATCGGATACAAAAATTTTGTTACAAAGTTAAAAATTTGCTACAATTAGCTCAAATTTGATGTTTTAAAAATGGGCGGGGTCACCATTTATTTGGCCTAGACTGACTGTTCTGTGATTTTCATATTCGCGGGTTGCGAATTAAAGCGACACGCCCAAAATGTATCAAAAACTGCAAAAGGAACAATCTTTTATGCGCCGTTATCATCCCATGTGATGTACCCGCCTTGTGTTTATACTATATATGTGGAGGGCATTTAAGATTCGGCCTAAATCCAATTTAAATGTTATATCTTTCTTATTAAATACTAAGTTTATCATACCATTTGCAACATCCAAAAGTGTCAAAGACTGTACAAATTACACAAGTTCTTGAGAAGCATCACAATTGAGTCCCGTACTTATCTATTGTTGGCACTCTCGCGATCGTAAATTTTTAAAATACTAAGCTGAAATTTTATATGGACATTCCAACATGCATATCACTATTTAAATTGTGAAATATGATCAATAGCCACGCCCACGATCGACAAATTTTTTTCATCTGCCACAAAAATTTAGCTATTTAAAATTTAGCTTCAGTATATATATTTACAATTACCTCATTCTTGGATATGCCAAAAATGGGCGTGGTCGGAAAACAGACATGCTCACAATTTACACAAAACCATCGCTAATATGTGGTAAATACACTAATAGAGGACGTTATCATGTACCTGCCATGCCTCCATTTGTATTTAGAAGTGAAGAGTACTTAAGATTTGGTCTAAGTCAATTTTAGTTTAATTACTTGTCTATTTTTATATTTTTCATTCACAAGACTGTGTGGTAGTTGTAGCTGAAGCTGATTCGCTTCAATTTGTTTCAATTAAATTCAATTTAATTAATTTAAACGAACAACAATATATGTATAGACCTGCATACACACACACACACGTATGTATTTATATATAAATATATATTATTTTTGCATTGAATTGGCCAATGATGATGTTGGTAAAAGAGTGACAGAGAGGTAGAACGAATCTGTAGTTAGATATCACATTTGCAATGCATTAGCTAATCTACAACAACACATGTGGTGTGTATATGTATGAAATCATACTGTGATGTTTTATGATAATGCCTATGACAGGTTGCCAATGAACGCATTTTGTATGAAAGCTATAACGGGGAAGGTAGACTATGAGACTATGAGTACTCGTATGAGAGTATGTCAGAGATTTGTGGAATTGTATTAAAAAAGAAATGATGTCAATAAAATTGCTTTTTATACTGTCCGCATAAACTAGGGAAGTATTCTAAGTTTGTCATTCTATTTGCAACACCCATAAGGAGGCGTCAGAGACCCTTAAGAGTATAATTATTCTCGATCAGCATCAAAAACTAAGTCTATCTAGACAAGCCGATTCGTGTGTCCGCCTATTGTCGGCACTTTCAAGATATTGAGCTAAAATTTTGTATGGACAAAAGTGTTATGTTAAGTGTTGTTTAAATTCGGCATATTGTTTTTTAAATTGGACAAAATCGGTCAATAGCCTATGCCCACAATTGACAAAAATCTACTTATCTACCACAAAAATTTTGCTATCAAAATCATAAAATTTAGAATACATATTTATAATTAGCCCATCCATCGATCTGCCAAAAATGGGCATGGTCAGTAAATGGATACGTCCACAGTCGATAAAAATATCTTTATTTTCCAAAAAATTGAGCCATAATTTGGAAATGTAGTGTACCTACTTATAATTAGTCCTTTTGTCGATGTTATAAAAATGGGCATGGTCAATCGAAAAAAGTCTATTTAACTGCCACAAAAATAGACCAATGAAGTTGAAATTTAGTATACAAAATTATAATTCTCCCAGCTATCGATGTAACAAATATGGGCGTGGTTGAATAATAGACACGCCCATAATTTACAAAAAACCGTTTTCGACTCGACCGCTAATACGTAATATGGACACTATTAAAGGCGGTAGTTATGTATCTGCCACGCCCACTGTTTATATATAAATATGAAAGGAACATAAAATTTGGCATAAGAGGCAAATTTATTTTTATTCACTTGTTATATTTTATCTATTATAAGCGTACTCTTATGAGGGGGGAGGGTTCTCTTGTTGTCATTGTCTCTCTTTCTGTGATCTCTGGTTATATTTTTTTGCATACCATCAAGTATACACATGTTTTAAATACTCAGTTTGTTAGTGTCTCGTTATGATGATGATGATATTGCTGTTGTTGTTATTGTTTTTTTTTTCTTTTTGGTGTGTTTTCGATTTACTGCTTACAAAAATTACACGAAGGTCACTATGTGACTGGGTTGTTTGGTTGTATAGTTCGTTGGTTCGTTGATTATATTTTGTGTGCCATATAATGCTACTGTCATACACGTATCTACGCACAAGCATAGTACAACTTAGTACTATACGAAGTAAGGATTGTGTGTTTGTAACATATCGATAAAGACTATGCATGCATGCATATATGCATGTGTTCTATTTTAGTTGTAGTGTTTGGTGGAGTGGTTGGCTGGTGTGTTGTTTGCGCTTTGCTTTGTATGGTACACACAAAGCATGCATGCAATGATTTTAGGAAAAAAATAAAAACACATGTTCTTTACAACAAGCTACAGCTACAGCTACCACTTGCATGCTTACTTAGTATTTTGTATATAAAGTTGGCTCTGTTAACCATATTCGAAGCAGATGTTAGAAAAAGGAAAATTCCTAGTTGACTGGAAAAATTGTAGAAAAAATATACATACATACGCATATATATATATATATATATATACATGCAGATGTTTGCAGTACGCACACGCAACTGACTTATTTGCCTGCCTGCCTGCCGGCCTTTATATCCTATTTTATCTATGGTGTGTTTGTTAAGCATTTGAATTTTTCTTCCAAGCACATGAACAGAAAGCCAATGTTCACCCAAATCAATAATGTTACCAAGTAATTGAGAAGGATAGAGGGAGAGGGAGAGGGAGACGGAGGTCAAATTGTTTGTCTGTGTGCGTGTATGTATGTATGTTTTTTATATATAAAGAAAACTCGACGTATAAGATATTGTGTACAACACATTAAAAACCAGATTTAGAGCAAAACTGGATTCTTTCCTCCTCTCCACGTTCTGAGTATTTTTTAGTTCCAAAAACCAACTTTTTCTAATATTACACTTTTTTATCATCTACAGACACACTCTACCACTACATACGATAATCTATCTTCGCTATATATGTATATATACTGTTAACCCTTTGGGGACCGGTGACCGGTGTATACGCGTCTTTTATACTCCATGACTATTGCAACGCAAAAATGTAACTTTTTTTTTCAATAATTCAAATTTTTCAATAATTATAGAAATAATTTACAATATAACAATAACAAAAAAAAAACAAACAACAAGTAAGAAAACTCAGACCAAATCTTAAATCCACAATGGTGGGCGTGGCAGGTATATAATTACGCTCTCTAATCTGATCTCGGTATGTATCGACTTGAAAGTGGAGTTTGAAAGTAGGGTCTGCTAGGAAAGAACAACTTAGTAAACCCTCCATCTTATGTGAACGGTTTATGTAAAAGAAGGCTTAAAAGTTATTGTAAAGTATGATTGACTAATATTTGATTATGAATTGTTTTAGGGATGTCCATCTGTCCGTATATTCGTGACACTTTTACAACTACGGCGCAAGTGTCGACGTTTTATGGGTGTACACATTTTTCTAATCATTTTCTGTGTGCAAAAATATATCTTTAAATGAATTGTTTATACCTTTAAAGTGTATTTTTATGCCAATCAAAATCGCCGGTCACCATAGTGTTAATATGAATGTGTTGTTGTTATTATTATTGGTGTTGTGTCTTCAATATTTTTGCATGCAGATCATTATTATTATATCGATTGGTTGGTTTGCTGCAATGTGTTTAACCGTTGCTTTCTGGATCATTATTGAGTGAGTGTGGCTGTGCTAGTAGTGGTAGGGGTTGAGGAGAGGTTATGTATCTAAAAAGGTCTTTGAATGGTGAAATGAGGTGGAATTGTATTTTCAGTTGAAATCACTAGACGGCTAGAGTGTCTTAAAGTGTTTGCCTAACTGATTATTACTATAGTTGTCGTTGTTGTTGTTGTTATTATTATTATTATTATAACTATTATTGTTATTGTATTATTGGTGCCGCTATTACCTTTAAAATGTTTTGGCCTGTTCTGCTGTTGATTTAAAAAGGCTGCCACTCCTCGTTAAAAAAACACTTCCATCACAACCATCCTAACATTGTGTTATTGCTATAATGTAGCCACGTTGGTTGGTTGGTTGTTGCTGTTTGTCCATGCTGTCGATATTGTTATTATTATTATTATTATTGACTTGGTTTTGTGCTTGTAGTTCAAATCCATCGCCAAACACTGAAGAGAATAAACGAGCCAAAAGTGGCCAAGTGCTAAAATACATGCACTCACAATACTTTACCATGCCTTGGCAAGATTTGAGTGGCAGAAGAACCACTTACGCATATATACACACACACACACACACACATACATACATCGATATTATGGTATATTGTGCCTGGCCATGTTGTTGTAGTGTTTTGTAAGAAACTGATCAAGCGACCCCAACATCAGCAAGCTAACGAAAAAGACCAGCCAAAGCAGCCCAATGAAGCCGGTTTACGTTTGGTGTGGCATTAAACAAAATTCAAGCCAAACAAAAAAAATAAAATTGAAAAAAAAATTATAACAAATGTCTGCACAATAAGTATTTGAGTACATGTGTGTGTGCGTTTGTATGCAAGTGGCCAAGCCATTGTACAAAATCTACAAGCCCAAGCATCTTAATGGATAGTGTAAGGAGAAAATCAAAAAGGCTAAGTGTGTTTGTATGTATACGTGTGTGTATGCTATGGCCAAACTGAATGACTGTGTAGTGCATGTATGTTCAATAAATGGATGACGAAGAGTGTATTACAAGTTGAGTGTTGGTTCTTATCGCACAAGGGTTAAATTGCATTTGGTTTGTGTTGTACCAAAATTTTATATGAGGCGAGACAGAGAGAGAGAGAGAGAGAAAAGAATAGAAAGAAATCGAAATAAAAACTTTTGGAAGGAATTTCAAAAGAACTTTAAATCATAGCGCAAGACGTTAGCCTCTCATATGCTTTCAATCCTATACGACCTCCTCATGTTTTTGTTTCTCTTTTTCTTTTTTTTATTGTTCCTTTCTTTTGTTTCTGGTTTAAAAAGTTTTATATTGTTTTATTTTAGGGCGCGCACACACACAAAAGATTTAAAGCGAAATTGTTTTGGAAATTATTTTATAGACATGTCTGATATGTTTGACATTAAGTTCATCCTTTCACTGAATCGGTGTTTTTTGTTGTTTTGTTTTTTATTTTCCTGCAATAAAAAGTGGTGTTGTGTGATATGTACAGCGTACGTTTTAAAAATGATGAGATTTAAAATTTTTTTATTTTTTTGAAGGCGGAGATTTCTTGAAACAGCCTAAAAATCTGAATGCACATTAACAATAAAAGCCAAACAAAAAAAAGTAAGAAAACTAAATTTGGCTTAGGCCGAATCTTAAATACCCTCCCCATCTACATACAAACGGTGGAAGATTTCGCTCTCCAAGGGTGTTGATTTTGTATCAGATTGAGTCGAGTTTTACCCAAAAAATGGTTTTGTTGTTAATTGTGGGCGCTTCTGTTATTCGATCACGCCCATTTTTGGCAGATCGATGAATAGGATAATTATAGATACGCATGTCGAATTTCGACTTTCTAGGTAAATTTTTGTGGCAGATAAGTAGCTTTTTGCGGATTGTGGGCGTGGCTCTTGGCCAATTTTGCCCATTTTAAGTAGCAATCTGCGTGTAAAAACTAAAAGTTTCTGTACAAAAATTTATCCATTGGCGTGGTTCTACACAATTGACCACAAAAATACTAAAGAAAGTTTTTGGTGATTTGTGGGCGTGTCTGATATCTTCTATATATTTACCCGTTGCGGCTTGTAAAAGTAAGCAGTTTTTAAATGTCTATGAAAGTATTAAGGTTTAAAACTTTGATAAATTGTGGGCGTGTCTGTCATTCAATTCATCTCATTTTTGGTACATAACGGTCTAAACGAATATCATTTTTTTAATTTTTTTGTAATAATTTCTGTATTTTTTGTCAATTAAAGGCGTGGCCGTTAACCGATTTTACTGACTGAAAATGTTCTACCAAATATTAGCTAAAATATCTAAACTTTTGCAACTCTTAGGCATTTCAAGAGAAGGACATACGGACATTCTTAAGAGGTTCCTAAATTGCTAATCAAGTATAGACATATCTTATGATATAAAAAATAACAAAAAAAAAAATCAATTTATTATATTTTCTCTTATGACAATGTTGAGTGCATAAAAATATGATATTTGGTAGTTTGTCGGAAAATGAAATAAATCACAAAATATTTCGATTTATTTCATATTCAATTAAAATGTTGTGGACGCATAACTTTCTCCGTACAAATATATCATACATACTATGCACATATTTTAACTTTAATATGCGCCGTATTGTATGTTAAGTGTGTCAGTGTATGGGGGGGAGGAGGCGACCTGATGTTGTTTTTTGTCATGTGTGTGTGTGTGTGTGTGTGCTTACATTCTTAGCGCCCAATGACTCCGTTACTTGTTTTGTGGACTTGTAAGTTACACTTGCATCCTGTTGTTGTTGTTGTTTGTTTTGCTCATTAAGAAAAAAAAGTTTTATTCATGTAGTAGTGTTTAGTTTGTAGAAGAAGTAAATCTGTGGGATAATTAGTTTTAAGCAATAATTATAAGCTTCCGCACGTGGTAAGAGAGCGGCTTTGCCTCATGTTTGGCAATCAAGTATAATTTCTGCTTCCACTCTCTAAAATGTGGTCATTTGTTTTGTGTTAATTTGCAAACATACGTGATGGAAGCTGTAAGGTACCTCTTTCCCTCTTTCCTCTCAAAAAATAATAATAAAAAATTTTCTGAACTGTCGGTTGTACAAGATAGATGGAATTCTAAAATGCCTGAAAAACCCCTCATACTTTGTTCCCTAGCTAACTTTTAACCTGTTTACTAAAAGGCAAGGGTACATTATGTATGAGCGGTTGTTTGTAACTCTTAAACAGCCACCTTACTATACCGAACGATTTAAAATTAAAACCTAAACTGATTTCTGATCTGTTGTGTATCCATGTGCGCTTGGTTTTGACCACAGTTTTTAAGATATTTAAATGAAATTTGGCATACAGTTATATATTGGCCAAAAGATAAACCCTTTTGAAAATGCACCGAAATGGATCATTTTTAGAAGCCCTCCCCATATAAGGTTCTATTGTAATGACAGTCTTTACATGACCGAAACTTACAATTTTTAATATTTTTTAACAAAATGAGGTGAAGAGTAGTTAATTAGCTTAATAATTGGCTGTAACAAATTTGGCCAGGAAGGGACCATTTTTGGAACCTCTTTCCATATGAAAGATATTCTACGAAGTACTTTTTATGGCAATGCCTCGCATTTACTGATACTGATAAGTGGTATAGGGTATTAAATGGACTTGTTTTTATGGATAATATAAAAATGTGGATGGTGTGTAAAATTTGACCCAAGCCTTAAATCGTTTTTTTAATAGCTTGTATTGTGTTCCGCGTTATTTTCGTAAACATTAATAATACTCTTTAATAAAGTTAATTATTGACCAAATTTAAGGCAAAATTTCATTATTTAAGTGTAAACAATTCCTAAGCGAACTCTTTCACTTACTTTGAAGCGCAGTTGCAAGTAATCCTAATAACTTTCATGCTTATACATAATGTTTACATACAAGTAAAATAAAATATGTATGCATGTTGTGTAACAACTCCCCCTCGACAATTGTCTCAATTTAATTACATTTTGGAATGCTTGAGTCATTACGATCTGTTTGTCAACTGACAAAAAGTGTGTTGTACATCAAGTTCAACGTTCGCTTCATTTAACAATGTACTGAGAAACCGTTACTTAAATAAATATAAAAACAGACACATATATACATATAAACAAACGCATGTGTATGGTGAACTAACTGCAAGAATTGAGAAGAAAAACTCTAATGGATGGATGGATGGATGGATGGCTAGATGGATGGTGGAACATTGTTTGTGCCCCTCTTTTATCACCATTTGACCCTATATATACATATATGCCCCATAGGTGTGTACGTATGTTTCATTATCGTATGGTGTGCTTTGCAAAGAAAGTAATGACAAAATTGCTCGCAACTCAACTCTAATTAGAGTATGTACAATATATTTTATTTTGCCAAGTTACACATACATGAGTCTCATTATGGTTAAGTTTTTATATGTATTTGTGCTCCAAGTGCATGTGTGTTTAAAACAAGTAAAAAAACTAAATTTCGCTTAGGCCGAATCTGAAATACTCTACGCATCTGCATACAAATTGAGGGCGTGGCAGGTGTATGATTATGTCCCCTAATAATACGTGCACTATGCATCAGCTTGCAAGTCGAATTTTACACTGAATATAGTTTTTTGTAAATTGTGGGTGCATATGTTATATGACCACACCCATTTTTGGTATATCGTTGTATGAGCTAACTATAAATATATTTACCAAATTTCAATTTTATAGCTCAGTTTTTGTGACAAAGAAATAGTTTTTTGTTGATTGACCGTACGGATAAGTCTAGATGACTCAGTTTTTGATGCTGATATATATACTTTGTGTACAATCTCGAACGTCTTCTTCTGGATGTTGTTGTCAATGGAATGATAAACTTAGTATACCGCCATATATCTTATACGGTTGGTTTAATAAACAACTATGGTAACTATGAATGTGCATAAGCATGTGTTTGAATCTAGAAAAGGTACCTTCATACACTATACCATACACATGCTTACGTAGCGCAGCACACATGCCAGCAATGTGTGAATGCAATGAATATTTCTTATTGGTATCTGAGAGAGTTGTGCGTTCGTTCTGTATACATATTTATTTTTTTAACATGTATCGGTATGATTATAACACAATAACAACAACAACAACAATAACAACACCAACAATGTACTCAAAAAATGTACTCAAATATATATAAATATTCCTGTGCAGGCGAAAACGTTTAAAAGCACATACAGCAGCTGTGTGGATAAAGTGCGGTCGACGAGAGGGCGTGTTCATTAGTCACAATTGTTGTTTTTGTGCTGTTATCGTTATTATTCGTGTTGTTGTTGTTGTACTGGTAGTTGTAGTGGTTGTTTTACTTATTTATCGTATTCTTATATTTTTACTGTTCTTGCTTACAAAGCTAAAACTCATACTAACAAAATATATACCGAACATATAACGACCACTACACGAATATATACGAATGCGAAGATATATTGGTATGCATATATATATGTGTATAAAACTCGATTGAAGTTAAGAAAACAAAGCAATAAAACAGATAGCTGGCTAGAGCTCAAGCAAGTAAGCTAGCCCAGCAAACGTCAACATCAACATAATCGAGCTCTTAAACATACATGCATTCGCACACACACACTCACACATACACACACACACGATACAATACGATATGCTTTTGCTAAATAACGAGGGGTGTACGAGAGTTGGCCATACACATGCACACACACATTTGTAAACATTCGTATACAAACATACGTATACTTGTACACATATACTTACAAAATTTACTCATACATATGGAAGATATGAACCGTGGGAAAGAAGATCTCAAGACGTGGTTTTATTTGTGTTTTTGTTTTTGTTGTATTATGTTTTGTGTTATATTTCATATATATATATATATATTACTGTGTGTGTGTGTGTTTTTGTATGTTTATGGATCGTATGTCGTACGCCTTTCGTAAGTTTTGATTTGGTACGCTCAAGAAATGTGTGTGTATGCGTATGTATAGCTTTTTTAACTTCTATTTCATTTCATCTTCTTGTATTTTCCTTTTTCCGAATTTTTATAAACCATCCCATAAGATGAGTGGGGGAGGAGGGTATATTAGTAATTAGCAGAAGAAAGCGTTAGAGACACTTCAAAATATGATCAAATCTTGTTCAGTCTTAAAATCCGAGTCGATCTAGACATGACCATCTTTGTGTAAGTGTGTGTGTTTATGTGGGTATTTGTTTTAATTACATAGTTATTTTTAGTGTAAACATTTTTAGTTAATGTAAGCAATTTCCTATTTGAAAAAAAAAAAATACAAAATTCAACGCACATATAAAATACAAAATTGTTTATTTGTCACGCCCATAAAAATCTTTCACTGCCTTCAACTTAAAGTAGAAATGTACAAAGTAGAAATTTGATATTCATACATATGTATAAATACCTAATTTATACTCTATTCCCTAACGTTCTACTAAAAATGGGCGGGGTCAACTAAGAGACACGCCTAAAATTTTACTTAATTCAAAATTCGACCATTCGGTGAGCGTTAAGAGCAGAGAGAAAGTATTCTTAGCAGTTAATTTAGACATGTCTGTCCGTATGTCCGTATATACATCTGTTGTTGCTATTCTCACGGTCGTAAATTTTGAGATATTTTGATGAAAATTTGTTTTAAACTTCCAATATGCAGATTGCTATATAAATTTGATAAAATTGCTCAAGAGTCACGCCCACAATGGACAAAAAGAGCATAATGAAGTACCTGTCACGCCGACCGTTTATAAGTAGATGTGAAGGGTATTTAAGATGTGGTGTAAGCCAAATTTAATCATTTTTTTTTACATTTTACTCTTTTTCTTTGCATTTCTAAAGAGTGTCAATGTTGATTTACTATACGCTCTTATTTTGGCTGTTGTTGTCGTTGTTGTTGCTGTTTTATTATTTTTGTCGCTTTAACTTAGATCTTGATCAAATGACTTGGAAGATATGCCCAAGGATATATGTATATAAAGATGTAAAGAACAATTACTATAACACACACATACATACGTACTTATATGCAGGCACATAATCTTTGTATACACATATGCATGCAAATGTCCATATAGTGATGTATGCCTAGTAGTTGTAAGGAAGTGCGTGCGGTCGCATTTTATACCCTGCTTCACTTGTGGTAAGAGGGCATCTTAAGTTTATGCGAATGTTTGTAACTTCTAAACAACAATACCACGTTCAATTATAACAACAGATACACAATCAAACTTTGAATCGATGATTAAATGTCCGTCTGTCCGATGGCTAAAAGTCGCATGTTTTTGAGATATTTTGATGAAATTTGTTACAAGGACATGCTTTAATTCAAAGGGGAATCATATTGGAAAATGAACAAAATTCAAGCATTTCCAGAACTTCTTCCCATATAAAGATCTTTCATACAGAAAGTCTTTATATAGGGAAAATTTGCAATTCTTAATATTTTTTGACAAAATTTGGTAAAAAAATAATCAATTACTCTAATAATTTGTTAAGCCAATTTTGGACCCGATCGGACCATTTTTAGAACTCCTTTCCATATAACGTTTTAATATGAAATAAGTTTTTATATAACGAATATTCGTATTTCTTCATAATTTTTTACCAAAATTTGGTGAAGAGTAGTTAATTAACTTAATAATTAACTGTAACAATTTTGGACTCGATCGGATAATTTTTATCACCCTTTTCCATATAATGCCTCACGTTTAGTGATACTAATTAAATTAATTGTAGCGTAATGTGTGGAACTAAGTGCTGTAGGGTATTAAATTGTCGAGCTTAACCGACCATACAATTTTGTATATTTTTATAAGTTTTTCTTCAGATCTCGTTACATATTGAAGTTTTGTTTGCTGTTGTTTCTATTTGGTTTCTCTTGACCATTCATCCACACAACAAATATACGAGTATGTGTTTTTAGTTGCCATCAGCGTAAGTCTTCTGCTGTATTGTTGTATCTTCTATGAATTGTTTTTCTTTATTATCATCATTTTAACTGTCGTCTTTATCGGTTTATGAAAAAATAAAGCAAAGCAAAGCAAAATAAAGTAAATTTGTTACTGATTTCGTTTATACAAAGATATCTAAATGTGCATGTGTATGTATGTATATTTGTAAAAGCAAAGCCGGTTTTTCCCTTTGAGCGTAGACTGGTTTTGGTTTTGGTTTGGTTTTGTTGTTTCTATCCATGGCTCTGTGCCATGTTGTTATTCGTTACTTTTTCTCTTTTAAATAATACGAAGCATGGCTCTGTGTGTATGTGTGAGTGTAAGAGAACAACCGCATCAATATTATAACCAAATTAATTTTTGCGGTTTTGCAGATACTTACAGAAATATTTTATATGTTTCCTTAGAATTTATGACCTCTTCCTTTCTTTTACTGCAATCATAAAAAAAAAAGTTATTGCTGCGCTCGCCCTACCTTAAAATAAAACAATTATACACCCCGAACTTAACAATGAAGTAATGTCTTCTTCTTCTTATTCTTTTTTTTTTGTGTTGACAAATTTCCAGGTTTTCAGGGCAAACATTGCGATTTGAATATTGATGATTGTCCGGGCAATCAATGCCAGAATGGTGGTACATGCATTGATGGCATCAGTTCGTATAGCTGCAGTTGTCCGCCCAACTATACGGGTGAGTATTGTCAGACGGATGTGGATGAGTGTGCCATTATGACGTCGGTGTGTAAAAATGGTGCCACTTGTACGAATTCTCCCGGCTCGTATTCGTGCATTTGTGTTAACGGCTGGAACGGCACCGATTGTAGCGAGAATATTGATGATTGTGCTACGGCTTCTTGTCTGAATGGAGCTACTTGTGTGGATGGTGTTGGTTCGTTTTATTGTCGCTGTGCTCCTGGCAAGACCGGCCTATTATGTCATTTGGATGATGCTTGCACCTCAAATCCTTGTCATGCTGATGCCATATGTGATACCAGTCCCATTAACGGTTCTTATACATGTTCCTGTGCTACCGGTTATAAGGGTGTTGACTGTTCCGAGGACATTGATGAATGTGATCAGGGATCCCCCTGTGAACATAACGGCATTTGTGTTAATACGCCTGGTTCCTTTATGTGCAACTGTTCGCAAGGTTTCACCGGACCCCGTTGTGAAACCAACATCAATGAATGTGAATCGCATCCCTGCCAGAATGAAGGCAGCTGTTTGGATGATCCGGGTACTTTCCGTTGCGTGTGCATGCCCGGTTTTACCGGTACACAGTGTGAAATTGACATTGATGAGTGCCAGTCGAATCCCTGCTTGAATGAAGGCATCTGTCATGATATGATTAATGGTTTTAAGTGCTCGTGTGCCTTCGGCTTTACCGGTTCCAGATGTCAAATAAATATTGACGATTGTCATTCGCAGCCATGTCGTAATAATGGGATTTGCCATGATTCCATAGGTGGTTATACGTGTGAATGTCCACCAGGTTATACTGGTTTATCTTGTGAAATCAATATCAACGACTGTGACTCAAATCCCTGCCATCGCGGCAAGTGTATTGACGGAGACAATTCGTTTAAATGTGTCTGTGATCCAGGCTTTACGGGTTATCTGTGCCAGACTCAAATTAATGAATGCGAGTCGAATCCTTGTCAGTATGGTGGTCACTGTGTGGATCGTGTCGGCTCGTATGTGTGCCATTGTCTCCCCGGAACTTCGGGAAAAGATTGCGAAATCAATGTTAACGAATGCCACAGTAATCCCTGCAATAATGGCGCCACTTGTGTGGATGGCATTAACAGATACACCTGTAACTGTGTACCCGGCTTTACTGGCGTCCACTGTGAGATTAATATTAATGAGTGCGCCTCCAACCCGTGTGCAAATAATGGTGTTTGCATGGATCTTGTGAATGGTTATAAATGTGAGTGTCCCCGTGGTTTTTACGATCCTCGCTGCTTAAGTGATGTGGACGAGTGTGCCTCAAATCCTTGCATAAATGGTGGACGCTGTGAAGATGGCGTAAATGAGTTCATTTGTCATTGTCCTCCTGGTTATGGGGGTAAACGCTGTGAAATCGACATTGATGAGTGCAGTTCGAATCCCTGCCAACATGGCGGCATTTGTGTTGATGAACTGAATGCGTTCAGGTGTCAGTGCATGCCCGGTTATACCGGATACAAGTGCGAGATAAATATTGATGATTGTGTAAACAATCCGTGCGCAAACGGGGGCACCTGCATTGATAAAGTGAACGGCTACAAGTGCGTCTGTAAAGTGCCCTATACGGGGGTTGACTGCGAGTCGAAATTGGATCCATGTGCGACAAATCGTTGTCGCAACGATGCCATGTGTACACCTTCGTTAAATTTTTTGGATTTCTCGTGTACTTGCAAGCTTGGCTATACGGGACGTTATTGCGATGAGGATATCGATGAATGCACTCTGTCTACACCGTGCCGTAATGGTGCCACTTGTCTTAATCTGCCCGGCTCTTATCGCTGTATTTGTGCTAAAGGTTATGAGGGTCACGATTGTGCAATCAATACAGATGATTGTGCGTCTTTTCCATGCCAAAATGGTGGCACTTGTTTGGATGGTATTGGAGATTATTACTGTTTGTGCGTGGACGGGTTCGATGGAAAGCACTGCGAAAACGACATAAACGAATGCTTAAGTTTGCCTTGTCAGAATGGAGCTACCTGCCGGCAGTACGTAAATTCCTACACATGTACTTGCCCGTTAGGCTTTTCAGGCATTAATTGTCAAACGAATGATGAAGACTGTACGGAAAGTTCTTGCATGAACGGTGGCACGTGCATAGATGGAATTAATAGCTACAACTGTTCCTGTTTGCCGGGTTTTACCGGCTCCAATTGTCAGTATAAGATTAACAAATGTGACTCACAGCCCTGTCAGAATGGGGCTACTTGTCACGAGAATAATGATGAATACACGTGCCACTGCTCCTACGGTTATACGGGGAAGCAATGTACTGATTATGTGGATTGGTGTACCAAGTCGCCTTGTGAAAATGGAGCCACTTGTACTCAGATAAAGAATAATTTTAGTTGTCGTTGTTTGCCGGGATGGACGGGAAAATTGTGTGATGTAGAGATGGTGTCCTGTCGCGATGCAGCAATACGTAAATCTGTACCACTGGAGTTACTATGTAATAATGGTACTTGCAATGAACATGGTAATATTCATCGCTGCTACTGTAAGCAGGGCTACATAGGTAGCTACTGTCAGCAGGAGATCAATGAATGTGAGTCGCAGCCTTGTCTCAATGGTGGTACGTGTCGTGATTTGATTGCTTCTTATGCTTGCTTATGCCGCAAAGGATTTCAAGGTCAAAATTGTGAATTGAATATTGATGATTGTTCGCCCAATCCGTGTCAGAATGGTGGCACCTGCCATGATCTTGTCAGTAATTTTACCTGTTCTTGCCCACCCGGCACTGCTGGTTTAATCTGTGAATTCAATAATAATGACTGTTCACCTGGTGCTTGCCATAATAACGGTACTTGCATTGATCGCGTTGGAGGCTTTGAGTGTGCGTGTCCTCCCGGTTTTGTGGGTTCACGCTGTGAGGGTGACATCAATGAATGTCTCTCGAATCCATGCTCCAATGCTGGCACATTGGATTGCGTACAATTAGTAAATAATTATCATTGCAATTGCAAGCCGGGTTACATGGGGCGGCATTGTGAAAATAAGGTTGATTTTTGTGCAAACTCACCCTGTCAGAATGGTGGTATATGCTCTCCCAAGCAGGGTGGGCATCATTGTGTGTGTGCCGAGGGATTTTATGGAAAGAATTGTGAATTTTCAGGCCATGATTGTGATTCGAATCCGTGTCAGGCGGGTTCTTGTGTAATTGATGATGGTGGCGGATATCGTTGCATTTGTCCGCGGGGTACAGAAGGCCGCCATTGTGAAGTGGATACCATGAATGAATGTTCCCCTAATCCGTGTTTACAAGGATCAGCTTGTGACAACCTTTTGGGTGATTTTGTATGCTTCTGCCCACCGAATTGGCCGGGTAAACGTTGCGAAATTCACGACCCCAACTATCCCGGGTGGGCATCAGATTCAAGCAGAGGAGGTGCCCTTAACAAATATGCCAAAGACTTGGAATATCAGCGAGAAATGTGCGTGAAACGAGGTTGTGAACAAAAGAAGGGCAATCACATCTGCGACCAGGAATGTAATACGTACGCGTGTAATTTTGATGGTAACGACTGTTCATTGGGCATCAATCCTTGGGTAAATTGTACAGCTTCAATTGAGTGTTGGCGAGTATTCATGGACGGCATTTGCAACGAAGAATGCAACAATGCGGCCTGTTTGTACGATGGGCGGGACTGCGAAAAGAAATTGCAACCGTGTAATCCCACGTATGACGCCTACTGTCAGAAGCACTACGCCAATGGTCGTTGCGATTATGGTTGCAACAATGCCGAATGTAATTGGGATGGTTTGGATTGTGAAAACGAGTCCGAGCAACCGAATTTGGCGGATGGTGCCATATCGGTAATTATGCTGATGGACATTAAACAATTTCGCGAAGAGCAAGTAGTGTTTTTACGGGAAATGGGTCACCTGTTGCGTACCACGGTTCGCATTAAAAAAGATGCCATGGGAAATGATATGATTTTTTCGTGGAAGGGTACTTCCCAATTGACCGATATTCAGAATTCGAATTTTGCGCGAAAACATAAAATTATTTTCACCGAGCGCAATGGACAGACCGGTATACAAATTTATCTAGAAATCGACAATCGAAAATGTACAGAATGCTTTAATCGAGCCGCCGAAGCGGCGGAGTTTTTGGGTGCAATTGCTTCCAAGTACACACTCTCGTCCAAATTCCCGATTTACAGTGTACGAGGAGTACAAAATCCTGGAGAAGACGTTGAAGACACACCCACTAATGTAAAGTATGTGACACTGGGTGTGGTTGTGGTTGTGGTGGCTTTCGGTTTGCTGGGAGTTCTGGTAACCACACAACGTAAGAGAGCTCACGGCATCACATGGTTCCCGGAAGGATTTCGTACACCGGCAACGGCAATAAATCGCCAACGTCGTCGTCGCGATCCTAGCGGCCAAGAAATGAGTAATCTAAATAAAAATCGTTCCTTGGCTTGCATGAACAGTGATGTTAACATGAATTCGGGGCATATGGGTCACGCTTCACAATGGTCAGATGATGAATCTGAGATGCCACAACCCAAACGGCTGAGAAATGATCACGCTGGCTATTCTAGCGATCATACAATGGTAACGGATTACGAAGAGGCAGATCAAAGGGTGTGGTCGCAAGCTCATCTGGATGTGGCCGATGTGAGATCATCAATAATGACTCCACCCGCTCATCAAGATGGCAAGCATGAAGTAAATGTACGCGGACCCTGTGGCATGACGCCGCTAATGGTGGCCGCTGTCAGAAGTGGTGGCATTGATACTGGTGAAGATATAGAAAACTCCGATGATACAACGGCTCAGGTTATATCTGACCTTTTGGCTCAGGGAGCTGAACTAAATGCAACTTTGGATAAAATGGGCGAAACGGCTCTTCATTTAGCGGCACGCAATGCTCGAGCGGACGCAGCGAAGCGACTTTTAGATGCTGGAGCCGACGCCAACTGTCAAGATAGTACTGGACGTACTCCTCTGCACACCGCTGTGGCTGCTGATGCCATGGGAGTGTTTCAGATTTTATTGCGCAACCGCGCAACGAATTTAAATGCTCGCATGCATGATGGTACGACGCCTTTAATATTAGCCGCGAGGCTTGCGATTGAGGGTATGGTTGAGGATCTCATTACTGCCGATGCTGATATAAATGCTGCTGATAATTCTGGCAAAACAGCATTGCATTGGGCTGCCGCCGTGAACAACACTGAAGCTGTCAACATATTGCTGATGCATCACGCTAATCGGGATGCACAAGACGACAAAGATGAGACGCCCTTATTTTTGGCTGCTCGAGAGGGCTCTTACGAGGCTTGCAAAGCTTTATTAGATAATTTTGCCAATCGTGAAATAACGGATCACATGGATCGTTTACCACGTGATGTAGCCTCCGAGCGTGTACATCACGACATTGTACGGCTATTGGATGAACATGTACCGCGTTCTCCTCAAATGATAGCAATGACGCCGCAAACAATTATCGCTTCGCCGCCGCCAGGTAGCGGGCAACTCATCACCCAGCCGACCGTGATAACAACAGGAAAACATCAATCGCAAGCAGCCAAGAATAAGGCTGCAAAGAAGGCGAAACTATTGGAGGTAAATGCGGACAGTTTGCTGGACGGAGGAGGAAGTTTGCGCCGTAAGCCCAGCTCAAAAAAGGGCTTAGGGCACGGGGGAACAACGGCTTCAAAAAAGGGAAACAACAACAACAACAACCTTTCGGCCAGTCAGTTAATGAATGGCTTGGCTGGTGGTCCCTCGGTCATTCAAAGCTCCACGGTAGAGCAACAACAACAACAGTTGCTGGAAGCAGCACTCAGTTCAGTGGATTCACCACCGCCAACAGCACTGACAAGCCAACCCAGCCCATACGACACGGCGTCGATGTACTCAAATGCAATGACAACCAACCCCAATCATCACGGAGATCTGCTGGGGAATGGAAACAGCAGCAACACCAAACACCCTCCGAGCTATGATGACTGTGTCAAGGTAGGAATTGTGCAAAATCGAATAGGAATGTATTTTCTCTATACTGTATTATCAATCCATTTAATTAGACCACACAGTCGTTGCAGTCATTGATGGCACAACAGAGTCAGGATATGATAAAATTGGAAAATTACGGCTATTCGATGGGTTCGCCATTTCATCAGGAACTGATTAAAAATGGTGGCCAGATGGTAAACAATAATGGGCCGAATGGTAATAATATTCTGAGCGGTCACGAACAGGGACTGTCGCCACCCTATTCCAATCAGTCGCCACACTCCGTACAGAGTAATTTGGCGCTTTCACCTCATGCTTATTTGGGTAAGTTGTACAATTTCCTTCCTTTTACCATTCTATGAATTCTTTCTTGAATAGGTTCACCCTCACCTGCCAAGTCACGTCCCAGTTTACCCACATCACCCACTCATATGCAGGCTATGCGACATGCCACCCAGCAGAAACAAATGAATACATTGAACTCATTGCTGGGCGGTAGTAGTGTTTCAAGTAGTGCTGCCTCCGCGGGAAATTCACAAAATTCCCCAAACAGTGCGAGCTTTCAAACAACCAGCAATCAAAGTTCACCCGTAAGTTTGGGCATCATATCGCCGACCGGTAGTGATTTGGGGATTATTTTAACACCCCAACAACAACAACATATACAGCAGCAACAACAACAACTGCAACAGCAAACGAATAATAGTAAAACTAGTGCAATAATGCAAACCATACAGCAACATCATCTGCAGCAGCAGCAGCAGCAACAACAACAACAACAACAACAGCAGCAGCATCTCCACCAGCAGCAGCAACAACAACAGCACCAACAAATGGGTAGTAGTGCTGGAG
Organism: Ornithomya chloropus; assembly: GCA_963971445.1. Taxonomy (NCBI): domain Eukaryota; kingdom Metazoa; phylum Arthropoda; class Insecta; order Diptera; family Hippoboscidae; genus Ornithomya; species Ornithomya chloropus. The sequence goes on from OZ020529.1 coordinate 31,525,277, forward strand.
GAAATATTGAATTCAGTTCAGCCGGTTTGGACTTGAATGGCTTTTGCGGATCACCGGGTAAGTATCAAGACCTAGTGCGTCACACAGCCTGGCAGCAACGAAACTTATTAGAAAATAATTTCAACATTGCAGAGTCCTTTCACTCGGGCCAAATGAATCCGCCTTCAATACAGAGCTCCATGTCGGCAAGTTCACCGTCCACCGCCAATGTCTTGTCGCCCTCATCACAAAATAATCAGGCATTCTATCAATACCTGACACCGCCTAGCCAACATTCCAGCAGTCATACGCCACAACATATGGTCCAGACGTTAGACAGCTACCCAACACCATCTCCCGAATCGCCAGGTGTCTGGTCCAGCTCATCACCACGCTCAGACTGGTCGGAAGGGGTACAATCGCCAGCCACTAACAATCTGTATATATCAGGCGGTCATCAGGCCAATAAAGGTACCGAAGCGATTTATATTTGACAGTGAAAGTAGAGGAGAGACCAAAGGACATTTCTCTCTCCTCCATAAATGTGTTAAAGAAAATTTTATAGTTATAGCAGCCCAAAGCTGCACGCAAAGAGACTTACTAATAATATTTATACATGTAGTAGGAAATAAAAAACAAAACAAAAAAAAACACAAAAACAAAAACAAAAAGGAAATCTCTGTTTAGTAGTTTAAGGTAAATGTTAAAGTTTTAAAATATAAAATTATATATAATTTTTTTTTTTATAATGAAATAACGGCAGTACTCTGTTTCAAAAACAGGGGCTGCTCACTATCGTAGCCATACATGTTAAGCGTTAACCAATAAGTGGAGGTGTAGTGTTATTACAAATTTGTGTAAAAAGGGAAAAAATTACTTTAAAAAAATATGTTTTATGCTTATGTAACGATCAAATCAAATCATATGAAATCAGCTAACAATGAAACTCATGAAGAATCTCTATTCCACATTCACAACAATTCTCGTACATACACCCCAGACATATATAACAAATTATTGCAAAACGCCGGCAGCAGCACTAAAGCTGAAAAGCTGAAGCGTTGATAATTTAAAAATACTGTTAAAAAAAAAAATGAAATAATTTAAGGGCTGCTTTCATACAACAAAGTACATATAAAGAGTTTTTCAACAGGGAGTTTGCTATCATGCCCTGTTAAATGTAACATGTCTAATGCTTGCTGGAATAGATTTCAGTTCAAATTTCTCTATAATTTTGTGTTTTATTTAAATACAAAATTGTTATGTCCTTATTGAAAAACTCTTTATGCCAACTTGACATCGCCACCACACCGTGCATTTGCCTGGAAAAAAATTTAATCGTTTCTTTTTTCATATCTTGTTAATAAAATACATTTTTTTAAGTTAATATTTTGTGCGCATTTGTAAATACATGGCGCTAGAGATGAGAAAAGCATTAAGAACAAACCGTAGAAGACAATTTTTATCTGTAAGGATTTTTTTTTCAAATTCCTTTATAATTTATCGTTGCTTTTTCCTTTTAAAAAATCGTTAGTTTTTAAAATCATCCATAACAATTAAGTTTTTCACTTAGTTAAAGAGCATAATTGAAAACGATTGCTTCCAATTTCAGACATAAGGCATTTTGTATTTTGTATGTATTATACCACTCTACATGACTAGATTATTCACGTTAATTGTTTTGGAGGTTCGCTTTGTTGTGCACCACTAAATAGACGAATATACCTAAAGGCATATTTCACATTTTCAAGCAATCGAAAAACTTTTACCACAAATGTGTATAAAAGAACCAGTATCTCATAACTTATGTTAAGTTCAACGGGAACACGCCAATACATTAGCAAAGGCCAATGTTTCGTTTAAAAAAAACAAAACTGTACATTCTAATATAAGTTTCTCCTACTTTTATTGATTAGCTTTTAATTTGATGCTATTATATATAAAAAAAATTTGTGAATTGTTTAATAAAAGAAAAAATAAAGAAAACAATTAATATATAAGTAATCTATATAAAAATGAAGAAACAAACTATTTAAAATTTAATTAATAAATCCTTAGTTTTAGAATAGATTTTACTTAAAAACAAAACAAAGCCACAACTTATTTATATAAACAGTTTTATCTACATATGAACAATAATACAATATTTTTTTAATGTAATCAATGATAATTGCAATTTATACTCCATTTAATGCATAATCATGGGCTTTTATTTTTTTCTAGAAACAGAAACAGAAAACAAAAATAGTTTTACAAATAGTACGAATTGTGCTGATTTATATACATTTACATGCAAACACGTACATTCGCATAAATTCAATTTTTTAATAATTACTGTTTATATAAAAGAAAAAAATAAAGATTTTATGTACATAAACGATTGAATTGTTGTTATTTATTATGGGGGCAGCCAAACCATTAATACTACGTCAGTTTACAACCCTGCCAGCAACTAGCATGATAACAATCTCTGCAAAATACAAATTTTAAATTATTAACGCATTTTTGTTCCTTTTTTATTCATTCTACATTTATGTACAAACACAATTTGTCACAATATAGGAAAATTTTTAAAAACTAAACGTTTAGTGTAAAGGTTACGGTATGTTGTACTTTCCATAATGTGAGAAGTCCTCTTCATACGTTTCTTCTTAACAACACTCAAATGCTAATACGCACATTACTTCACAGCTCCTTATCAATTGTGCTTCTTTTCCATTGCAGTCATCCCTTTTCGATATTCCCGCTGGTTACTGGTTATCTCTTCTTTAGTTTCATTGTCATTTTTATTATCGACTTGTTTTTTATTACTCATAAAAGAACAAACACCATTTTTGCATTGAAATGGAAATTCAGGAGTTGCCTTAATAACATTGCCATCAGCATCCTTTTTCTCCCAATAACGTAAAAATATTGGTTGAAAGAATTTATGCCAAATGTACAGGAGCACTGGTATTATGAAGCAAGGAATGCACACCATTTTGTTAACACAATTATAATTTCACGAAGCCAAAGTAAAAAGAATTCCAGTTAATAAGCCAAAAACGATGGTAATTTTAGTTAATGTTCTGGAAATTATATTGACAATCACTTTATTTTCAGCAATTTGAAATAATTATTATTTTTTTTTCTCTGATGAGTTTCTAGAATGTATTTTGTTAAACAGCTGTTTCAGAGTATCAGTAAATAAAATTATTGATACACCCTGTGTAGATAAGTAGCAAAATAAAACATAAAAATTGGTATATATGCCATCTTGCGAGGGAAAGACATTGATTTACATTTTGCGAAAGTAAAGAATTTTGCCGTTTTCATCAAATTTTTTCGCCATCTTGCGTTAGGAAAAAACTCTATTTTGTCACGGATGCTTTTTTGTGAAATTTTTCTGTAGGAATGAAATTCGATGAGAAAATGAAGAAGTAAAATCGTGAAAGAAATGTAATGAGAATAAATGGTTAGTATATAAATTGTCTTAGTGCGTTGTGGTTGTTGAGTGGTGTAGTGCTGTTCAGTGATAATTTTTTTATTTTTCATTCTCTCCATTAAATTAGTGCTTGTGTTTTTGCTTTACTTATCCCCCTTTTCATAATTATTAATTGCAAAAAATCAAAAATTTCATGTTTAAAAACAGACGGCAAAAATGTGATGCATGATTAGTTCTTCTATACAACAAAAGCAAAACCAATTATATGACATCAAATTGAAAAAAGTGAAAGAATTCGGCTTAAAGTGAGATTACACAAGTAGAAAATTAAATTAAATATTTTACTTTCCTAATAAATATATACAGAGTGTGGCGGTGCAGTTATTTCGGCAAAAAATCAAAGTTTAAAGTAGAAAAAGGCAGCTAATTAAATAAGTTCACAAAAATAACAACAACAATGTGGAGCCCAACACACATTAAAGTGACAAGTAAGTAAATATATGTTTATAATAATAAAACGTTAGCCTGTGTACATAGAGGCGGGTTTAGAAACTTTAAGGTATTTTCATTGTTTATAAAGTTCTCTGCAAAATTGTATTGTTATTGTTGTTTACAAATAATATTCACATCGATTTTTATTATTTATATAGAAACATGAGTAATCTGTTTACATTGAGATCTCCCATGCAATCAATTTATTTTCATGAAAAATGCTTGCAGTCAAGTGATTATGTGTGATAGTGTTTTTATGGTTAAAGTGCTTGCGTTTTTTAGTTGGTGGGTGTTGTAATGATGTGAAAACCAATTAGCTTTCTTTTTACAGTTCTTTCTTTTATAATCGTTTCTGATATATATACATAGGCCTTTTTTCTAAATTATGTAGACTTTTAGAAACGCGAAAAAATCCTTTCTTATTCTTATTACAAGCATTGTCTTGCTTTTACGACCTTTAATAAGCACTACTATGAATGTAATGCATAATTCATAGTATGTTTAAACCAAAAAGAGTAAACATAACTAACAAGAATGGAATAATACGTGAATGAAAAAATGCAAAATTCTCAATTCTAATGGAATGGGTGCGAGTTGCAGCTAAAAATAATAAATACACTTTGTATATAATTGCACCTGCTTGTTAGTTATTTGATAAATTTTGCTTAATAGGTCGGGATATTTCCCAATTGAAAGAAAAAGAGGCAAGAAAAGCTTGGGCATTCCACAAGATATTAAAGACGTAGCGAAAGAGAACGAGAGAGAGTAATTTGGATATATATATATATATTGGGTGTGGGAAAAAATATTATGTCATATTTTTAATAAACAATAAAACAAATATATAATTATGTGTAGTAGGTTCTTAAATAATTATATTATTGAAGTATTGCCTTGTAAAATATATTTTAAATTATGTTTCATAATACCCTGTGCGCTGCTGCTTTCTCATTACAGTAAATAGTCGCCAAATTGTAACGTAAAGTTTGAAAGTCACTGCAGAAGTAAGAATGAAACTTGTATTAAACCGGCACAAAGTACAAAGCGTTCTTCATAGCCAAATATATAATTTGTGTAATAATTATTTTGTGTGTGTCATCTGTATGCAATATTGTAATTACATAACCATTATGCAGACCCAATCACTATGGTAGTTATTTATTATTATCTAATACATATAATAATCGCAATTTCTATACGCCAGCATTTGTTATACATTTCTGGCATTTCCTTGCAATGTTATTACTGTGATTATAATACCGTGACAATTTATGTTATGTTTTGCTTGATGGGTAGTTTATTTGTGTATTGTACAATATATCGAAATCAATTGGAAATTATATATACATACAGGCAAGATAAATTATATAATTTTTTAGTAAGTATGCAGTCATTCAAAGCTAATTTATATTGTATATAAAAAAATATGTTTTGTAGAAAATTTTAATAAACAAGAATGTAGAAAAATTCGTTGAATTAATTAACGTATAGCGGCAGCCAGCACAATTGCTTAATGAAACAACTTTAAAAATTCTACAGAAGAGGGTTCACCTTAACAATTAATTCTTTTTTTCTTTTTGGTTTTTAATGTGAGAACATTAGGTAGTTTATTTAACAAACAAACATTTTAACTGAAGTACTAAATTTTGCAAGTAACTAATTTACATGAAAAGCAAGCTGCTTGACATAATTCCATTGTATGCCTTATCCGTTTACCACGAAAAGGGGGCGTTTTAAAGCAAAAATATCTTTAAAAAATGTCCAAATATATATAAAACAATTGACAAATCATTCAATAATTTAAGTCAAAGGCCGCATTAAAGTTCATGGCCCGACTGTAAAATGAAACATTCGTCAGTGGTTGCCGCGTCAGTACATATTTGTTTAAAACTTATTACAAACTTGAATTTTTCTTTACAGCTATTTACTGTTATGGAATTTGAAAGTGTTTTTTATTTGTTTTGTGTTTGTTCGTTTATTGCTCTCTTGGTCAGTATTAGCCGCTTGTAATGTTTGTTGAAATAGAAAAAAATAGAAAAAATAGAAAATAATACATCAGCTTAATTATGAATCCGATTGTAATGATAACATCATAATAATGATGATGAATAATAATAAATGTATAAATTTTTGTTTTACTTAAAACGAAAGTAGAAACGCTGAACAAGTGACAAAAAGTCAATAGTCGCTAAATTTTGGGGGATGTGTAAATTGAAATGTTTTAGTTTCACTTTCTAGAAAGTACTTAACCATGGTCACACCATCGTATACCCTACCGTACTTAATTGAGCAATTAATGTTATAATTTGTTGAGTTGGGAGATATCGTTATCGACACATTAAAATTGTTGCAGATTTTGATTTTGATGTAATTTAAGATGGGCGTCTCATTTGTCGTTTAGAAGTTTAGTATCCTCTTTAATGATGATGTTTAGTACACAAGCACTTTAACTGAAGCATTCTTATTTTATGGATTAATTAGATTAACAATGGTAATAATCATAAAAGCAACAACAACAATGACAAATAATTAAAAGTCTTAAAATATTTAGATTGGTTTAAAAATATGCTGTTTTAAATTGTTCCACCGGACCATTTCCAATCTTAAATTGAGAGATTTCAATTGAAATTGAGAAAAACACATTTAAAATTGGAAAAATGTGTTCTTCTAAAAATTGTTAAGTACATTATATTTTGGTAAAGAAATGAAAAATATATTTTCTCAATTTCAAATGTGATTTTCTCAATTTCAAATGTGATTTTCTCAATTTCAAATGTGATTTCTCAATTACAATTAAAAATAGTGTAGGTCGTCTATAATACTTTTACTTGTTGAAAAACCCTCAGATGCAGTATTTGGTTAAAAAAAAACTGAAAACTTTCATTTCCGAAATGTCATGAAAAGACGTTTTCTTCGTATGCTTACTAGAATATGAATTAGTTTTTAATTACTGCCTCCATGTATATCCAAGCATGTCCGTGGATATGTTAGTGCATTATGAACTCGAATTCAGTTCTTCAATTTAGCGAAATCTCATTTTCACTTCACTCTTGTAGAGAAAAAATAAAAATAAATTATTATTTATGTGACGACGAGTTCAACAGGTCGAAATTGTTTGTGTGTGATGTGTGTTTTTGCTATTGTCTTTTTTTGTACATTCACTTTCCATGGTATAGTTAGTCTCATCATAGCCATTGTGTTTTCTTTTAATTTCCATTCCATTCGTTTGTTTGTCAGTTTCAAGAGCAACCGCCTTTAAACCTCATCTTGTGAATATCTCTACGAGACGCTTTTTAAATCATCACTCACTCCGTTAATTGCTGTGATCTAGATTTTATTATTTATTGTGTTTTTGATTGAATTAAAAATGAAGCCAAAAAAAGAAAAAAATATAATTTTATGCAATTTTTTTGTTTTTCGTTTTTCTTGTATTGCAGTACGTGGTGCACGGGGTTTACTAATTAAAAGTAAAAACAATACAAACAATTGTTTTGTGACAATTGGTTTGGGTAAAGAGCGCTACCAAACATCCATCAAGGACAAAGCTGAAACGAACGTTACATGGAATGAAGAATGTGAATTGTAAGTTTTTTGCTATGAGCGAAGATTCGTAGAGACTTTTTTTATCTTGTTTTTAATTTTTTTGTAGAAAAATCCCCGATCAAGGCAATCGCGCTGAATTGGTGTTGACATGTTTGCATCGCAACAATTTGGGTTTGGATGAATTCCTGGGTCAGGTAACTTTGCCGCTAAATGAAATGGACGTTTATGAAAGGCCGCGTCCGCGTTGGTTCAAGCTGGAAAGTAAACCGGGTAAAGAGAAAAAGAATAAAGAACGCGGCGAATTGGATGTTTTGGTCTCGTTCACCGTCAAGTCCGGCTCACTAACCGATCTTAGCAAAAAAGAGAAACACAAGTCTTCCATAGGCCAATTGGCCTCCTCGGTGGGCGGCAGTTTGCTTTCCATTGGTACTTTGGAGAAACGTAAAGGCATCAAAAAGTTTGCCAAATCTTTGGGCTCTAAAATGCATTTGAACAAGCATAAAAAACCGAAAGATGGTGATGACAGCAACTCCTATAGCGGTTCATTTGCCAGCATTGGTACACCGAATCGGGAGAAAGTGATTGATAGCGAAGAAGAAGACGATTTTCAATTTGATAATTTGTCACAGAAGAGTTCAGTTAGTTCGTTGAATATACGGGATAGTCCGCGTACAGCCATTCATAATTCAGGCAGGAAAAGCATTTCTCCGGCAATAGGGACGGGGACAGGAGCAGGGTCAGCTGGCAAAGGTGTAACAATGGGAGGTAAGGAGCAGCAGCAGCAACAAGTGCCGCAAAATCTACGAAACAATGGATTTGACAACCTCAGTGTGGATTCTGAATTAGAGCGTTTAGAAAACGATTTTAGTATTAGAGGGCGGACGCTGCCGCCACCCTCGAAGCCGCCACGCGTTCAACAGCTAACAGATATTGCTGAAAATGGTCAACGGGCATCCCCTAAATTGGACGAATGGGAGGAGAAATTGTATGGACGTCATGCAGATATAAACGGTAGGGATTCATTGAAAAGAAGATCTTGGGAACCGGCTTGTGTGCCATTGCCAGCTCCCCAAGAAGAGGAATTGGCAGAGATTGAATTAAAAAATGAAGAAAAAATTCAAAAGAATTTCCCGGAAAGCAATAATATTACAACGGAAGAGGTTATAGCGGATTTAAAAATGGATAAAATGGATGATAAAGTAAAAGATTCAAGTTCTACCAACAGCAGTGATGAATGTGAAGAAGTCAACGAACCAGTGAAACTGGTGCAAACTAAAGAACCGATAAAAGTGTTGGAGAAGGATAAAGAAAGCCCTCCCAAGCGTCCTTCCGAAATCAACTTACACACTATTGAACTGCCAACACCTACTCTCGTAACTCCGGAATGTGAAAAAAATGAATTTAATAAATTTAATGCAAGTTTCGCTGAATTCGAGCAACGTCACGGTGATAAAATATATGATCTGGAAACAGAAACGAAAACTTTTCTACAAAATGAAAGCAATAAACAACAAAATAATATGATACCACCAGCAAAGCTTGCAAATGGAATAGAAATTGTAACCGAGAAGCGTGTAGAGGAGAAATCAAAGATTTCCAAAGAGCATGATGATGAACTCGAGCGTTTTAAAGTTGAAGAAGATTTGAAACGTCGTGAAGCGAAACGCCGAGAAGAAGATCAACGGATTTTAAATTTTGCCAAACGTTTCGTTTCTCCCATAAATGAGAAGCCCGAAATAAATGTTAATAAAAATGTAAATTTAGTGGAAGACCAGCCCAGTAAAGAAACGAATGATAAATCATCATCCAAAGTTAGTCATGGTTGGATCTTTAAACCAAATCCCGACCAAATAGGCGAAAAAATGAATTCGCCCAAAAAGTTGATAACGAAAATAACCGAAACCTCTACAGATGAACGGGAACGGGAACGTTTTAATAATCAGTTGAATTTTATTAAACAAATCAAACAACGAGGTGAGCGGAAGGGTGGAGGATATGCTTACAAAATATTAAAGCGAACATACTAGCTACGTCGAGTATGGATGAATATTTTGTGTTTGTGTGCTGACAATTTCTTTTACTATAATCCCTAGTTTTTTATTATTGAAACCAACACCACACCCCTCCCCTCCACACACAGCTGACGTTGTCGATCCAAAGTTTCGTGTTCCACATATTATAAGTTTATTTAATTTTCTTTTATTTTACTTCTGTCCTATTCTTAGGTTTCTTACTACATTTACACGTTTAATAACAAATTTGTTTTCGTGGCAAACATGTTGAGTTGAAAAAATCTTAAATATTCTCCACTTCCAGCATTCATTTTTATGTTTGTATGTATTAAGTAGATTTTTGACGATTGAGGGCGGGGCTTTTGACCGATTTTGCTCAATTTAAATAATAGTGATCGTACAGGAATACAAATGCCCAATATCTCAGAATGCACATACGGACATACGGACAACTTGTCTAGATAGACTCAGTTTTTAATGGTGATCAAGAATATATATGCTTTGTAGGGCCTGTGACGCTACTTTCAGGATGTGCCAAAGGGAATGTCATTCCTTAGTATATCTTAGTTTCTCATGTGGAGGGTATAAAGATTTTTACATATTTCCAAGTAAGAACACATCTCGTTTGTTTCTTTTCCACATCATATACAAACACAAAAACATTCATTTTTATAAAAGAATACATTACTCTGACGCATGCTTGAAAGAATTGCAAAAAAATAAAAAAATATTAAGAATCATATTTTTCCTTTATATTTATATAGAAAATCAAAATGGTCCTAGTTCAGCATCCACTAGTCCTCAGGCAGGAGAACGCATTATTATTGGCCATGAAAAGTCTGCCACCCAAGCTGGCAGACGTTCTGAAATTTCAGCAGCCTTAGCTAAGAAGTATGATGGCAAATCTCGGGAGGTAAAAATAAGCAAAAAAAAAAAAAATAAATAAAATAAAAAAAAAGGAATATTTTCTCATATGTTCTTATCTATACAGGAACTGATGCTGATCGCTAATGGAATGGAAAATGAGGCATTGCTGCAACGTCAACGGGTTAAAGAATTGGAAGACTATTTAGATAATTTATTGTTGCGTGTCATGGAAACGCATCCGAAATTATTACAAAATCCTTATTCACGTACCACATCAGCTAAAAGGTAACTTGGAAGATCTGTCTAAATCGTTACGACTTTCTACAAACAAACATACACAACCCTTCTGTTCTGCTGTTCTGTCTCATTACCCCTTCTTGTTGTTATAGTTTTCTTGTTACATTGTTCCCGCATATTCCTTATCATACCAAATATATACTGTGATGATAATTTCATTATGTCGTATATAACGTAGAGTAGCACCTTTCTCCATCCTCACCAACTCATTTCAATCTCATTTCTCTCTCGTAATTCTCACAATGAATCTCTGAAATGTTGATATGATTCCTTTGTGCCTTATTTTCAATATCTATGATAACATTTCTTAATGAAATTTGTTTTAGTTTCAAAAATTACATCAATATGAACGATTTTTTGTAAAAGTCGTCCATGCCATGCTAACCCGATGCACGTTCTCTCTAACACTAAATGAAATCAAGCCCATCATGCTTGCATGAATTATCGAACTATTTAATGTGCTGCTCGTGAACTTGTTGATGCAATATTAAGACATAAAGAAAAAGAGAACATTTCCAAGTAAGAAATATTGTTGTTTGTTTGTGTTGTTCTTAATAAAAAAATCATTAAAATAAAACTAAATTTAGACTTAAGGGCAACAATTAAATACTCTTCACATTTGCATATAAACAGTAGGCGTGGCAGGTACATGTTTACGCCTTGTAATAATATATTATACGTCAGCTTGCAAGTAGAGTTTTACACTGAATGCTAGTGTTTGTCCATTATGGGCGTGTCTGTTATCCAATTACGCCCATTTTTGGCATATCGGTAGGTAGGATAATTATAAATAAGTATACCAAATTTCAAGTTCATAAATAAATTTTTGTGGCATTTAAACAGATTTTTGTCGATTGTAGGCGTGTCCGTCCATGCCTTTTTTGGCACATCGGATGAGATAACTAAACATAGATTTGTATACCAAATTTAAAGTTCAGAGGTTAATTTTTGTGGTTGATGAATAGATTTTTGTCGATTGTGGGCGTGGCTTTTGACTGATTTAGCTTATTTTAAAAAGCGATCTGCGTACAGATGGGGTGACAGGTACATAGTTACGCTTTCTAATAGTGTAGTCGAGTTTTATGGAAATTGTGAGTGTGTCTAAAAAAGTTCAATATTCGATACCAACGATAAAGATCGAATCACTACATAAAACGATTTTATTTATATCATTCAAAATCGTTATTTAGGATTTCTGCAATTTAAAAATCTTAATAAAAATTTAAAAAAGTAAAAAAGAAAAAAAAATAAATAAGGTTTTATAAGCTGAACCAGAATATAAATGATAAGGTCTCTGAGGCCTCTTTCTGCTGCCTACGAAATGATGCTTATAATGTGAAGGGCATAAAAATATTGTTAAAATTTAACAATAACATCTTCATTCTTTCCTATTCTACACTTTCAGTGGATAAATCGTAGAATTGACATCAACCAACAGCAACAATAATAACTCAAAAAAGAAAAAAACACCAAGTGACCATTAAAACATCACTACAATGCCTTTACGTGCAAATCAAAGTGCTTATTTTTTATTACAACCATAATACTATTTATACATAAAATGAAACCGTTTATAACTACATGTTGTTGCTTTATATTTATAAATAATGAAATAAAAAAGAAAAGAAAAGAAAACATTACAACAGTTAATAATGAAATGAATGAAAGTTGTGTTGTAAACACGAGCTCATTATTATGTCTAGTATTTAATACATTAAGTTTAATTTTATATATAAAAAAGAATTACTTTAATAAACTCACTATATTTACTGTTGAAACGTATTTTTGTAAATGAAGGGATTATTTTGAAGGTGACTTAAGTGTGAAATTTTCCAAAAACGTTTTCAATAGGGACATAACAATTTTGCATTTTAATACGAACGCACTCTCAAACATTTTTCATCATCTGTCTACATCCAAACGTTCGTCAAGGATAACATTTTTATTAAAAATTTCTTAAACTGAAGAAACTTTTGTTATGTAATGTTATCTTCTTTAATGTTTCGGAAATGAACTTGGGCCACTTTCAAAATAAATATTCATGTATTTTATGTAATTGTATAACAAGTAAAAAAAATGTAATTTGACTCAGTCAAATCTGAAATACTCTCCATATATATTTATAAGCGATGGGTGTGGCAAGTACATTATTATGCTTTCTAACGGTGTCTGTATTGCGTAAAAGTCGAGTTAAGGTTTTTTACAAATTGCGGCCGCATGTATTATGCGACCGTGCCCATTTTTGGCACGTCCGTTGGATGAGATAATTAAAAATATGTATACTAAATTTCAACTTCGTAGATGAAATTTTATGGCAGTTAAGTGAAATTTTGGGCGTGGTTCTGGACCGATTTTGCTTAAATCAAATAACGCTCTACTACTAGAACTACGAAATGTATGTAAAAAATATCAATATCTCAATATTTACGATAATGAGAATGCCAACAACAGACAAACGCGCGGATACCCGGACGTACATATCTGAGTTCGATTCAGTTTTTCATGATAATGATGAATAATATATATACTTAGTAAGATCTCTAATGCCTCTAATGTTTCCAAAGGAACTTGATATATTTTAGTCCCTTAGGTGTGGAGGGTATTTAAAAATAAAAGAAATTCTCAACAAAAGTCCTAAAACTGATCACATTCAATATAATGAATCTTGATTATTAACTACTACTATTGTTATTATTGTAATTTCGCGTTTTTTTTTTAACTTTTTATCTCTATTTAGGATTTAAATAAATATTATTAAAAAAATATATACAAACAGTGCAATTAGTTTAAACGGTTAAACGTTGGAAGGGGTGAGTATTGAGAGATTTAAACAAATTCACCAAAAGCGTTGATTTAAGATAAAAATCGAACACATAGATTATTTAGTAGAGACAATTATACTCCCATAATTAATAAGGCGTATATCTCTGATTGCTCTGTTAAATTAACAGAAAGATAAAGAGAGACACAAAATCATCATAATGCGAGATTTGTAAGAGTTGAATATGTTGCCTTAATATATAAAACGAAAAGACTCGAGACTCGTTATTATACTTACCAGAATAACAATCTCTCGAGCAGGACCTTATGCTACATAAAATTTGATTTTTTAAATAAATAAATTTTTATACCCTCCACATAGAATATTATATTATTAGTATATTCTGACGCCTCTTTCCGGGTGTTGCAAACAGAAAGACAAACTTAGTATACTCCCCTTAACTTGTGTCGAGGGTATAATTGCAAAATTTTAGGCTTTTATTTTGGTAACACTTCAAGCGGCACTCCCTGCAATGTTGACTTAACATTACACGCTAACAGTCTTCGCATAACGAACATCTTTGTTTGCATTTAGTTTACATTTAAATTCTAACGTATTTTTTTTTTTCGAAAGCCACAATTTTCTGGGAAGAGAGTTAAAGAAAACGCGATAGATAGGCAGATACAGAGAGAGAGCCAGTGGCAGAGAGAGAGAGAGAGTAAATTTATGTGTGGTGAATTTTAAACGAGTAGAAAATTTGATTGAAACGTTAGCGTTTATTTCAGTATCACTGTAAACTCGAGCTAAGGTAGATATCGAAAACTCAATAAAATTAGACGCGCCACTGTATACTAAGCTAATTCTTACTACAGCAACCATATCACTAGTGTGTGTGCTTACATATACGTTAACTAATATACAAAGTAAAACTGATTTAAAAATTTAATTCAATTTAAAAATGATTTTCCCGACTAAACGCTATCATTAGATGGAAAATAATGAAAATTTAAAGCAAACAAAATAAGAAAATTATGTTGGTTAAGAATAACGGAAATTAACTGTTCATACAAATAATTATTAATTAATGTGAGTGTGTGTGTATGTGTGAGTATTTACAATTACATGTTGTGTGAAAAGATTCTAAAAATTCTTTTAATGTCAGATGATGATCTCTAAGGAAAGTAACGCAAATGATTTAAATGGATGAGATCAATTTTAATAAATAAGAAAATACAAGTGAAAATGCTATGGTCGGTTAAGTTCGACCATTCAATATTCTACACCACTTAGCTACACAAATTATGCTGCAGGAAACGTGGGACATTGCCTTTTAAGTCATTTGGCGAAATTTAATTATATATAGTCCAATCCGGACCATCATTACAACAGCCTATTCTTAAGCTAATTAAAGATTCTTCCCCAAATTTTGTGAAAAAGTATTAAGAATTGAAAATGTTTGCCATATAAAGATTTATTTAAAATAAGAGCCTTATAGGGGAAGCAATTCTATAAGTGGTCCAATTTAAACCATTTTCAATAGGATACCGAATTTCGTCGAAATATCTTAAAAAATGCAACCTGTAGCTTTAGTACAATGTTACATGGACAGACAGACGGACAAACTTAATGTACCTTTTGTCGCAAGTGGCAAGCAGGGTATAAAAAAAATATATGTATATAAATAAAACGTCAATTTTTTGTTTGCTATTTTCAAAATGAGAACAGAGTCAAATGCCAAGAGGTGACAGCCAATTGAAGCACAAAATGATGGATTTGCTTGCCAACTTCTTGATCAGCGGCTTTTTTCTTCTATCTCATTATATACATATTTTTTCTTTTATCTGATTACTTAGATGAAAAACAATGACTGTTTATTGTGTTTGCCAATGTGGTGTTGTGCGTGTGGGTATGAGAATTTATCTTGAATAATACTGATGATCGTTCTTGTAAATTGTAACATAAATGATGCCATTCAGTTATAGTGTCAATAGTTGTTTAACGATTATCAAGAAGCCTCTTAGTCCTTTTATGTTATTTGTGCATGTATTTATGTATACATAGAGTATGTATACTGTACCGTACTGTACTTATAAATCTTTATAATTTTAATTAACTTTAGCGTTGTAAGTGTATCCGAAGATGCTTTGGTTGTTGATCGATTCACGAATAGAAAAATTGAAAAAAGGTAAACTTGATTGAGGATCATATCAGTAACTGAAAAAATTTGTCATGGCTATAAAAATAGATCTACCGGCATAATTACTCTAGCTTAAGCATATATAGAACACAATAATTTTGGTTGTCTGTACGTCCGTATTTTTTTGGTTTTTTTTCGTTTTAAATTTAGTAAACGTAATTTGGAGGTCAAAGGTCATCAATTTGCGAACTTTATCTTGAATCGTGATTGCATAAAATACGCGCACATAAATATAAAGTACAATAATAATTTCAATCAATTTTACAGAGACTTTATCAACCAGCTAGTCTGTCTTGTTCATTAAGTTTAGATTTAATCGATATCATATTTCGATCATAATTTTTTTTCGATTGCTACCTATAAAGCTAAATAACAAATTCGCCCAATTTGCAGGAATGCGCCTACCTTGTCCACGTTTGCTTCAATATATTCATGGAAAGTCCATTAAATTCCAGTTGACTTAATCAATATAATTATTTCGAGCAACATTTGATTTATAACAAACTATATACAAATAGTGGGTGTGGCAGGTACATAATTACGTTCTTTAATAATACATATCAGCTAACAAGTAGAGCTCTACAAAGTGATATATTTAACTGATCTAAGGTACAGTAAAGGTCAACCCTTCACCTTGGTATGTATGTTTCAATTAAGAAGAGAACAGAGGCAGGAAAATGTAACGAATATAAAGAACTTATATAGGTGCTAAGTTAAGAACTAAGATCAGGGTCGGCCGCCTTTCTTTTCGGCGCTTTTTTTAAGATACAATACAAACTTGGTTGCGTATGCCATTATAAAATATATTTGTATTGAGAACATTTTGGATCGTTCTAATGAAGGACAAGCGTATGTACGCACATTTGAGGGACACAAGTCAGACTTAACAAATTGAAAGAGATGCCACCGTAGCAGCAGCTATAATAAAAAGTAATGTTTTTATATATATTTAAAGCGCTACAAGTGTTTCTGTTATGCTTAACACATGAACTCTTATAATTTGCATGCCTTCTATAGAGTTTGATGGGCTTTCAATTATTATTTTTTGTTTTATTTTTTAAGCAGTGTTCTTTGATGATACTTTTTTTAACTATTGAATTATTATTATTGAATATTTTCTATAAATAGTTTGCTCTTAATCAGCACATGTTTTAAGAAGCTTTTAATGTAACTAGCTTTGGGCCTACTGTTGTATGTAACAGTTTAATGATTTTTCACTCACAAATAATCTCTTTCATTCATTCATAATTATAAAATTTTTTTCTAAATTCTAATTATTGTTTTTATTGTGCTTACATGGGGAATGTTTCGGATTCGTTTTAAACTAAATATAAAAATACCAAAATACTAAATGCGTGCTCCATTTCTCTGATTGAGTGAATGTGGCAGAGAGACCCCATTAATAATATGAATATACGCGTGTATATAGACAGTTTACAAACACATACTCAATTCTTATAATAGAGGAGCCGCACTTTTATGGTATATTTGTATGTTTAGTATGTTGTATATAGATCGTTTTATTTATGTTCCGGTGAATTTTTTTTTTAAATGATTATATATAGACATACATTGTTATTGTTGTTGTTATTGTTGTTATTTTAAAATGTTCGTTTAACACAAAAATTTCACTTTCGTTGGGTTAAAGAGATTTATGGCATTACATATACATGAACAAGGGTTGAACGTTTGTATAGATGGACGTACTACGGACTGACTGATGTGGTTGCTTGTGATCGTCATGCTAATGATGACAGTTTCTGTTTTTTTGGGGATACATAAATATTCTTTATTGAATTAATCCAAATATAACATACATTTAATGTTATGTTGTGTGTGATGAATATTATTCAAAAAAAGAACTAAATTTGTTTTAGGCCAAATCTTAAATATCTTTCACATCTATATAAAAATGGTGGGCGTGGCAAGTACATGATAATGGCCCCTAATAGTGCATGTATTATGTCTCACCTTTACCTTCTATAAGAATTGTATTGGCATTTTTTTTTAAGACCACGCCCACTTTTGGTTTATTGATAGATGGGGTAATTATGAATGTGTGTAGCATATTTCAATTCTATAGATCAATTTTTGTGGTATATATATACATTTTTATCGATTGTGGGCGTGGCTATTGAACGATTTTGACCAATTTAAATAGAAAACTGCGTGCAAAAATTAAAAATATTTACACAACATTTCCATTCAATATCTCAAATTTGCAATCCTGTGAGTATTAACAATAGACGGACATACGGACACACACGTCTGACAAACTCATCTAATGTGGAGGGTATAAAAAAAAACTTTCGATATCAAATACAATCAACTTAAAATATATTAAAATCTATCAAAATATAATTTATTAATATTATAAAGTGACAAACATACCAAGCATGGTGCAATGCTGCTGCTGCTTGATGATTGTGGACACTTTGTATGTATGTATGTAGGTATGCTATAAATAAGAGGGCCGAACATATGCATAAGATGTAAGATTTGTATCGCAGACGTTATGGTGCTGATGTATTTTCATTTTCATTGTCGTCATCAGCAGACGTCATCTTTAGAAATGAATGAATAAATTGATGATATTGACAAGTAAATTTGTATGTTTATAATGCAGTATGTGTTGGAACAGTTGAAAATAATGTAAATGACGCGGCGATGGTGTATCTTATTTTAAGCTTCTTATGGTTTCGTAAGTTATTAATAGTCTTCCACCTACAATTAACATTGCTATATATAGAATGCATTTGTGTGCATATAATCAAAGGTTCAGTTATAGAATAATTTCCGTAAAAATTCCATACGCCCATTACGCCCATTTTTTTGCTTATCGGTACATGCTTTAAGAACCAAACTTAAACTTCATAGCTCGTGTTTTAGGGTTAATGGATATATTTTTGTCGATTTTGGGCGTGGCACTTGACCGATTTCTACCAATTTAAATAGAAAACTACGTTCCAGTTGAAAATCTTAGAAACGATAATTATGAGAGACACACACACTGTCCCACGAACGGACATGTGGAAATCGATTTCGATTTTGAAGCTGGTCAGGAATATGTTTAGTCTGAAGCTAAGTGTTGCAAATGTTGTGACAAAGTGAGAACACCTTCAACCTTAGGATAGTGGTTATAATGTAATAATGATGATTATTTTACGTACAACATATTCTTCTTCTTCTTCCTTCTTTTCTGTTTACAAACAAAAGACGTAAGTTACATAAAGAAGCGTCCTCGCAAAAATGAATCTTTTCACCGTGCATTACCATGCACAACATCTGGGCCCCCCCTCCAAAAAAAAAGCATCTATTTTTATTAATATTTTTACGCATATACAAAAACCCTAGCCCTGACGTTTTATGTAGATTTTGAAATGCTTTTAATTTCTTGCCTGAGCGCAATTACATTTAAACATAAACATGCACACACACGCAAACATTCATGTATATGCTACATATGCGTTTTTTCTATTCATCAAATGAATTTACATGAGTATTGAATCGAAAACATGTATACATATGTTTATGAGTATGTTTTCATATAAACAACACAGTTTGTTACCTGTTCACTTTACTCCTAATGCAAATGCGGAACATTGTGTGTAGATGTGTTGTTTGGAATGATGTTTATGCCAAGTTTTTGCCCCATTTGAGAAGAAATCTTCAATCATAAAATGAACATTTTTATAACCGCCACATAAGAGGGAGGGGTGTACTAAGTTGGTCATCCCATTTGCAAGGAGGTGTCAAAAACCCTACAAAGTGTATATATATTGTTGATTAGTATGAAAAATAGAGTCGATCTACGCATGTATGTCCGTAAGTCCGTGCCGCCTTCTGTTGTTGGTACATGAAATTTGAGATATTATGCTAAAATTTTATATTCACACTACCATTATGCAAGTCGCTATTTAAATTAAGCAAAATTGGTCAAAAGCCACGCCCACAATTCACAAAAATCTATTTATCTGCCACAAAAATTGAGCTATAAAGATGAAATTTGGTGAAAATATTTATAATTATCCCATCCATAGTTGTGCCGAAAATGGGCATGGTCGGATTACAGACATTTCCACAATTTACAAAAAACCGTATTCAGTGAAAAGTTCGATTTGCAAGCTAATACGAAATGCATGCATTATTATATATACAATATATTATACCTGCCACGCCCACTGTTTCTATGTTGATGTTGAGGGCAGTTAAGATTTGGCTTAAGCTAAATTTAGTTTTCTTATTTGTTTTATTTTTGAGGGAGTACAAGTGCATATACTTATAATAATTATTTCTTATGATACTCTAAGCAAGTGCATAAAATGATTTTTGTTGGCTGTGTGCTAAAAGTTTTCTTAGGGAAAAATGTATACAAAAACAAATACAATAAATAAACAAGTGTTTTCTATGGAAACGTCAATCATTTGGATTTGTTTTAAGAGGTAATCAAAAGGAAATTGCAGACTACACTGATTACTGCAATATAATCTGGAATGGTCTTTAGATAATAATAATAAAAATTAAATAGCTGTTCGGCATATAAGGGATTAATTGGAAGCACCTCCCAACCTGATTCGATGAGGTCTACTTTATAAGTTATTTTATGCCTTTTTAGACCTTAAGGTGGGGAACATAAAAAGTGTTATATAAACCAAGTCAAGGAAAAGACTGCTCTAGGGAAAGTAAGCTGCGTAGAGTACTCGAAGTACTCGCGCTACTAATGGGGAGAATCATAGATGTTTTAATTATATTGTCTGGTGGGGCAAACGCCTTATTTATGTAAATAAAGTAATGTTTTGCATGCTACTCAATACTACTACATTTTGTGCGCCCATTTGTTCCAATACATTGACATTGACGCTACATCATCGCTGTACAAGTACAATTTGTTTCACTATTGTTATTGTCTGTCTTGAAAAGTGATTTATTTTCTTTAATTCTAAATGTCATTTCCGAGTTCTAGAAGTACTAGAGGTCGGTTATTATAAATGCAAACAAAACAAAAACCTGACCTCATGTGCCAGCATAACGAAACAATGTAAATGATAGGAGTTAAGAAAAGGAAATATACACAGGCACACACACACATATATGTATATATATATACGTATGTCTGCATATAATTTTAATTAATTGAACGCACGTAAGCAGCTTATATGCTTCAGTTGGTTTGTATGGCAGCACATGCTTAAGAAATTATTAAAAACTATTTCCGATTGGAATTAATTACAATATACTTGTCCATATATAAGCAGTACCAACAATAAACACGTAAAAGAATCAAATCTTAAACACCCTCCATCTCTCGATACAAACAGTGGGCGTGTGCAGGTACATTAATCACTCTATAGGTTTTGTTCTACATATCAACAAACAAGTGGAATTCTGCGTTTAATAAAGTTTTTGTAAGCTGGGGGCGTGTCCGTTATCCAATCACGCCCTACGTTTCAGCTTGCAAGTAGAGTTTTATGCCGAGTACTATTTTTTTGTAAATTATAGGCGTTCCTGTTGTCCGACCACACCCATTTTTGACACATCGATGCATGGATGTCTTATAAATATACTTACCAAATATCAACCTAATAACTTAATTTTTGTGGCAGATAAATAGATTTTTGTGAATCGTGGGCGTGATTGTTGACCGATTTTGCTCAATTTAAATAGCGATCTACGTGCAGAAGCTGTAAAAACTGTCTGTACAAAGTTTCAACTTAATATCATAAATTTTACGACCGTGATAGTGCCTGCAACAGATGGACATACGGACGTAGGCATATAAAACAACTCAGCGATGCGGATCAAAAATGTATATAAAGGCTCTGAAGCCTCCGTTCGGGTATTGCAAACGATACAACAAACTTAGTACCCCCTCATTACTAAGTTGAAAGGTATAACAAATGTCTGTACAAGCAATATATATATATGCGTAAATGTCCCGCTAATGCTTGCACACATATGCAAACAATATGTACATGCTAACAATATTTCAATATTCCATTCTACATTTCGTTTTTTTATAATAATTTTATATATGGGCCTTTAGCTATACTTACACATACACATGCAACCAATATAACCAATAATAATAAAGTTGTTGCTTCGGTTGTTATACTCGTATAATATGTAATCATAAAGTATGTTTATAGGCTTTTAAAGTGTTTGCGCGCGAATCTTCGATTTATTGAAGTCAGAAGTCAAACGAATTGTATGGAACCCAGACTAATAGTCCACTTCTCGCATATATGGAGTATAGTGTGTTGCTGTTGTTTTTATTGTTCTTCTAGAGGAATCTATTACTCAGTTCAATAAACTTGTTATTGTTGTTTTGTTGAAATTGAAATTACTTTATAGGTTTATTTTGCAAATTGTAATAGTTTTCCACAATTTATAGACGTTTCCTTACCTACTGTTATGAAGGAATAAATTATGTTCGGAAATGTGTTTGTAATATTAATGTGATAACAAAGAACACATTTGTCTTAGGCCAAGTGTACTTACAAAAAGTGGGCGTGATAGGTTACGCCCTATACTTGGGTATGTATTACGTATCAGCTTGCAAATCGATTTTTACGCGGAATATGATTTTTTGTAAATTGTGCGCGTGCCTGTTATTCGACCAGGTTCATTTTTGGCACAGCGATGGATGGGATAATTATATATATATGTACTAAATTTTAACTTGATACATCAATTTTTGTAGCTGATAAACAGTTTTTTGTCGATTGTGGGCGTGGCACTTAAGCGATTTTGTCTAATTTAAATAGCAATCTGTGTGCAGAAACTATAATCGTCTATATAACCACCCTGTAAGAATGCCGACATAGGAGACATTGTTGCTGATCAAAAATATATACATATAAGTTACTTTGTAGGGACTCTGACGCCTCCTTCTAAGTGTTGCAAATGGAACGGCTCACTTAGTATACCCGGAGGCCCTAAACCATACCATCGTTATTGCTTTTTTTCTTTATACAATTTCTTAAGCTTTCCTCTCAAGTTTTAAACATTTTGACAAATTTTCCACTCTGCGACAGGTGACCTATGCTTATGAAGGTGGTATTACCATAAGTGTAAACATTTGCATAATACATATTATTGGTGGGGATTCCCAAACAGTTAAGGTAACAGAAAAATGCATTATTCATAAACCAATCAACGGTAATAATGAAAAGCAAACCGAAACAGTTTCTACTGCAACACCTTATCTATACTGGTATATATGTATATGTTGCGATATCTACTATAATTTATGTACTACAACAATAAGCAACATTTTGGGAAACACATTTCTATATAGAGAACGTATGGAGTAACTCTGTCAATTTTCTTGTATTTTGTTATGCTACCGTTTTACCGCCGATCGTATGTTTAGCTTATGCTATACATACACATACAGACACACATTACGTATTTATGCTTATGGTATTAAGCGTGCATGTTTGTTTGACTATGTGGTGGTGGATGGTTGGTTGGTTCGTTTTGCATTTGATTATGTTTCGGTGTCGGTGGCCATCGCGTAGTTCATTTTAATTAAATATTCCTTCCTGTTGTTAGTTTTTTTTTTCTTATATACATGTATGTACAAATACGAGTATTTACGTGAGTTTACAAATGCATACGTGTACGTGTATTTGTTTATATACATATTTTTATGTTTAGTTTAATGTTTTTTGGTTTTTCTTTTTAGCGTAATTTTTACTTTATTATTAGTTTCTCTTTTTTATTGGTTTATTAGTAGTTGAAGTTGTTGTCTGTTGTGTTTTTGCGTCCAAAGATAGTAATATATATGTAGGTATATATATATATATATCATAATGGGTTTTACATACATTTTGTCCATATTTACATATAAACGGGGGTGTCTGAACTCTTCTACAAATTGTAGGGGGAACGGACATTTATGTCTTGTTTCATTTGTCAGTTTCAGTTTATTTGCAGAGGTACGCTTACATTATGTATGCGTGAGTACATGTGTGTGCTTTATAGCAGAAAGGGTAGATTTCAATGATAAACGCAATTGTTATTAATATGCTTATTAAACACTTATGAATACAACATATAAATAAAATAATTTTTCTATCTAGTACCTTTCGTAAAACCGTTTCTTTGCTTTTAATGTCAACATTTACAATAATTGGTAAATGTTATCGAATTGTTTGCTTAGATAATCTAGCAAATTATGTCAAACTGACATTTTCATACATTCCACAAAAAATGGAGGGCTTACTATGTTTGTCATTCTAAATATTTTGACTATAAAATTAGAGTAAGCGTTCTTAAAGTTGCGACCGCCGATTTAGAATTGCGTTAGTAATTATTCAAATATTGCTTATATGTGAATTTCACCCTCATAAAAATGTTAACTTTCATTGACCTTATGATATTGAAAGATCAAGAAAAATGTTCAAGGGTGCGTTCATATTAAAGAACAACATTGTTGTGACTGTATTGAAAAAACTGTTATATAAATAGCCGTGTCTGTCTGTCCGTCTATGTGGGGAAATCATTCTCCCCGTGTATTGAAGATGGTATATACAGAATTTTCGTTTGTGAAATTCATTATAATAAAAATATTAACCTTGACTGACATTTTGACATTGACAGATCAGGAAAATCATTCATGGGTGTATATGTATGAAAATACGAAATTGTTATGTCCCTGCTGAAAAATCTCTTACATATATAATGCGGGTACTTTTACATAACTTAAAATAAACGATCTTGACTGAACACCAATCAACTGGTTGTTAAATAAATTAATTAAACGTAACATTAAAGAGACATGCTGGTAGTATAACAACAAAACAAAAAAAACGTGGGAAAGTTTTCATCTGTTATTTATTTCTACTCATTTACCACTTGCAGATAAATGACGAAGCGATTCCCTAAACAACGAAATGATAATGATAAGTACAACAAATCAAAGAGAACCATTTACAACACAAACAACCATAGCAGACAGCAGCCCCGGTAAGAGTCCCAGAAATTATACGAATGAAAATATTAAAAATTATTCAGCCTGCGCACTATCAAAAGGAAAAGTAGCTCAAAATAAACAGTTCATAACCATTAGACAAAGTACAGTCTTTGTTAACAGCAAAACAATTGTTAAGAACACAAAATTATACAATAAACTTCAGAATAGCAGCAGCAGCAGCAGCAGTAGCAGCAGTAGCAGCAGTTGTAGTAGGAATACTAGGAGTAGCAACAGTTATGTCCAATTATTCTGTAATCGTTTCATTCAGTTGATTATTAATTTATGTAATGCCTTGAGAAAACAGTATTTGGTGACATTGTTTCTACTATTACTCTCCACAACATGTTCCTTATGTACAGCCTCGCTGTGTAACGCTCAAAGTTGGTGGGATTCGACAAGACATAGGTGTGCTCCCTGCACGGTATGTAAAGGTGACATGATACCATTGAGACCCTGTCAAATCCATCAGGATACTATATGTGGTTCCATTTATGATTTGAAAATCGATTGGGTACTACTGTCTAAAACGGAGCCAAACTGGAAGGAGGTAAGTAGTAATCATGACATGTGTCTACTTAACTAGATCGGTCGGTTAATAGAATGGGAGAGTTTTCCATGTAGCTCTTACCCCTTATAAATAGACAATTCAAAATCATATTTTTACGTAGACAGTTCCGCAGTTTTGAGCTTTGCGGAATTAGAACTCATAACCTCCTGTGTTAGGCTTTCAACTTTCAATTTCAAATTATTGATAACATCCTCTGAATGGTTTCTAAAATACGTTTACGGGTAACACAATGGGGCTATATTTTAGCTTAAGCGAATCGCGTACATCCGATCTACTTAACCTGCCCTAACCTAACCTAGGCCTTCGTCTTATTCAGGCAAATGTAACTTTACTTGAAATGGGGCTATGGAGTGTTTCTCCATTGGCGGAGTAATTTCTCTACCTTGGTGGTACAATTGGCGTTTATAGAAAACACCTTCCTTTGTAAAAAAAAAGCTGTAAAATTTCTATGTTAGTGAAACCATACCCACCTATACCACCCACATATAATGAAATCAAATTAAAACTTGTATATTTTGTATAAATATTTCTTCTTTTTTTTTTTTGTTTATTAATTTTTCTTAGCGTCGAAAGTATGATGACAGCGATTATGCGTTTGATCATCATCATTTAACGGCCGAACAGTTGCAACAGCTGGAGAATGACGTCGTACCGTTGGATTGGCAAACGGCCGCTCTCTTTTTAGCCGTTTTAGCCTGTTTATTATTCTTTATAGTCGCCGCTTGCATACTCGTACATCATATGAGACAGTGGCGACGTATGGAACGCCGATTAGATCAAGGTAAGTAAGTGTATTTTTTTGAATAATTATAAACAAGTAAACAAACGAAATACGGCTTAAACCAAATCTTAAATACCCTCCACATCTACAAACAAATAATGGGCGTGGTAGGTACCTGGCACACGTATCAGTTTACACCAAATTCTAACTCCGCAGTTTATTTTTTAATGTAGATAAATATATTTTTGTAGATTGTGGACGTGCCTATTTATTGATTTTGATCAATATAAATAGCAACCTGCTTGCAGAGATTCTGCTTAATATATTCAAATTTACAACCTCGAGGAAAAAACAACCGACGGACGTAAGGACACAGGTTTTTGGTGCTGACGTATGTTGCCAAAGGAATGACAAATGTACAATCTCTCATCTTATGTGGAGGGTATAAAACGACGAAAAACTGTGTGTGTCTACGGATTTGCATCAATATGCTTGAAACGTTTTCAATTTAAAGTTTTACTGAATTTTGGTGCCGTGTTAAGTGTTGTTGTTTTATAAACAAGAAATGAGTGAAAAAAAAATTAAAATGAAAAACCATTTCAATGAAGTATTGGAATCGTATACAATTCGCATCAGTGGTAATTTTTTTATTTCTTTTTTATTATACCCTCCACATAAGATATACTAAGCTTGTCATTATGTTTGCAATACTTAGAAGGAGGGATCAGAGACTCTACAAAGTATATACATATGATCAGTGTCAAAGACTGAGTCGATCTAGACATGTATGTCCGCGTGTCCGTGTGTCTGTCTGTTGTTGGCATTCTCACGGTCGTAAATTTCGAGATATTAAGCTGAAATTTTATACCTACACCTTTGGTTTTTGCACGCAGAAAAAAATGGGTAAAATCGGCCAAGAGCTGCGCCCACAATATATATATCTGCCACAAAAAATGAGCTACAAAGTTAAAATTTAGTTTACATATTTTTAATTATCCTATGCATCGATGTGCTAAAATTGCTACGCTCGGATAACAGACACGCCCACAATCGCCAAAAATCTATATATCTGCCACAAACATTGAACTTGAAATCCGGTATGAATATTTATACTGATGCCGTCCTCCGATGTGCCAAAAATGAGCGTGGTCGGATAACAGAAACGCCCATATTTAATAAAAAATCATGCTCACCGTAAAAATGGACTTGCAAGCTGAAACGTAATACACTATTAGAGGGCGTATGCATATACCTGTCACGCCCACTATTGTAAATGTGGAGGGTATTTAAGATTTGGCCTAAGCGAAATTTTTTTTCTTTTTACTTGTTTTTGAAAATATGTTGAAGTTCAAGTTAAACCGTAGTAAATATTGTTTTATTTGTGGCACCTGTTGTTAAAGGATTTTTTCTTTATTATACTTTTAACAAGAAGAAGATTTTGTGCATTGTACAGTTTCAGTTTGTTGAAATATATTATTGGACATTATGCATAAATAAATCTACAAGATCTGGTAAACAAAAAAATCTTAGAGGAGTTGTCGTTTGCATAGTAATTTTTTTTCAGGAGAATTTGAAAGAAATAATCGGTTAGGGTTTTTTTTGCCTTGTATTCGCTGAAAGAATGCACGCAGAGTATTTTGTGTCTCCTAATCCATTGCTTAATAGAATTAAGAGTCATGTTTGTTAGTATCAGCATATGTACAAATGTCATCAAGACGTTCAGAAGAGTTGTCATTACGACTACTAATGAGGTTTTAAAAATAAATTTAGTTTCTTTGGTTCGCGCGCGTTGCCCCCTTAGTTGAAGAAAATATAGAAATATGTAAAAAATAGCAAGATGAAGAACATAAGATATTATACGAATTATTCCCCTTCTTAAATTAAAGTTAGTTCATCATCATTACTGGTCGATTACTACCTGTTTGCTTTTACCAAATAATTAATAAATTTAAATTAGTTTATGGCATTTAATCGAGCGTTTTAATACAAACTTGTACTAAATAATGGGTTCTGCTGTTTTAGATGTGATTGTAAAAATGTACTACAATGGTTTTCTTTTTTTGTTGATTATCCGTATATTATAAAAATACAAGGGATGAACAAAATAGTATGATCACCATATATAGTACATCTTGTTGCATGTTGGCAACACTGTTTCCGTGTAAATAATTCGACGCGTTTCTATTCTACAGTTTACGTGCCAACTATTCTGAATCTATTCCGCGAAGAATTGCAGCTGTTCTAAAAACATGTAGCGGCTCAACATACTTATTAATAAATACATATGTTAGGTGTTCACATTATTTTGTCTATCCCTGATATACAGAAAAATTGTTTGAAATTTTTTTCTAAAAAACAGTCAAAATGTCATAAAACTCTGTGTTGTTGTTAGTTGATACAATTCCATAAATTAATAGTTTTTTCCGGTTTATTCATGACGCTTCTTCTTGGAATTTATCGAAAATTTATAGTTCTCAAAAAAGCACAATTTCAGGAAATATTCATCATCTGCAAATAATCTGTAAATAGTAATAAATATAAACATTTCCGAAATTTGTAAACAATAAAATTTTTATTGAAATAATTTAGGAACTGGTTCGCCTCCCATTAACAGGAATGTTAAATCGCTTTGTTTATGGCCTGCTCCAATTTTATACGATTTATACAAAACAAGTAAGAAAACTAAGTTTGGTTTAGGTCAAATCTTAAATACCCTCCACATCAACAATATAATAATGTAGGCGTGGCAAGTATATATATATATTTATATTTTTGTTAATTGTAGGTGTGGCTCTTGACCGATTGTTCCCATTTTATCTATACAAAATTTCAGCTAAACGGTCACCCGGACATACACGTCTAAATCGACTCAGTTTTTGACGCTGATCAAGAATATATATTCTTTGTTGGGTCCCTGACGCCTCCTTCAGGGTGTTGCAAACGAAATAACAAACTTAGCATACCCCCTATTATGTGGAGAGTATAAAAAAATTGGAATTTTTCTAAATGCATGCTGGATTAAATTTGATAATTTATTATGCCAATGCGTATTTATATCCATGACGTTATAACTTAATTACAAGAATTCGATCAGAATGTTTTCAAGATCAGCGTACGTGTACGCTTACAAGATGAAATCATTGCTATTAATTAGTAAAAATCAAGGCGCAGTACTTTGGTTTTCATATAAAGAATATTTTTTTTTAAACGTATAAATATAAAGAAATTTAAAGAATATTTTATGGTGTTCATATGTTCGTTTCTTTTTGTAACGCTTACGGTCACCAAAATTTCGTTAAGTTTGTACCTTGGACTTATTTAAAAGATACGCCTACAATCACTAAAAATCTTCCTTGGCTCATAAAGCTTCATTATGTAAGTTCCTTCAGCCTTCGTCTTTCATTTCTAGTCACCATCGCTACCTTTTGCTGTCGCTGAATTTCGGTGCAAAATGACGTTACCTAAGCAAGTAGAAGTTAAAGACGACGTCGACAACAACTTACATAATAAGACTGATGGACTGATAGAAGAAAGAAGCGTACTTGCCACGCGTTCAGATTAAATTAAATTAAATTCCAACTTCATAGGTCAACTTTCAAGCCCATATTTAAACCAAATTTTAACTGTATTGCTCAAGTTTTG
This sequence comes from Ornithomya chloropus, assembly GCA_963971445.1. Classification (NCBI taxonomy): domain Eukaryota; kingdom Metazoa; phylum Arthropoda; class Insecta; order Diptera; family Hippoboscidae; genus Ornithomya; species Ornithomya chloropus. The sequence goes on from OZ020529.1 coordinate 31,554,757, forward strand.
TGGCAGATAGATAGATTTTTATCAATTGTGGGCGTAACTATCGACCAATTTTACCCAATTTAAACAGAGATTTCAAATTAGAAGTATCGGAACAAAATTTCAGCTCAGACATATGGACATATACACATGGACATATATGTCTACGTCGATTCAGTTTTTGATGCTGATCCAGAATATATATACTTTGTAGGATCTCTGGCGCGTCCTTTTGGATGTTGCCACAGGAATGACAAACTTAGTATATTGGCCTCCTCACAAAAATAAGGAAAAATTTACTTTTCGACATGATATCGTTTTTTCTTTACACCGAATAATTTTTTTCTTCCATTTACATCCAACAAGTCCATGATGTTGTTGTTGTTTGCAGCGATTGTTACTTACACCTCACAAATAATCGATTTTCATTGAGTGCAAACATTTACTTCATGTGTAAGAACACATTCATGTCTGAACGTTTCCAATGGGCCGGGTGCACTGTGTTGTAAAAAAATAAAAATAAAAAAAATAACAACAATGCAATGTAAAAAAATGTTGCCATGTAAAGTAAACCAACAGGAAAATCAGAAAATAGAAATTCGACATGAGGGAAAAACTACAACAACAACAACAACAACAACAACCCGACATACAACATGTGTTTAATTTTCGTTGTCTATAAAAGAAATGTTTATAATTATTAAGATGCACGCAATACAGAGACAGTGTGCATCACATGCGAATAAGAAGAAAAGTACGGAAAAGTTCTTATATTTTGTTTTTTATGTGTGTGTGCGCATGTTACAATAGATCAGATGAATGAATGAAGTAACAAATTCAAATCGACAGATAAGTTAATGAAATTCATTTCTCTTCGTTTTCTTTCTTCTTTGTTATGGTAGATGTGGAGGAATTGTCCACAAGACTTATGGCCAAATTGGCTGAAGTCCAAAGTTTAGAAGGTGGCACATTTTTCATAGGCAATGCAGATGCTTTGGGTTTAACAACGGCTACAGCCATGACGGCAGCAGCCGCAGCAGCTACATTTCACCATCAACCACAACATGTCAAGTTACCAGGTAAGTGAATGAGGGAGTCCGGTACATTTAAATACCCATTGACTTGATTATAGTCATGGTAACATTTCTGAATGGTCAGGATTATAATCTATGTGTATGGATTATGTTAAGACACTCTTGAGAATCACTTAAAAAATTGTTTTTATGCCCTCCGCATAAACTGGGGAGTATGCTAAGTTTGTCATTGCATTTGCAACACCTAGAGAGAGACGATAGAGACTGAACAAAGTATATATATATTTTTGATCAGCATCAAAAACTAAGTCGATCTAGATATTTGTGTCCGGGTTTTCGTTATATATTGTTGGCTCTCCTATGGCCGCAAATTTTGAGATATTGAGCTCAATATATTTTAGTTTCTGCATATAGATATTTATTTAATTTGGGTAAAATTGGTCAGGAGACACGCCCACAACCGAAAAAAATTTACTTATTTGCTAAAAAAGTTGGGCTATGAACTTGAAATTTGAATATTTTTATAATGAGCTTATCCATCAATGTGCCAAATATGGGCGTGGTCGCATAACATAAATGCCCAAAAACCGTACTCAATGTAAAACTGAACTTGCAACGTAAGCGTAATATATACACTATTAGGGGTCGTAATCGTTACCTACCACGCCCACTGTGGATGGGGAGGGTATCTACGATTTGGCCTAAGCCAAATATAGTTTCTTTTCTTGTTATTTTTAATACCTTGTCAAGTTATCTCCACTTTTCTCAAGTGGTTTGTGTTGTTTTTACCGAAGAGTACATTGTGGTCTCTGTAGTATTTTGTAAATTATGATAATTTGCTAGATTTGAAATGCACTTGTAATGATCGCTTTAATGACTTTCTTAGCTACAGCCTTCCCATTAGATAACCTACACTTAACAAAGTTTTACAATCAATTACTTTGCTACATAATGGAGAAATTTTAAGAAATTGTTTAGTCATCTTAAGTTCATCAACAAAAAGGAAAAAAAAACAACACAACGATTATTAAACAATTCAATGTCAATTGCAATAATTGCAACCTTCATTCATGTAAATAAGGGAAAAAAATTGCTATTTAATGATCATCCCCACACGCCGTCATGCATCAATATAAAAATGATTTCTTTAGCGACACTCACAGAATACTTAACAACATCACTTATTTCTGCGTAATATATAATATAATATAAACAAGATATATGTGAAGTGAATAAGGTGCGATTTATGAAGCATTCACATATAATTTATTTCTACAGCCATAAACTTATAGACAATACAATCAATACAATCAATAAAGAATATTTTTTTCATTTTTATACCCATCACCTTGAGATAAAGGATATATTCACTTTGTCAACATGTTTGTAATATCCAAGAAACGGATTTAAAGGCCCTTCAAATTATATATATTCTTAATCAGCATCAGAATTTGAATCGATCTATGCTCACAATCAACAGAATAAAAAATTGACCTATAAAGATGAAATTTGTTACATATATGTATAGTTTATCCATCGGAGTGTGGAAAATGGGCATGGTCAGTTAAAATTTACAAAAAAAAATATTTGACGTAATATCGTTAATAGAGAGGACTTCCTTTATAATAAGTCTTTAAGTGGGGAGGGATTGTAAAAAATGGTTCAATTAGAAGCAACTCTTAAGCTCAAAATGAGTCTTTGTACTAAATTTCTCAAAAAATACGACCTTGATCTCAAATTTACAGAAAGATAGACAGACAAAGGGAATAGACAAACAGACAGATTAGACAGAATAGAAAGAATATACAGAATAGAAATAGGTCATGATTAAATAAAGATTTTTGATAGTTTGATAGTTATAAGTATTATTTTATTGATTCCAAGTGGAGGGTATTCAAAATTTAGATTTAAAAGAAAACTAAACCTTACTATAGCGTTACATTTATTAAATTAAATTAGAGGTCAAATAACTACACTTAAACCTTTACTATTTTTTCCATTTGCAGAAATGTCGGACAAACATCAGGAGCGTCGATTATTATCCACCATTAAATCGGGCAATGTTTACATAGAAGAAAACGGTTCAAAATGCTAAAATTGTTCAAGTGATTCCAACTAAAAGGTTAGAAACAGGAAGAAGGTGGAATACTAAGCAAATAAACGAAAATTTAATTTAAGCATACAACGAACAACTGAACAACTACTTAAATTCAATTCATTTGATGATAATTTCATAATAAAGAAAGTATGCAAGTTTTTTCCTTCAAAGAAATTATATAGAGACGTAAAAAAATGATTTGTTGTCGTCTTGAGTATTTACGTTTTGTTTTTAAATGGATTAATATGTTGTGAATGTGGAATGTAACGAACGAGAGTCACAATTAATTAAGAAATGTACACATAAATATATATAAATATACATACATACGTTGCGTATACTAACCCAGAAAACTACTTCTACTTCTACTTAGATCCAGATGAGGACAATAATGTTGCACTACACACATACACACTAACAACTGTCTGTTACATTAACAGCACAATTTACAGTAAAACGCTCATTAATACATGTGCGTGTGTAGTGGTGTTAAGCAAGTAAATATGGGAATAAATTTAAGTGCAATAGAGGTACTATTGTACACATTATATGTAAAACATATAATTTTATTTTATTAAAAAAAAGTAAGGAAACTAAATTTGGCTTTGGCCAAATCTTCAATACCCTTCTATAATAGTGGGAGTGGCAGATTTATTATTATGCCCTCTAAAGGTGTATGTAGTTGAGTTGAGTTTTACGTAGAGTATGATTTTTTTGTAAATTGTGGGCGTGTCTGTTATTTGACCAGGCCCATTTTACCACTTTAATGGATAGGATAACTATAGATATGCATACCAAATCATTCAATATCATACCTCAATTTTTGTGAATTGTGGGCGCGGCTTTTGACCTATTTGCTGCGTGCAGAAACCTCAAGTGTTTGTACAAAATTTCAGCTCAATATCTCATAATTTACCATATACAATAGACAGACTCACGGACACATAGACGTACGGACATATGGACGAACGATTCAGTTTTTGATGCTGAGCCAGAATATAAATACTCCTTATAGGGTCTTCACCTGATTGTTGTAAATAGAATGACAAACTTAGTATACGCCCCATCTTATGTGAAGGGTATAAAAATAGTTATAATTAATGTTGTATTGTTTTAAAAATAGTACAATGTGTAACATAAACCTTTTAAAATGTATACTCATTTAAATTAATTTTTTTAATATTATAGCTGAACAACACCTTCATACTTAATGTAAATACAATACAACGACATCGCCATACTTAACGTAATATATTATATTATGGTTAACCCTACATGTATACCATTGAGATTTAATTTGAATTAATTTATAATCACCTAATAACTAAGTGGCAGAAGAGATGAGAATAGAAGAAGAATCGTAACTTAAAATATTCTTGATTAGCAGTCGTTGCAATTATTCTCATTATTTAACGAATAATTCATAAAATGATTGAATGATTGTCTGTAAGAGAATGAATAGCATTTAGCATATCATCACGTTTATGGATACGTACGCATACAGCAATTATTGTATAATGTAGTACTAAGCATACATACCATATATATGATATTACAGTTTATACTTCTATATATTGTAAAAATTAATGCCCACATAGTGCATATAAGTAAAGAAAATATTTCATAAATTATTTGTAATAATAAGTTCGTTTGGCTTCTACCATCGCATCAATTATTCTATGTAGTATTGTAATAACAACGGCAACAACCATAACGTATATCAATAAACATTTCAGTAAGAAATAAATTCAATGTGTGCAAAAATGAAAATAAAAATTGAAAAAAAGAAAAATAAAATAAATTTATTTACTATTGAGAATTACTATTGATTTTAGGCGTCCAAGTGACTGTCAGTGAAACTCAAGTGGTAGCTATAGTGTGTAGGGTTGTATTTTTATCTTTGAATTCCCTTCACATTGTCCCAAAATATGATATGCCACCTCTTTGAACCAGACTTTGTCTAACTTTGCCTAATTTACCTCCCATGCACCATAGCCCTATTATTATATGTATTTTAGTCGAGATCTATATAGATCTTGAAGAACTTTGCATAACTGTATATAAACATATAATATTTATACCCTCCACTTAAGTTGGGGGTATGACAAGTATGTCATTCCATTTGCAATACTCTGAAGGAGAAGTCAGAGACTTTATAAAGTATATAGAATCAGGATCGGCATGAAAAACTGAGTCAAGTGTCCATGTGTCCCCTAGGCTGTCTTTTGTTATCATTTTAACGGTAAATTATGAGATATTCAGCTGAAATTTTGTACAGGTACTTTTAGTTTCTGCACGCCTATTTAAAATGGATCAAATTGTCCAAAAGCCACGTCCACAATACACATAAGTTTATGTATCTGTCACAAAAATTGACCTTTGGTACACATATTTATAATTATGCCTTTCAATGACGTGCCAAAATGGGTGTGGTTGGATTATACATACGCCCACAATTTACAAAAAACCTTACTCAGTGTAAAACTCTTACTAACAAGTTCATACGTAATACATATAATATTAGAGGGCGCAATTACACACCTGCCACTGCCACCTTTTGTACATGAAGGTGGAGGGCATTTAAGATTTGGCCTAAGCCACCCTAAGCTGAACATCTCCAAGTGAACTTTTCCATTCAATAATAACTTGCTTGATTTTGGTGGTGAAGTGTTAAGAAAACTTCCTGATTACTCGAAATATTGGAACTTGTTACAAAAATTCTCAACATTACATTGAATGTTGTTTCATTGTCTATAAATTATTTTAACTCCTCTTCCAGAAGATTTCCGGTACAAGGACAACACCAACAAAAATTATAATAGATTCACCATTTATTGCATACAAAATTCAAATAAAATGACAAGAAGGTGTTATTGTTTCTTTTCTTATTTTATTTCTATTAAAATGATCCAATCTATACAACTACAACTATAAGTAGTGTTTGAACCTGTACTTACTTGCAGAAGCGTACAAGCAAACGTACGTCATATGCTGCACGCATATGTTTGTAGTTGATGCGATATGTATTTATGTCTGTTTAAGTATTCAAGGCACGCGTTGTTATTTCTAAAGTGAGTTTTTTTCTATATCTATATATATGTCTATATATATAGATATATACAGATACATAAGTGTGGTTATACATATTATGAAAGATTTTTATACGCTTCACATAAGATACGAGACATACTAAGTTTGTCTTTCCGTTTGCAACATCCACAGAAACAGAGACCCTACAAAGTATATATTCTTGACCAGCGACAAAAATTGAGACGATCTAGACATGTATGTCCGTGTGTCTGTCTATTGTTGGCATTCTCACGGGCGTAAATTTTGAGACATTGAGCCGAAATTTTATATAGACACTTTCACTAGACGCAGATCGCTATTTAAATAGGGCAAAATTGGCCACGCCCACAATCGATAAAAATATATATTTCTGTTACAAAAATTAACTTATGAAATTGAAATTTGGTATGCATAGTTATCCCTTCCTTCGATGTGTGAAGAATACGACTCGCCCACAATTTACAAAAAACCGTACTCAGCGTAAAACTCGAATTGCAAGCTGATACGTAATACACGAACTACTAATAGACGTAATATATATATATCTGTCACGCCCACTATTGTTGATGTGGAGGGTATTTAAGATTTGGTTTAAGCCAAATTTAGTTCTATTACTTGTTTTTCATACGTTTACGCGCATAATTACTTGCACTTGTTAATACAGAAGAATGCAAATTAATACATAGCACAGCAATGATACAAAATGCGTATGTTTTGCTTATTGCTTTTGCTATTTGCTTATTTTGCTATTTACATTTATTACATATGAACGTATGTATGAAAAATTGTCAGCTGATGTTTTCAGTATTTCAGTGTGTGACAGAAAATCAAATTTATTTGAAGTGTACGCATATTTAGATTAGAAATGTTTATTGCAAGTAAACTTTATAAACATGCTTATATGGATGACGTGCAATAATTTGGCAGGAACAGAAAGTTTATATAGCTGTTCGAAATTGGAAAAGATTCGCAGAAGGTGTTTAATTTGTCAAGAAATTATGTTGATGACGAGAAAAAAGTAAAGTATTCTAAGAAAAATATTACAATAAATCATTCAACACTTAATTATAACCTTCACATAAAATGGTAAGTATAATAAGTGTGTTGTTCCATGACCAACATCTAGAAGAAAGCGCTGGAGAATCCCACAAAGTAGAGGTTTTTCCAATAAGGACATAACAATTTTGTATTTAAATAAAAGTATAGAATAATTAAGATATTGAGCTGAAGTTTACTTTAAAAATAGTGCACATGTTACGTTTAAATAAAGAATTGATCTCATTTTTATAACTACGCGAAAACATTTGTAGCGATCGATTTGTTGGAGCCAATATTTCATCACATGCAACATATCGGCTGGATTGGTTAACAGATCATAAAAACCATTGAATGTTGAAAGGAAAAATCCATTGCATATATTTGTGGCATTAGCCATGTCCGTCTACATGTCTGTATGTTGTTGGAATGCTTTCGATCGTAAATTTAGAGATATTGAGCTGAAATTTTGAACATACAGGCAGATGTCTATTCAAATCAAAAAATCAATCAAAAGCGCCTCCCATAATTTACAAAAACAATCAGATACGCCCATTTTTTACAAAAAACTTTTTTTTGGTAAAATCCGTTGTGAAAAATGTACACCTGTTATATACAATATCAAAAAGTTTAATCAGGTATCCGCCACGCCCACTTTTTGTACATAAAGAGAGTGATTAAGATTTGGTCTAAACTAAATTTAGTTTTCGTACTTGTTTCAATTTTATTTTGTCAACAATTCATTATGAATTAAAGACAGAGGGAGAGAAAGACATAGATAGAAAGGAAAGTTCAATATCAATCAATAATAAACTAATTTACTTAAACTGGTTATTATAATTCAATCTAATCATCACCAACATCTTTGGCAGCTCATTTATTTCCGAGGTTGGAGAAACATTTTTTCAATATTTTACATTTTCAGATTTTATGAAAAGTAGAATATTCATTGGCACCGCGACACTTATGGGGATAGCAGCTGGTTGCAAGTTGTTTGCTGAGGACAGATGCTGGTATTCTCTCTCCTGACATATACCAACAAATTTATTTATAACCAAAAAACAACACACACATTGTAATATATAAAAATGTGTGCGTGTGTTTGGGTGCGTATGAATGCATTCAGCGTTTCAATACTTGATAGAAATCACAACTGATTAAATGATGGAAATCATAAAACATAGAAACCTTCGTTGTATACAAGCATACAAACATATTTGTATATATATATTAATGTCTAAATAAAAGTAATACCGGAAGGAAGTGCTCAATAAATACTTCCACTTTTGGTTAAAGTGGAAAACAATAATGAGTCGTCGACAAAAAAAAAACATTCTTTATCTCAAAAAAAAAAAAAAAAGAAAAGTCAAATTTAAATTTTTAGACCTTTTTTTTGAACCATCTACCCATTCGGGTCACTTCAAGTGCACATTCAACAAAATTTATTTTGCTTAGAAATATATTACAAGAGGAATTTTTCATATGGCGGCGACTTTACGTCACGTATAATAATTGAAGTGTTTTCGTCCGAGTCTATACATTGTACTGTAATTGAATTTTACAATGAATTGTTTTGTTTACACCAAAGAAAAGTAAAATATGCGCAATTTATGTATTTTTAACAAAATTATTTTTGGAGGAAATTGTAATAAATAATAACAAGTAAGAAGATGTAGGTGTGCAGGGTATTTAAAATTTGGTTTGGTTTAGTTTTCTTACTTTTTGTTTGATGCAAATTCGCAATTTTAAGTATTTTGTGACAAAAATTGGTGAAGAATAGTTAATTAGCTTAATAAATAACAGAACGAAATTTGGATTAGATGGGATCATGTTTAGAACCCCTCCCCATATAATATTATTTCACAAAGTGACTGTTTTTGGCAAAGACTCAGAGTTTACTGCTACAACTAAACTAATTTTAGCCAAATGTGTGGTGTAGAGTATTATAGATATCGAAGAGTCAAGTGTGCTTGGATATCTATACAATCTACGCATGACGCCTAAGCTAAAGCCAAAATTGTACGGTATGTTGTCGCCTCATTACTTAAAGCGCTTCACCGCTAATACGTTCAAGCCTTCAACTTTTTATATTTTTTTTCAAATGAGGGTCATCACGTAGCATTAGAAATATTTTCACGTGTCTAATTAAACTTTGTTGTTGACTTTTATAACCAACCGCTTATATTCTCTATCTTTAACAGTGAAAAAGTATATGAAAGAGGTAAAAAATATATGAACTCGCATTTTCAATTTTATTGGATTTATTAACAGAAAAAAATAAAAACGATACGTCAGGTGAATATTGTTGGAAGTTTGTAATTGGTTCCCAGAGGTTGGTTAAGGCTTATGCGTGTGTGGTGCAATGTAAGTGCTATGCATACTTTCATATCAATAAACTGTATGGTATGGGCATACAGACGAACATGGTTAAATTGATACAGATTTTGATTATGGCGTTTAGGAGTTACAAACTACCGCACAAACTTAATATACCCTCTTACCGCATATGTAGGGTCCAATTATTATTCGTTTCATTTTAAAAATTTATGAAACTGTGCGCCATTTAATACTTGCTGCTGTTAAAAATGTTGTTGAAAATGTTATCTTTAATATCTTATATCCATCCATAGCTTAGGTATATAACTGCACAATATTATAACTAGAGGGCGCATTATATTTAGTTTCGACAAAAACCTAAACGAATATATAATAGTAGATAATTATTCAAAGATAAGTTATAAAGAAATAATATCAAAGAAATAAAATTTTTTTGTAATATTATGTTAATTCATTACAGAAACTGTTAACACTTGCATTATTAACAGCAATACCTTTAAGAAAGTTGTATGGGAAATTTTGCAACTTTGTGTTAAGATTATTATAATTATATTTTATAATTTTATACCCTACACATAAGATGGGGGTATACTAAGTTTGTCATTCCGTTTGGAACACTTAGAAGGAGACGTCAGAAACTGAACAAAGTATATATTTTGTTGAAAAACATAAAAAACTAGGTTGATCTAGACATTTGTGTCCTGGTGTCCGACTGTCTGTTTGTTGTTGGCACTCACCTGATAGTAAATTCTAAGATATTGCATTTTGTACAGATACTTCTAGGGCCTGAATACAGATTACTATTTAAATTTGTTAAAATCAGTCAAGAACCACGCCCACAATCGATAAAAATTTATTTATGTGCCATAAAAATTGAGTTAGAAAATGGAAATTTGGTATACATATGTATGTCTAATTAAACCATTCATCCATGTGCCAAAAATGGACGTGGTCGAATAACAGACACGCCCACAATTAATAAATTATTAGATTTTGCAGAATTCAACAAATTTTTACGGTATTTCATATACCAATAAAAAGAGTTATTGGGTATTTGCCACGCCCTTATTTATAGGCTTATATTATAAGGAGGGTATTTACTTTAGTTTTGAATATTTTTCAAGTATCAATCCTGTTGTCCTAAATACAATGTGAAAAACTTCTATTTAGCTGATCATCTTGGAGAGAGCTTGTCGGATAATCTCTGCTGTCCTTTTTCTACAATAAGCCCCAAATCATTATACTAATAATAAATATTTAATATGCAAATTGTAGCTTTTCTTCAGATTAATTTTGCGATGATTAATGATGAACATACTTCAAGATAAGTTGTAACAAAAGAAATCAGTTGCAGATAAGAAGAAGCTACGACTTGGTGATGCAAGAGAGGCAGCGTAACAACAGAAATTTATTCATTTCTTTCCATAGCTCTCTTGATTGTTTTATTGTTAGTGTTATTGTTGGTGTTGTTGCGGTGCCTGTAAGTGGCAACATTTCATTTGTGCTACAATATGGAAATGCATCAATTTAATTACGCACGTGTAACACGTGACATTGAACAGCGTAACAATTGCGTAAAAAGAGAGAGAGAAAGAGGAAATTATTGCAAAAAAACAGGAAAATTTTGGTAGACAAGTGTACAAACTGTCAGTGAAACCACCCCTTCTGTTTTTAAGGGTACATACGGTATCATCATAATGCATTGGTATGTATGTGAATGTATGTATGTATGGGTGTAGCGTAAAATATGAACACTTTGAATGGGTGGTTTGTTTGTTTGTTTGTTTGTTTGTGTGTAAATTTCATTAAATATGATAAATGGTCAACGATTAACGGTAAAACAAGCGGTAAATTGGTGTATGTGTGTGTTTTCATGTTTATAAATATATATGTAAATGTATGTGTGTTTGTGTTTGTTTCACAAGTATTTATGCAAAAGTCAAAGTATTTAAACAACACCCAGCCAAAGTCAAGGAGAACACAAAACAGAAATAACAACAACAACAATATTACAACAATAAAACCACAACAACGAATGCCGATGACAAACAAGTAACATCATCAGTAAGTGGAGCTTGAAAATTTCTACATTGTGCAACTGTTTTGCGGCAGGAAAACGGAAACCGAACAAAAGCACCCACTTGCTGTTATATACCGATAAACATAAACAGAAGCAAACACACACACACACACAGTTGTATGTATATTTTCATTATTCTATTCTAGGGAATATTCAAAGTTGACATGATAAATTGTTGAAATTTATTCGGAAAGTCTTTACCAGTGACGGGAGGGAGCAGTAAATCCCATTAGCTGAGATATTCTGGTAATACGTTAGAAAAATAGCGTATAATTCGTGGTAAAATAAAAGTGACAACATTAACAACAACAGCAATAATAACAACAACAATTTAAGACACAATATATTTGTTGTATAATAATAATGAGATAAGCTTCTTGTTAAACTCTACAGTCAAGCACTTTTTATACCCTGCACCACTTGTAACAAAAAGTATATTAAGTTTGTTTAGATGTTTGTAACTCCTACATGTTAAATGCCACAACCACAACCAATTTTTTTCAAAAATATCATCATCTAGGATCCCGATTGCAAAATGGACCATTTTTGCAAAAAAAAAAAAATATGGCTCAGATTTTCTGTCACATGTAGAGGAGACAATAGTAAAAGAGGTTGCACAAGGGGCACATGTAGTCTTGGGGCCCTATATTCCTTACCAGTGCCATATAGTGATAAGAGTTGATCTAACTTCTTAGATAATTTTTGAAAACGAAATTCTTCACTTTGCAATTTATTTCAACAATAATTTTTTGCTACGTTGTGGTATCGTCCAACTACACATAAGTACCTTATGACACACCTATCTATCTATGAAAATGATAATGTCCTTACCAGGAGTATAGCCATGTGATTTAATACGATTATCTGTAATTGTTGTTGTTGCACGTTGGCCTTTACTGTTGATGCCTCACCATTTCACCAAATTTTAATTTAAGCATCCAACCACAAACGTATCACTTGCATTAACACCATTTCTGCCGCCACCAAAGCTGTTTAGGACAGCATACAATATGTTTGACCAAATAGTCATTTGATGTGTTTGGAAAAATTCGTATACGTGGTGTTGATTTCTAATTTCACGCTGTGTTGTGTGAAAAATTCATCACCCGCAGAATTTTGTTGCCATTTCATGGAAAGGAGAGAGAATGTGAGAGAGGGACATGTACTTTTAAAATCTACATTCTTTCTTTAATTTCTATTTCAATAATTTAATGCAAACAGTTTATACTTCAAAATATCCCGTAAAGTATGAGATTTTATAAAGTTTTCGGTTAACAGCGTAAAAGGCAAAAACAAATGTAAATAAATTATTTTCAGTGTTTATCTCAGTTAACTTTTTTGGGGGTGAGAGTTTCTTAAATAAAAACCAGATTTCACCGAATATAATTGCATTTAATGGCTGCCTTTTATAAAGGTGCAAAAACTCTCACGCAGCACCTTCCATTTCGTACCTTTAAACATTTTACAAATAAAAGAATCTTCAAGCGCAGGTAATTGAGCGTTATCTCTCCTGCTGTTAAGTTTTATATAGCAAATGATAACGGGAGACAACAAATAAAAGTCTCCTGTAAGAAGCATGGAAAAGGACAACAATTAAATTGTTGTTTCGCGTAATATGCAAAACTTTTTTGTGTATCGTTGAAAAGTTGTTATTGTTTTGCAAAAAGTTTACATTTTTAAAGTTTCATTTATGCAACTTTAGCTGCTAATTTGCGAATGCAGAGTGAATGTGAAAAGTGGATGTAATGGGTAGGATTTTAATGGAATTTTGGGAGAAACTGAAACTTTCGGAAATTTATATTTTTAATGGTTTAAATTTGCAGCAATTTTATGTATTATTAGTGGAAATAACAGCGTCTGGATATAAATAAAAATGAACAGACAGTTCATCCATTACTTACATTTTTAATGAATAAACTTTCACTTACAAGGGGATGAACAAAATAGTTTGAACACCGTGCAAATAGAACATATTGCTGTATATTAGCAATGCGTATATATTGCATTGTTTACGTTTACGTGCCAAGCCTTGTAGATTATATATCAGTGTATTATATACTTTGTTCTGCGAAGGTGGCCAGACAACATAAAACTACCGCGGCATAAATGACAGAAGAACATTCTATGCATCTATTCCGCAAAGAATTTCGGTAATTCTAAAAGCAAATAGTGTCCCATTAATATGTAAATATTTTGTATATATGAATGTTAAATGTTCATATTATTTTGTCCACCCCCTAAACATGTTACACGAAAAAAAACCGAGGACACTATTAAATTGTTCCTAATTTTTGGTCATTTTTGGTAATTTTTTGAGCATTTTTCCGTTAACACTTGGGTAGTATATCATCATTCACAGAAAAGGATAAAGAGAAAATCCTTGAAAATAGAAATGAATGTTTGGCAGTAATAAAAATAAATGTCTTTTTTTTCTACAAAGCAGAGTATTTGTTTCAAAATAATCTGTCCACTCTGTAATTTGTATAGATTTACAGCAAGGGAGTCAAGGTGAAGAAACTACAACCAACAACTTAGTTTATTTATTAAAGGACAACGAACCGAAACGTTTGAATGTATTTTTGATTATAAAACAAACAAGAGAGTAAAATAGAAGAAAAATAAAATATTGTTATAATATATTAAAATGAAAAGAATCAATTGTTTTATAAAAGCTTCGATTATTCAATTGAATTGAAAATGATTGAAAAATTGGCAAAAGTATGTAATAATATAGAACATTAGATCACAAAAGGAACATTTATATGTGGCTGTAGAAAAATATATTGTAACATATATATTTAATTAAATGAAGCTTTAAAATCAGAGTTCATTTAACAATGTCCGTATGTCCGTTTATTTTTAACAAAATCGCTACAGCAAATATTGATATAACGAACTAAAATTTGGTGTAGGCCTTCCCAATCATGGAGCTTACTTGAAATGATCCTTTTGTGAGATATTTTAACAGGATTTTCCCACCCACAATCTTTAAGTGGACTTACGAAGTTGAAACTTAAAGTATTGTATTTATTTATAATTATTTTTAGTTAAAGCTCTTTTATAAATTTATTAAAAGTGGGCGTGGTACCATAATAAAAATACTTACAATATATAAAAAATTTGTATTTGTACAGAATTTGACTTTCATGTTCATCCCAAGACATAATTCTTTATTTGAAGGCGTACCGGTTTCGCCTACATTTGGCATATACCATAAATGTGTAAATTATTTAAGATTTGGCCAAAGTCCAAGTTAATTGTTTTACTTGCTTAATGATTAATTGAGATTCATGGCTTATAAAAATGTGCCATCAGGGGCTACTTTTTTTTTGTTTAATATTTTTTATCATCTTATGTTATAGCGCTTGCTGTAGCAAAGCAAATCGCTTAACAAATTATCCCTTTCATAATAATAGATTGGTTATTTAACGTGACGTTAATATGTTGTAAACAAGGAGAAAGACGTTAAAGGATATTCATGAAGTCTTTTTTCATGTAAGCAAGTCCTCCATGTTGTGTTCTCATTCTCTCTCTCTCTCTCTTTCACTCTTCTTAATCTTTGTTGGTTATTTATGTCATAAAAATAAGCGCTTATCCTTTCCCTTTCCACTCTACGAACCATAAACACGCAAATGCGTTATTAATATAAACTAAACATAACCAAGTGAACACAAGACTGCTTCTCTCACCACTTGTCTTGTCTAACTAACCTATTCTCATGTTCAAATTGATAAATGTACACGCATGCACGCGTATATGTGTGTGAGTGAGTAGGTAGGATACGCGTGCCTGCGTATATACTTATATGTGTAAATGTTTTTCTGCTTGAGTAACATTACCTACAGTTGTGAAAGGAATTGTGGAAGTGTGTCGGTGTGTGTGTGGGTGGGTAAGTTCTTTATTATATACTGCAAGATAAGGTATTTGCTTATGCTTGTTCTTTTATTATCTGTAATATTATAAACGGGATGTTGGGTACATCACACATCATTAATCATATGACATAAAGAGATCTTTATATAGAGAATCACATGAATTTTTATGAAGCCATTTTTATATTCTAAACATAAAAGTTATACAAAATAGGGAAAAATAGGAGAGAGAGATAGAGAGACAGACTATTTATTATTTATTTATCTCTATTTAGTTAAACTAAAGAATAAATAAAATAATTTTGTAACCAACAAAACATAACATTTACATTAATTTGCCGGTATTAACAAAAAACACAACAACAACAAAAACAATAATCTATTATTGGTGCGAATTATACCATACACTCGGTAAGCTAGTTAGTAACCACACTATTTATCTATATGGCTTTCATGCACAGCAAATGATTTAAATATTTTTTCACGTTTTTTTTTTATACCCTCCACATAAAATGGGAGGGTGTACTAAGTTTGTTATTCCTTTGGCAACACCTAGAAGGAGGAGTCACGGACTGAACAAAGTATATATATACTATTGTTTATTATTAAAGACTTATGAATCTAAACATGTGTCCTTACGACTACGCGTCCGTCCGTTATTGTGATTCTCACGGACGTAAATTTTTATATATTTGAGCTGATTTTAGTTAACAATTAACAAAAATCTATTTATCTGCCATAAAAATTGAGTTGGGAAGTTGAAATTTGGTATAAATATTTCTAATAACTTCATTCATTGACTTGCCAAAAATAGGCGTGGTTGCATAACAGAGGAGGCAACAATTTACAAAAAACCGTATTCAGCGTATTCAAGACTTGCAAGCTGATACGTAACATATTAGAGGGCGTGAGCATGTCCTCTTTTAGGATGTAAATGTGGAGGATATTTAAATTCGGCCTAAACCACATTTAGTTTTTTTTACTTGTTATTGTTGGTATTTGCGTTTGTATGTTTGCATTGCAAATCACACTTTAATCCCAACGCGATTAGTTTAATTGCCATTTTGTGGTAGCTAGCTAAACACTCCTTTCTCCTGCCCAAACCAACCCCCATACATTACCACCCCCACGCACTTAGACAAACATTGGAAACATTTGCTACAAACTATACTGTAGCATGCTACTTAATAATGATCATTGCATTGATTTTAGTCTGGACATTATGCAACCGCCAGTGAATGCAATTGTAATGAATCGATTTAAATTAAAGGCCGACCCCGAAGGAAAGGGGCTTCTGTTTGTCGTTATTGTTGTTGTTGTTGTCGTTGTTGTAATGCAAATGCTGGGATTATGTGTAATTTATAAACATTTCTCTACCATGCAATGCAATCGCACGAAATACCCAACAAACAGCCGCAACAATGTAGAAAATTATACAAGTTTTTACGTTACGGTTGTGATGTCTGTGAAACACGCACATACACACCCACATACACGGTGTGTGAGCCACGTGTTTGTAGGGGAATTTGCGTAGAGTAGAAGAAGAGTGGCTGGGATTAAATGAAATGTGAAATAAACGATTTTTAATGGCTTTTAGCCGACACTCATCGAAGTCGGCTTCGGCACAATCATTTCAGAGATTTAATAAACCATACGCAACACTGACCGTAATATTGCCCATACTGTACAATACTGGACGTCCTGTCGCTCTCTAACTAACATGTAACGAGTATTTAAACACTTACCATTCTCCCGTACTCCCTTACCGCCTGCTATCAACATCAACTCATTCATTCATTCACGTCTGTGTGTACGTTTGTGCATTCGAAACTCTTTATGTTTAATTTGCTGTGAGCCGGAGCAAGGGCTTTGTCAGCCGTATTGTATTGTAGTGGCCACAGTGGCAAAACGAGGTCATTAATTATTTTTACTAAATCTCAGAGATAAGCGTTCATTGGTTTAACCCAATGTCTCTGCATGCAAGCTGCATAAACATTTCACATTGTACGGATATATATTTATAGCCTTAGTAGATTTTAATTCATGTCCCTTTGAAGTAATAATCAGTGTGACCACCAAAGCGGAAGAACAAATGAGCTATACTCCGCTCCATACTACTCTAATGAGTTATTATTCTCCCAAAAAAAATTAAAATAAAAAAATTATTCATATTTTCATAATGTAAACCCTTTTTTCTTCTGTGGTGAGTACGTCAAGTGTGTGGGCTATCATTAGCAATAAATTGTGGTGTATGGAGGTTGTGTATATATCCTGGTAACACAGATAGCCACAACAAGTCAGGCATGTTGTTTGTTAGACCATCTGGTGCGGACTATTAATTAATCATTAAAAAAGAACTGCTTGGATAATATTTTATTAAGAATTTTTATATAAAAAAAAAAAACACTTAAAAAATCCCTAATTTAAATGTAAACGCTTTCGCTTTAACAAACTGCCGTCTAAAGATAGTCTTAGGAATTCTTTTTCAATACAAGTCTTTACGTCAAGGTGTTTATTCTAAGTTGGAAGTCATTGTAAACGCGTACAAGTCCGAAGATTTTTCGAAAACCTATAAAGCGTTTTCTGCATGATCATCGTCCAACCAATATTTTAGCGAGGATTTACCAAAAAACTTTTGTCTCTGATATTCCTAAAAAAAGCCTCATTGTTTTACATGAATTTCCATGCTCCGTGGCATAGAGACGTTAAGGAAGGGCGATGGTTTTATAGGGTATAAGTCTGAGAGATTGAAATAGAATTAAGTCATTGTTCTCTATTCTGTACGGAGGTGAAGATATTTGGTTTCATACATACCTGACATTGTTCAACATTCTTGCCGATAATCTAGCAATCTTGCACTTAATCTCCAAGCAAACAATTATTAGAGATACTTAGGACGGGAGTTACTTGATATGCCTTGTCTTCGTAAACTTTGTGTGCTTCAGAAAGCTGAGAGGTACAGTAAAGAACTTTTTTCGTTTAGAATTTAAACTCGCCTGTAGCCTTGGACTGGTAAAAAAAGGTTCTGTAGAAGTTGAGATTGATTCAACAGGTTAAAGAGATTCCAGCCTTATTAGGGAAGTACCTAAATAGACCAAGCCTCAGACTGAAGTTCTATATTCTATTGAAATGTAAGGCCATAATTTAAGAAGGTTTCACCTTCATTTTAGTACGGTAACCCTATAGATTTATACCTATAACAGATTGGGCTGGAAACATTCCTTTTTTAAACATAATTCTTCGTGCTGTTTCAAAACTCTTATCAATAAAATAAAGCGCTTTTTAACTCCTTATACTTTCAGAAAAAAAAGAAAAAAAAGTACTTTTTCAAAGCATTACATGCCAGCGGAGTAAACGAGTTAAAAAGTTAAAAGCCTAAAGGGATTTATACAAAAATTATATGCTTTCATGCTTTCCTAACGAGGGAACAGCGAACAACCCACGAGTGAAGTCAGGAAATTTACAAAAGCATTGTTTCTAAGTTTGTTAACGCATTACGCACGTGAAGTAAATCAACAAGGAAATGATACAAGTGATGGAAATAAAGAAAAGAACATTATCTACACGTATGAGGCAATCAGTAACCCTTTGGTAAGAATGTATAATTTTCAAGAAACAATTATTGTTGTTGTTGGTGTTGTTGTTGTTGTGGTTTTAAATAGCTAAAAACCGCAATATTATCGAGAAATGTTTTAAAAATAAATTTGATTTTTGGAATGTTTGGGGGCCGAGCAAGTGTTGAAGTAGAGTTGAAAATAAACGATTTTTTCTTCCTGTAAATCTTCATTCTCAGCACGTTCACTTAACATTTGATGTTGATGTTGGTGTTGGGCACAATTTTGCGCTTAGTTTCTATTTAATAACTTTCCAGGAGTTAAAGGATTTGCACACAATAGGATTTGGAAGTAAGCAAAAAAATGTTGATTGCATCATTAGATAGGAAATCAGCCAGAAGTTACATGCCACCGCATACCGCCGTACATTCATTCACACACACACACAAGATACAAGGAATGTTTACTTAAGAATTGTGTTGTATATCGTGTCAAGATTTTTTTCATTTTTTCATTTTTTGCATTTATTTCATACACATACGTACATGTATTGTATGCATGCATATTGTATGGTATTATGTTCATATTCATTTGTTTTATGGGAATTTAAATTTTTTATGATCTTTTCAACGCTTTACGAGCAATGTTGTGTTAACAATATGGAAAAGATTCCATTTCTACAATTTTTTGTGTTTTTTTAACCACTTGAAGCCAATTTTTTATTTAAATGTATTTTACACATACAATACATATAAACAAATAAATGCTTAGCACGGGTATATTTTATACCCTTCACATAAGATGGGGGTTCACTAAGTTTGTCTTTATGTTTGCAACATTCAGAGGAAGGCGTCAGAAACCCTACAAAGTATACATATTCTTCATCAGCATCACAATCTGAGTCTGATCTAGATATGTCCGTTTGTCCGTGTGTTCGTGTGTCTCTTTATTGTTGACATTCTCACGGACGTAAATTTTGATATTGTGGTGAAATGTTGTATAGACCCTTTAAGTTTCTCGGTTAAGATCCACGCCCACAATCGGCAAATATCTATTTATCTGCCACAAAAATTGATCTATGAACTGTATCTTGTATGCTTATCCATAGTTATCCCTTCTACCGGTCTTCCAAATATGGACATGGTCGGATAACTGATGTGCCCACAATTTATAAAAAACTATATTAGAGGGCGTAATATATACATATGCCGCACCCACCGTTTTAATGTGGAGGGTACTTCAAATCTAGCCTAAGCCAAATTTAGTTTTCTTACTTGTTATTTATTCAGTTTTTTTATTCATGCAAACTTTTTATTCATATTTGGGGAAATAACTGTAACAATATTGGCCGGCAATCTATAAAGTATTCATATTTTCCCTGTGTTTTCATGTGTGGAGAGAATTTAAAAAAGGAAATTTTCACATATTTCTTTATACTCGGCTGAATACTAAGATGTAGGAAGAAATTGTGTTCTTTTTTAACGTGAGCATAATTTGAAAAGAAGGTATAAGTTCTTAGCCCTGGAGTTTGAGTGATTTGATGAATCTTATAATCCTCGTAGGCTTCGAACACGGATCTGGGGTCATGAACACCTGATATCTGGCGTTGCAGATTGCTGCGCACTCACTTAAAATGTGATGCGACGTTTTAATCGCCCCCTCGCAGAATCTGACTATGTTTTTGAGGTGATATCTGAAGGAGTTGTAATCCATACATACGTTATATTCAAAATTTTTACTATTTACCAGAAAAAGAGAGCATTGTAGTAGAAAACATCCCTTGACTTATTAAGAAAATATTCTTATACGGCAAAACTTCACAATTCTTGATATTTTCCAAAGACACTTGACTCAATTATTCCATTTGTAATAACGTTCAATTGTAACAAGTTTGAATCCAATCGAACAATTTTTACTACGCTTTCTAAACTACCATTATCAGAGAAAAGTGACACAATTTTGACGGCAGGTTCATCATATTTATAGTGGCTGTTGTTTTTGTTGGCTGGCTATAGTAAGTGTAAATAAAGGAGAAAAATATTTAATTTTTAATTAAATTTACATTTATGTAAGTATGTATTGAAAATCAGTTTTAATTCGATTTATGAAAATTAATGTGCGACCCAAAGTCAATTATACGCAATTCAAACACTAGCGCGCATATATCATCAGCAAACACATTGAATGTGTTTTATAAATAAGCTGGAGTGTCTAGGGTTGCCACGCGTATATATGTAAAACATATTATACGTATAACTGTATTTGTAATTATATTAGCGCAGGTAAAACTTCAGGTAAAACTTCAGGTATTCGGGAATTTAAAATCTGGAACCTAAAAACCTAGAAACGTGTTATTTGGATTCGAAAAAGCCCATTTTGAAGTTATTATTACAACAATTGAAGAAAGGTACTAAGGCTTAAGAAGCGAAAGTGTTACTAAAGATAGTTTTTTACCTACGTAGGGTACGTTAATTATATTTGGGCGGATGTTATGACAATTATACCAACCAGCTAAGAATCAAAATCTGAATATGAACGATTTAATCATGTCATGTAATGTACGACTATTTCTGGTAAATAACTTACAGATCGCAATTTTCTATTTAACCATGTCCGTATGTACGTCCATTTATTTCTTGTAATTAAGCTACAGGTCGCTATTTTTGATATTTATTCATGAAATTTAGCACAGAGATGTATTTTGTACCAAGGACGGTTACTATGAAAAATTGAACTCATCAGTTCCTTTTTAGGATCCTTCCCCATGTAACGTCATCTTTTAAAATAAGTATTTACATGAGTAAAATTAATTTGAGATATATTTGAATTCGTGTCCGGTCATTCTTAAATTCTTGTTGATGAATTTCAATTACGAGAAATTAAACTAATTATGGCATAAGTTATGGAATGAAATGGTGTAGAATATATAACCGAATATAATATGTCACCATTTTCATATATATAGTATTTTTTTGCTACCATCTATACACACAATTCTGAAAATTATTTTTTTAATTAGTAACACTTGGCAACCCTGTTGCATAAGTAGAGAGGATACATTTAAATATATATGTATATGTCTGTATTTATCATAGACTACAGGCTCGTGCGTGATTTTTATGTTAATAAATGCAAAGCCACACTCATCTGTGCTGCTGCGTGTTCGTGTTTGTTAGCAACATGTTACGCTTGAACTCACTTGGCACAGGCTAAACAAATATTGACAATCATTTATGAACACGGCGGCCATATAAATTTAATGAAATTAAAAATGTATACACACACATACACCTACACATGCATATATATCGCTTATAATTGTTTAACTGACTGGTACTGTGTGAGATCGTGTATATGTGAAGTTTTTGCGTTAAAGGGATAAATATTCAAATATGCACTTTTTGATGGCAATTATAACCAGAAAATTAACGCTTATGTCAACCGCAAAGTATCAGGAAAGTTCACAAAAAAAAAAAAAGAAAACAATAACCATAATAATCACATCCACACAATCATCATCATTATCATAACCATTATTAGCATTGTGGCAATTAAAACATGTTCTGAATAAATGTCCATACGAAACAATAAATATGGAAATAATTTAATTTCAACTGGTAAAGTGGGGAATCAGTTCGTTGCCTTACATTTACATTGGAACGTTGGAAAACATGTTCAAAGATTTTTATTATTAACTAAAAGTACATTAATATTTACATGCCGCATAACTTGTTCATATAAGGTATATAAAAAATGATGGGTACGTTTGTAACAACTTCAGATAGTTTCATATTGTATTATACGTAACGGTTTAGCGTCACTTATTGAATCGATTCAGGACCATATTGTCTGTAAATTGAGCATTTGATAAAATGCAATAGAAAAGCCTTGACCCAGTTGATGTGCTGTAGAGTAAACACTATGAGCCAAAGAACCAGTCAAAAAGCTTGGCTTAGATCAAATGTTAAATACCCTCCATATCTGCCTACAAAAAGTAGGCATGGCAGGTATGTGTTAACGCTCTCTTCTATAATGTATCAAATTTCAATTGAAGTTTTACGCTTTAAAAGGTTTTTTGTAAATATTAAGTGTCTCTGTTCTTCGACTACAGCCATTTTTGCTACTTTGGTTAATTATAAACATGTACACAAAATTTCAAGCACAATTTTTGTGGCATATACATCGATTTTTGTCTATTGTGGGTGTGGCTTTTAACCAATTTTGCCCAAAATTAAGTACAAAATCGGCGTTTCTAAAAGTGTCTGTAAAAAATTTCACCTCAATATCTCAAAATTTTCGATAGTACATAGAATAGCGGACATTCGGACACACGGACATGTAGATCGTGTCTTTATAGCTTCTCTAACGCCTCCTTTTGTTTGTTGCAAATGGAATAAAAAATTTAGTATATCTCCCATCTAATTTATAAATTAATCACATGGTTTAATTAATTACTTCATTTTTTAATTACATAGTGAGATAAAGCGTGATGGGTTTACATATATTGAACCATTTAAATGCTTATTTATAATATTTAGTTGTAAAAGCTTTTATCTTCAACCATAATATGCCTAAATGTTAAATAATTATACATAATGAAATGTTGATAGCTATACATGCACACACACATGCACGCATATATGATTATACAGGGTGAGGAATAGAAATGGAAACGTCATTAGAATGAAATTAAAAAAAAAAAAAACTACATTAAAATACAAAAGTTGTTGGCTGAAAAGTTTAGGAAGACTAAGGTCAACCAATAATTTTACTGTTTTTAACCTTTTTCGAAAACTTTCCTTCTATTACTCGATAGTTTCCATCTTTTTTCCTCCCCCTGTACAATTGCATGTGCACGAATTAAATTTATTATTATAAAATGATGCCGTGTTGATGTGTGATATATCTCATGTATGCAAATTTCCATATTTAACTCGTTTTTAATCGCATTATATGTATAATTAATGTAAGGTTATGCTTATATTAGCTTCCATTAAACCCGTAATGTGGGCCAAAGCATATAATAGAGGCTAATATGCTTTAGCCATGAATGAGCTACGTAATAGATATATGTACATAGTATAAGATATACTCGTATAATAGATGTAGGCATGCATTAACATTTGCAACAATGTGTCTATGTAACCCGTCACAAAATCCGAGTCGATTTAGTAATGTCCGTAGGTCTGCCTATTGATAAACCCTCACGGTAAAGCTTCTACGAAGTATATTTACTTGAACAGCATCAAAATTGTAATCGATGTTATAAATATAACGATATTGAGCTGAAATTTTGTATAGATATTATCAGCAAGCAGATTGCTATTTAAATTGGTTAAAATGGACGAGAGCCGTGCCCACAATATACAAAAATCGATCTATCAACCATAAAAATGAAGCTATCAAGTTAAACAATTTTGTTGTAATTGGCACTTCATTAAGACAGCAAAAATGGGCGTGGTCGAAAAGTCAACATGTTAACAATTTACCGAAAACATGTTTTTCTGCAGAAAATCTGACGAGTAATATGATACGCGTTAAATTGTGGGCGTGTCAGTTATATAACCACTTCCACAATTTAAAAAATACGTTTCCAACATTACT
This sequence comes from Ornithomya chloropus, assembly GCA_963971445.1. Lineage (NCBI taxonomy): Eukaryota > Metazoa > Arthropoda > Insecta > Diptera > Hippoboscidae > Ornithomya > Ornithomya chloropus. Next base: position 31,579,416 of record OZ020529.1, read on the forward strand.
TCCGTACATAGACCTTTACGACCTACGAATCGAATAGTGTAACAATATGTACAATATCTAGGGTTTCTTTTTAAAACGTTCATGCTTTATATTATGGAAATCATTAAGGTCAACTGATTGCTAAACCTAATTAAAATTATCAGCTTATGGAGAAACATTTTTTAATACAAATAAAATAAAATAATTATTTTTTGTTCTTTACAATTATTTACAAACTGTCAGCCGTAATTAATCTTTTAGTTCTCACGATTCTTAAAATATTTTTATTTTATTTATTTTTTTTGGTTTTTCACTATTACACGAAAAAATGAAAACTTTTGTGAAATATTTGTTAGAGTTTGAAACACAAGAATCAATGTGAAAACACGAAGAAGATGAGAACAGCAAAAGAAATTCTAACACTTAATAGCAACACTTTCCTTCAATATTTGGTTGGAGTAGACAATTTCTTACGACTCTAATGCAAAGTTTAAGTAATTTTCATAACTTTCGTTTTGTCAAGGAAAAGTTGTGAATGGTTGTTGGGTGGCTATTGAAGCAATGAAACAAGGTATAGATAAATGATTCATGAAGATTAAGAAAATTTTCCTTTAAACGTTTCAGGCGAACTGTTGCATAAATTATAAAGCAGCTCACCTATGCTCTAATGTATAATCAGCTAAGTGAAGGTGGTGGTTTTATTTGGTTATAAATTTGCGCTGTTGACTTTAAATCCTTTTTATACCCTCCACATAAGATGGGGGGTATACTAAATTTGTCATTCCGTTTGCAATACTAAGAAGCAATACGCCAGAGACTCTACAAAGTATATATATTCTTGATCAGCATCAAAAACTGAGTCGATATAGATACGTATGTCCGTGCATCCCTGTGTCTGTCTGTTCTTGGCGTTCTCACGGGCGTAAATTTTGAGATATTGAGATGAAATTTTGTACAGACATACTTTTGCACGCAGATCACTATTTAAAATAGGCATAATCGGTCAAGAGCCACGCTTACTATCGGCAATAATCTATTCATCTGACACAAATAATGAGCTATAAATGATGCCGCATTCATAAAAATTGTGAATATGTTGGATGTTCATATTATTTTGTCCATCCACACATATATATATTGTGTGTAGATATGTGCATGTGTGCGTTTAAGAATCTTAATAATTGACTTTGTTTTTCTTAAGTGGCAAAATTGAAGAAACATGTTCAGTTTTTCTTCTTCTAAGCAATCCATCTCATGGCAACCACCTTTAAACACCACTTCACACAATCCAAAAGCCCAATTAATGAATATGTCAAATAATCAAATATTTCTTCAATATTAGTCAAAAAAGAAAAGAAAAGAAAAGATGCCCAAAGCTATTGAGATGTGTGAAATTAAAGTGTTGCCTAAGAAACGGGAATATTGTAGATAAGTGACGTGATTCAAAATGTATGATTTTTATATCTTAACAACTTCACAAACTCATATAACTACGTACAGTGTGTGTAAGTTTTATTAATAATGTAGAAGAATGCCTTTTTGCTAGATACCTCGTTGCTTGTACACTTATGTGAAAATATGTCACTAAATTCTCACTCAAGTATGTCTTGGGGAAATATTTCAATAAACGAACTGAAAGTACATTCTGTAAGGATATGAGAGGAAAAATATTCACAATTTTTTTTTGCCCTAGGCACATTCATACACGGACAGAATAATGCGGACAATGGTCATTCAGTAGTTTCAGTTACTTTTTTGATACATTTGGTAAATATTTGCAAATTTCTTGCTTTGTTGCTATGGTTATGGTAACAATTTTTTGTAAATATTTCAATTATTTCATTTCATCTCTTGTCCACTTACACACACTACAATGCTTTCATTTCAAAGTTATATAACATGAAAAACACTTTGTGTTGTCATCACTGGACAAATAAAACTATCGTCAAGATATTACAAACAATTTACTCCAGCAATATCACTTTTCTTTATTAATATTTTTAAACTTTTATTTCACACGCACTTGTGTAATTCATGATGTATATGTAGGTACATTTATACGAAAGTGCATTTAGTTAATAATAGCAAATCATTGTTGTTGTTGTTGTTGTTGTTGTTGTTATCTATAACAAAAGTTTATATTTTCCTTGCTTTTGTTTCAATATTGTTTAGAAATGATTTGTGTGATCGAACTTTGCCGACTTTACCAATATTTTCAAAAGACATTTTATGCTTATATAAACAAAACTTATTTTCTTCTTCTCCTTCTTCTTCTTAATCGTAACTTAACAAATAACTTTAGCAAAAAGTAAACAGCTAAATATTGAAAACACATGAGACAACGATTTTTAACCATTTTTTTTTAAATATATTTATATATTGATTATGGCTTATGGGGCATGCTTGAAAGAATATTGAAAGGATCCAAAAAACTCTAAAGTGTTTAATACGTGTAATTTTAAAGCAACGTTTCTCTAAAGGTTATGCTACTGGGATCGCGAAAAGATAAGAAGAATAAAATTAATATTAAATTTAAGGCCGCCAAGGCTGAGAAAAGCCTTTAAAAATAAACAAATAAATATGTTATAGTCGGTCAAGCTCAACAATTTAATACTCTGCACCACATAAAAAGATAAATTAAGTTACAAATAGTTGTGTCAGTAAGCGCCAAGCGTTGCCATATAAGTCTCTTCGTAAAATATATCGGGTCTAAATTTGTCTATGTCTATGTCTATGTCTATGTCTATGTCTATGTCTATGTCTATGTCTATGTCTATGTCTATGTCTATGTCTTTAAACATTAAATGTAAAATTCTTACCAATAGTTCATAACTTGAAGCACAGCGTTTATCCAGCAATTATCCGTCTGTGGTTACACACATGTAGTAGTCTACTCATACAATATACGAATACTACGCACACATGCACAAGGCTATAAGGATCAACATCTTTATTAATATTTTTGGGTCTAAAACGAGAATGTTAAAATATTTTAATGAAAATTGTATGCAGCACCAAGAAGGAGAAGAGGATAAAAAAAGGAGAAATTCTACGACTAGTTTCCATTTAAACGAGTTAAATACAAGTGAGTTAACAATTTAATTGCCAGTTTTTGTGCTCGCCACACACATCCACACACATTTGCTTATCAACAAAACCCAAAGCAAATAATTTTAGTTTAAACTCAACGCCACACAAACATACACATACACGGCTACTCTAAGCTAACTAGAAACCACTATGCTTTCGTTTTATTTTTTTTTTGTAATTTCTTTATTATTCTGCTAGCCATAGGTGTGAGTGCATGTACGGTATGAACACACAAAAGCCAACTTGAGCTCATAATTCAGTTTTAATTGAAGCTGCCACATAACTGTAGCCTTTTAGTGAAGATTCATTTTACACACAGGATTGAGGAGAAGAAGCTTTTGCATAAATTCATAATACACACATACATGCATATACACTTGTATATATTTACATAAGAACACACAATTGATAATTTTCTGCTGTGAACTGATAACATTTAATTTAATGCCCAAGGTCGGAAATATTCCATTTATTATTGGATTATAAATGTGCGGCAACATTCGGTTCTTTTTTGTTTTAAGTTTTTCTATTTTTTTTTTAAGTTTTATCTTGGTTGTCGTCTATAAGCAGTTTAAGCTAAATTTCGAGCCAAAGAATTGTGGGGGTGTTGTGTTGTGAGTCAGTAAGAATGTGTGTGTGTGTGTGTGTGTATATGTGAAGCATGTTGTGATTTGTTGTCAGTTTAAAACAACTAACAACGTACATCATACTCAGCTCTTTAGTCAACTGTGGGGTCTAGCAGCTGCTGAATAATGGTTAACTAGCTGTCTGCTGTTGTTATAGTTGTTATTGTTGCTGTTGTTGTTGTTGAGCAAATAGATTTGTAATATTTTTGCACACATATAGTTTTTGTTCTCTTATTTCAAAAGGATACTTTTTTGGGGGTACTCGTATAACATCATCTGAGTACATTCGCTTTTATTATTTTTACACTTTTTTTTTGGACGAATAACAGCAAACCGTGCAATTCGAATGTGTGTAACCCTATTCTTTAATATATATACGTGAAAGTGTGTACTATTAGCTGGAATTGAGGTAACCTTCAGTAACCTTCTCTCAAACCATTCCCTTTCGATTCCAATTTCATAAGGAGCGCTTAGGACCTTTATTATATTAATTAGCAATAATTCAAGTTTTTTATAATTGCCATCTCACTTATTTAAGGCCTCCCCACAACAACACCTTGACCTTAAATCGGAAGAAAATCTTTCAATTTCTAGCCTTCTAGAGACAGCTATTGTTATAAAAATGAAGAAATAAAAAAAAATTTATTGTCACATACATCCATCGTCACAAAATCCTTCATTGAGATCAACATTTGTTGATCATTTAGTGGCTTTAGTTGGTACCAGCCAGCTGAGCTCGCTGCAACATAAAGTAGATGGTAGTTGGTAGTTGGTCTCAGTAAATAATGCAAAACACATACACCCACACACGCAAGAGAAGGACATTGTTTAAAGTGAAATTTTCTCTGAGACTAGACAGCAGGAAATGTATTTTTTTTTATTGTACGTTTATACACAATATATCGCTTGTCCCTACATGTTGTGTGTAGAACGAAAACAATAAAACAAATAGAAACGTTTTTATACCCTCCACACAAGGTACTAAGATATACTAAGTTTGTCAATCCTTTGGCTCCACTGGGTAAAAAAGTCAGAGACTGTCTAACAATATAAATAGTCTTAATTAGCAATAAAAACTGAGTTGATTTAGACAATTAAATCCATGTGATCTTACGTCCGTCTGTTGTTTGCTTAATCAAGGTCGTAAATTTTAAGATATCGAAGGTGAAATTTAATACAAGCGCTTTCTGTATACAGACCGTTATTTCAATAAAACAAAATCGTTTAAAAGCCACGCCTACAATTGACAAAAATCTATGTATCTGCCACAAAAATTGTTCAATGAAGTTAAAATTTGGTTTAGCTATTTATATTTAACCTGTCCATGGATATACCAAAAATGGGCATGGTCGGATAACAGAGAGGCCTACTATTTACAAAAAACTTTAAGAGTAAATCTCGACTTGCATGTTATGCACACTATTAGAGGGCATCGTTAAAATACCTGCCACGTCCATTATTTTTTATGTTCACGTGAAGGGTATTTAAGATATGTCGTAAGCTAATTTAAATTTTTTTACTTATTAAATATTGTACTTGGTGTATGTCCACACATAAAATTTGCATGAGCTTGTAAGCTAAATTGTGCTACTGCATGTATTCCAAATAGCTTAACGTAATACACAGTCGCGTATATATTTTTGGAAATATGTGTGTGTGTAATAAAGTTTTAAATTGGCCGCTACTCTGCCTGAAACAAAATTTAACTTGTATTCAGCTGAAGCCAAATTTGTGATACTCTTAATATTTTTATACACATTGTGGGCGTGGCATATACCTGATAAGGCTTTTTAAGAGTATATCACCTTAATAGTTCTATTCTTTATCAAGAATATTTTTTTGTAAATAGTGGGCATGTGTAGCTATTGTATAACCACGCCCATATATTAATTTTAAATGTACAAGTCCTAAATATAGTTGGTTATAAATACCAAGTGTGTCTGTTTAATGACCACGCCTACTTTTTTAAAAACTAATACGTAAGAGTACCAAATTTTAACTTCATGGCACAAAATGTCATGTCAAAATATCATGGCTGATAGTTGGATGTTATTTTAATTAGGGGTGTGGCTTTTTAAGGATTTTATCCAAATATATATTATATAATAATTTATTTGCAGAAACTTAAAATATTGATACAAAATATCTCATCAAAGAATTACCTGAAAAGTTCGAAAAAGAAACAGACCCACGGCCGCATATGTTTAAATCGCTTTAGATTTTAATCCTAATTAACAATATATACTTTGTAGAGTCTTTTATACATCGTTCTAAATGTTTTAAATGGAATGACAAGCTTAGTATGTTTTCCATGTTACACATATGTGGAGTGCAGTGTTTAAGGCAAGAGGCAACAAAATGCCCAACAGGGATTAACTATAAATCGTTTGCCTTTTTTATGTTCCTATATGACATTAACTCAAGCGGTCTCTCTGCTGATATGAACAAATACACTTTCGCACGTTCATGTGGGTGTGTGTATGTACATAAGGATGAATTCATTTATAATTCTATGCAGTCGTAGTATAATTTGCAGAATGACACTTTTACCAGCAGCCCAAACAAAATTTATTCTACGTACGAAAATCATGTAAATTGTTTTATTTCTCTTGTCGTGTTGTTTTTTCTTTTTTTTTTTTTTGTTCTTGGCTTATCTATTTTTTCTCATGTTTAGCGCTAAAGGCGGTAAGACTGGTCAGTTTTATGGTTGACTTTTTATCTATTTTAATACACACACTCGTACATTTTCATACAGCCAACCACACTTGCTTATATGTGTGTATATAGGGACAAAAAGGTCATTTGGCTAACGGCTGGTCCGGTCTATTTTGGCTTAAAGTCTTTACCGTTGATGTTGATGTGATTTTTAATGATTGGCCGTAATTGTTTTAGACGTATAACGAAATCTCATCTCATCACCACCACACAATAATTGAGTTATAAAAAAAAATATTTGTATATGTGTATGTACATGTATAAACGGTAAAATTTTCAGTTAACAAATTTTTAATTAATTTTCATATAAAATCAATTTATAAATAACGGATTTTTCAATAAGGGCATAACATTTCTCTATTTCAGTGAAAACGTTTTTATGAACATTTTTTATGAACTGTCAAGGACAAAATGTCGGTCGGGGTCAACATTTTTATTGTGCACCCTTTAAGACTGAGTCAACGGTTGCACCGTTATGTGACATTATGTTATGTTATGTTTTTATTGAAAAATCCTAAATAATTAATTTGATTTAATTTTTTTTAATTTGTTCAATAAAATATATATTTATTTATTTGTATATACAATACAACAAGATTAGAGCGAGAGAGTGATAAGATTGCAAACATATCAATTTCCTAAATACACACCATAGAAATTATTACTTACACTCAAAAACCATAAAATTGTTGCGGTCCTCTCAACCAACTATACTATACATACATCTAAACGGAAATCCTTTTCTAACCACACCCACACATACACATAACACACAGTGTGATTCAAATGGTATTCAAGCACATATAGTATATTAGACGTGCCCACACACACACATTCGTACATATATCTTAATCTTAAATGCAAAGCAAATATTGGTTTATTACGATTCCCTCTGTTGTTGTGGCTATCAATGTTATGCTATGGACGTTCGGCAAGTGTAAACAAACTATAAATGCTTAATTCAATCATTTTTGTTTCAACACTAACTACTACCGATTACCCATAAACATGAATTACTTGTAGACTTTATAGCAATTTCCAGCATATAGATAAAGATTACACCCACACATCACATATATATTCAGTACAAAGCAGTAGTGCCCAAACCGTTGGGGAAAGTGTGTAAAAAAAGAGCTACTTTAGTATATGGTGAAATATACCATAAACGTAGCTGGGTAGACGAATCATAGTAGAATATCTACAAAAATTTCAAGTTCATACCACAATTTTTGATTCATCCTTTCAACATCTGACTCAATAAGGGCGGACAAAGCGAAATCAACTAAAATTTAATTTCAAATACTGTATGAAGTCATTTTAGTGTAGCCAACGGAATACAACAGTATTACCTCCCAGTGTTAGGAAAATAGTATAAAAAGAATCTTTTTAACTGATTGCCAAACACTGATTGACCAGAAATTACCATTTTCTAAAAAGTTTGTTTTATGCAGTAAAACAAGAAGAACTAGAAAAAGAACAAGAACAAGATTTACATAAAAGGGTTGAATAACAGCTTTGATTGCTTTCACACTCAATCTGATAAGAACAATAAATGGAGCAATCAACGCAACGAACAGCAACGAAAACTTTTCTTTTTTTTTGAAACAAAAACAAAACAATTTATGTTACAGAGAAAAACGATTAAAGGGAAAAATTTCAAATTACAAGAAATTTCATTCATTTTAAAATCAAACCAATTGCGTGGCGTAACGTTGCAAGCAAAAATCGAAAAGCATTTCACAGTTTTCTAGTTCGTCTTTTTATGCGGTTACGAACTAAATTTGGAATAAATTTATTGCGGTTTATTGCTAAAAGCATATAAGACCATTCAAACTAACTAACGTAGAAGAAGAGTTGCAGGGGAGGAGGTTTAGCATAAAATAAATCTAATTTAGATTAAAAATAAATGTATTTGAATGCTTGCTACACATGGTGCCACATAAAGAAGGCAAAGCTAATCACTGGATACCAATCAGGTTGGGGGGTTAGTAAGCAGGAACTGTGTTTGTGTTTCATTTGAATAAAAACCATACAATACATGTTTAAAACGTAAGAGTGTAGGCAACAACATCTTAATTAAACTTTCCCAACAAATTAGTTACAGATTAGTGGTTCGATACTCGTAGGTCTGCTCTACTCCACTTTGCTCTACTCTGCAAAAACAAAATTTTGTTTTAAACTAAATCTTAAATACCCTGCACATCTACATATATATGGTGGGCGTGACCTTACTTTATTGTATGGATATTAGCTGAGAAATCGAGTTTTACACCAAATAGGATTTTTAGCAAATTGTAGGCGTTTCTGTTATCCGACCACGCCCATTTTAGGCGCATTATTTAATGTTGAAATTATAAATATTTATACCAAATTTCAAATTTATTGATAAATTTTTGTGACATATAAATTGAATTATGTCGATTGTGGGCGTGGCTCTTAACCGATTTTGAAAAATTTATGTTTGCGTAAAAAGCTGGAAGCGCCTGTATAAAATTACACTAAAATAATTTAAAATTTAGTACCGAGAGAACACCACAACACACGAACATATATGTCTAGGTCGACTGAGTTTTTGATACTTAGGAAGAATACATATATACTCTCTCTTGGTCTTGCAAATGGCATGACAAACTTAGTAAACTGCTCATCTTAAGTGAAAGGTATAAAAACAATGAAATCGCGTGTGAATGGTTTCTTCTTTCAAACTAATTCTAGGAAAATTTATGAATCGGTAAAAGTTCTCATGTGCGTATGTGAGTATTTTAAACGAGCCATTGTGCGATTGTGTTGGTTTTATCATTCGGTTAGTGTTCCTGTGTGCTTCGTAACCCTTCTGCCTGAGCATTCAGGCACAAAGCATTAAATCTCATTTGTTTTGCCAGCTGTAGCAGTAACAATGAGTAAAATTTCCGTTTTTGTGCCACAACACCCTCATATAAGTGAATGTTTGCCCTGTCATGTACAACTATTGTATATGGATGGAAAATGTTACCTATTATTATCTCAAGCCTTTGATGCAACACCGAGGAAAATTCTGTTGTCTTCTGCTTCTAAGCGTGGATGGTAAGGATGTTAAGAAAGTTTTCTTCCGTCTTTAGGTCTGGCCCTTATCATTTGTATCCACAACTAGTTGAGTGCGAAAGATGTTTAAAATTTTAAGCTTCTTAAAAACTTTCCAACCAAATGTCGTAGCTTAGCTAAAGTTTCACATTCATTCGTAGGGATGGGGGTGAATAAGTGTATGCTTAGGACGAACTTGATTTACAGCTCTGTGACCTTACAGTTAGCAATATGAGACAGCCCAGCCGCTTTACTTACTTATCAAAGGTTCGCCTCAAGTGCACACATGCAAAACTCAATTTACATCAATGAAGCCATTTACACATGCTTTGCCAAAGTATGTTACGAATCTTCACCTCATCTGCATAATTTCCAACCAAAACCACAAGTCAAGGAAAACTTCTACTACGACCATCTTCCAATGCTAACGCAAACAAAAACCTTTGCAAAGTCTTGCAAATGGGATTATGATCTTATCATGATGTATAAATATGAACCATTTTAAATGCAACACTGTTGACCATATATAGATTATTTATACCCCGCTGCACACTGCTTTGTGGCCAAGGGCGTGTTAAGTTTGTCCGAATGTTTGTAAGTTCTAAACGGTAAATACCATGCTCACCTTCATTTATACCGATTGATTTAGAGTCATAGTCGATGTAAACATGTCCGTCTGTCCGTCTGCTAAAGGTCGCATGCTTCAAGATATTTCAACGAAATTTTTATAAAGACATGGGTTGATCCAAAGAGGAACCTCATTTAAAATAAACTGAATTGGAATATTTTTAGAACGATCGGATCATTTTTAGAGTCCCTTTCCATATAATTATATAACTCGAAATTACTTATGCGGCCACACATCGCCTTTATTTCTACAACCAAATTAATTGTAGCATAATTTGTGGAGGTAAGTGGTGTAGAGTATTAAATGGTCGGGCTTTAACATTCTCACTTGTTTCACTTGGCCTTGTGTGAACGAAGAAGCTGTAACAGTAAAAACTGTTGTTGTTAATAAGCAACAGTAGCTGCAGCACATGCTGTTGGCTGCTTCAACTTAGTAAATATCTTAATAAGTTTTCGACAAATTTTTGTCCTGTCTTGTCCTTGTGGTGCTTAAGTCGAGAAAGTTTTCTCTCGTTAGTATTTCTTTATTGAACCTTTATCAAAAAGGCTTTTTTGTTATGTTTTTTGTTTTTGTTTTGGTATATGTTTAATTAAGAGAATAAAGAGAGATTTATAGTGGTTGTGTGTGGTCATACATATATAAAAACCCTGTATGAATATTTGCATAGACAGTTTTTACTTCGCATAGTTAGCATTTGCGGTTTTTCTATAAAGCGGCAAATGAACTGAAGATGGTTGTTAACTAATAATAAAGTTTGATTTTCAACAGCAGTGACCAATATTCATTTCAGAATCAGAGAATCAATAAAATTCTTAGCTCGGACAAAATCTAAAATACCCTTCGCATCCATATGAAACAAGTGTAACAACGCGAGGCATTGTCATAAAAGTCACTTTGTGGAATATCGTTATATGGGAAATGGTCCTAAAAATGGCCAGATCGGGTCCGATTTTAGATTAAGTATTTTAATTATTAAGTTAGTTAATTATTCTGCACCAAATTTTGTCAACAAATTTTTAAAAAGTACAATTTTTCTGCCAAATAAAAATTAATTAACTGGGAAGTAATTAAATTATTTTTTAGTGATTTTTAATTATTAGACTTTGAAGCCAAAGATTTATAAGTTGGTTGTTTCATATCTTCACTTTCTTCTCCTACATGGTCACTCTTATCATTATCATTCTCCCATTTTCGCGATGATATTATTCTTAATGTTTATATATCCCTTTAGCGGAATTCCTAAAAGTCTTCATTAAACAATTTTCTCCATGAAAAATTGCATCTATTGTGTGTACAACTTATTCACTCCGTAATTTTACTTAATTGCGCTTTTTCATTTCATAACATAACTTAACGTAACGTAACGGTGCGTTTACATACAACATCAGTCAGGACTTGATTATTTATTCGAAAACTTATCTCATAACATTAATTGTGGTCATCTACGGTGTATATACTGTGCAGGAGATAGCATGGATACTTAGGTCCGACTATTTATACATGTTATGTGGTAAGTTGAAGGCAGTACTCCAACAATTGTTGTATGCAGAAATTTTCACTTAAGGCTACAAAATGATACACCAAAGTGAAAAAGTGAGAAAGAGTGAAAGAGAGAGAGAAAGAATGCGAGTTAGTTGGTACAACTAAATAAATAACATTGTTTTGTGTAGCGGTGGGAATGTTGGTGTAGTGATTTATGCAACTGCTCTGTTTGGTCATAAATATGCCAAGTGAGATTACATATACACAAACACACAAATATTCACAAATATGTTTAACACCTGAAGCTTTTTCCTTTCCTTTTGTTTGTTTTGTATATTATTGTCCGTACATCCTTGCATGTGTTTGCCCATTTTATCACCGGTTGGTTTCATATACTTGGATTGTTATTGTTGTTGTTGTAATGGTCTCCAGTGACCAACTAAAATTAGAGATCAAAGCGTAACAAAAACAAATATTTAACCCGAAAACAACTCAATTAATTTGAAAGGTTTACTTGAACGCATCCTATCACCCCCCTCGGAACCTCCTTCTTTTTAATAAAATATTTATAAGTACAGAGAAGTGACAAATATTTATTGTGGTCACTGTACAATAATACAGAGTAGAGGAAAAGAAAAGAAAAGGAAAGAAAAGAAAAGAAAACTTTTTCATCGCTTTCGCGTCATTGTTCAATAGTTGTTGTTGTTGTTGTTTTATTGTTACTGCACCACACACAAAAAGTATATTAAATTTGTATGAATGTTTGCATCTATTAAATGGCAAATGTCGTTATCATACCCACAAAATCCATAAAATTAAACGATTTAACCAAGTGCGTCAGTCCGTCTGTCTGTCCATGTAAATTTGTACTTTAGCCACAGATCGCATTTCTTGAGATATTTCAATAAAATGTGGTACCAAAATATGTATTGGCTCAAAAAGGAACCCTATTGAAAATGAGCCGATTTGGACACTTTTTAGAATCCCTCTCCATATAACAAACTATTATAAACTATGTCTTTATACGGCGATTTTACGCAATTCTTAATATTTTTTTGACAATCTTTACCGAATGAATACTAATTGGTCTAATATTTACCTGTGCCAAATATGAATTCAATCGAACTTATTTTAGAACTCCTTCCCATATAACGCTTTAATGTGAGATAAATCGTTATGTGGGAAAAAATTGTAATTATTAATATTTTTTGACAAAATTTAGAGGAGAATATTTATTCAACCTAAGAATTATATCTAGGCCAAATTTGAACCCGATCAGACAATTTTTGGAAGCCCTTTACATATAATGATAATTCTCGAAATGATTTATATGGCAAAGCTTCAGGTTTACTGACACAAGTAAACTCATTGTAGCATAATTTAAGGAGCTAAGTGGCGTAGGGTATTAAATGGTAGGGCATTGAGTGACTATAACATTTTCACTTGCTTTTATTTGCGGCAAGTCATTCATTCAATATTTCTCCAGTATAACAAAAGTTGTGAAAAGGCGGCATAAGAGTTTATTTTATATGAAGACAAATCCCATGTAATCATCAGGCCATTATCATTTCTTTCAAGCACTGCAAGGCAGCAACACAAAACGAAGAAACGAAACAAAAAAAATGTTAACTAAAAACAATAATAAACTTTTCATAAAGATGCCATCAAATGAGGAAGATGCTCATTATGGATTTTGTCGCCATCACACCCACTAACAACTCCATTCCACTAACCGTGCAATACCAAGACATTGGGTAGCATCCTCATTAAACGATTTGCACACAGTGAAGCTCTTAAGCCAGCTGTTAATGTGTTGCCAAGAATATTAAAAAAAAAAGCCAAAAACAAAAGATGAAAATGAAAAAAACAACACAAAAAGCAGAGGAAACTAAAGAAAAAATCGCCCAGAATAAACAAGAAAAGTCGTTAATTTCTTTTATGAACCTGCTGGGAATCGCTTTGCCAGCGAACTCTTGAATTGGAAACACAACAAAAAAAAAGGCCACCTCACTTGATTTCACAGCATAGTAGTAGCACTGTTCGGTTCGGTTCTGTATGGTACTTAAAATATTGTATAAGGATGAATTAGCTTAAAGATAAATATCACAGCTAAGCAAAGCATTGTTCAACAAAATTCTCGTCTCATTCATTTCATTTCATTTCATGGTTACGGGATGAGCAACAAATGCTATAGTCAGCAGTTAAGTACATTAACGTGGAAAACGAGTCTAACGAGCAATTAGATTTCATTCTGAGCCTGGGAATTAATTGACCTCATAAAATATCAACTCGGTATGATACATAGAGAGTTAGAGAGAGATAGAGAGAGAGCACTTGATGGAAAATGAAGAAAGAAAGAAAAAATAATTTTTACTTAATAAATGGCAGAGAACATCTGGAAATTCATGTTTTAACAATTTCACCAATTGGTCCTTTATACAAAAACAACAACAAGTGAATAGACAAGCTATATATTATGTGCGATTGTATATATGTATATATATGAACCGTTAGAAAAACTATAAGAGAACGTAACATTTATATTTCACACTATTCACACCATTGACCCCTTGAGGGCATCACTACGATAACCCAAACAGTAGAAAAAGTTAAGACATTAAAAGTATTCTATGAGAGCCATTGCCAACAGTCTTCGCTTTATATGATCTAATTATTTTTTATGAGATAACGTGTAATAGAAATTTCATTAAAGTTTTAGGTAAAAGGAAGCGTTAAGCTTACCTTTGAAAGATTTGGGTTTTATTCATTACAGTCAATCAGTTTTAGTTCTTAAGAAACCTACGAAGATTGAGACATTTTCCCGAATTTCCTGATTTAACTAAACATCCCCTCTTTGAGATGGTCACTTGAGTTCAAGGGCTATAAAACAGATAATTGTCTTACATGCTTACAAAAAAAGAATAGGTCTACGTAGAATCATTTTATGGTACATGTCACATCAAACTAGGAAATAAAAGTGAGCTTTGAAAGACTACTACTGAACTGAACCACTGAACTTTTCAAGGGTAACTTTCCTTTTAGTAAAGCATGTAGCTCTATTAAGGGAAGTGTGAGAATGGATTTGAATGGACTTTGGTGACATATTTGAAGGCCATTTCCTTAATTACACCTTCTGCAAAAGGTATTTTAGAACATCTGTGAATGCTTACATTACATGGCCAATGAGAAGCGAAAGTCAGGCTTGAAAGCTATATGAATTTCTGAAAAACCTTCTGAAACTATTGACATTATTTTATCCGAAACCTAATACCTTCAAATATTAGCTTAAGAAGTTAATCCAATATATTTACGTATTGCAAGGTTCAAGCACGAGACAGATGCAATAATATGTGGTATTAGACTTCTGTATATTATCTTCTAGCGGCTAGGTGCATTCAAAGTGGATAGGATAGAGATTACTTCCTTTCATTGAAAACAAAGAGAGATACAAACTGGAATAGAGGAATAAGGACATAAGGCAGCCTTTCCTTAGAGGAAATCGTCAATGTATAATAAAGTCAAACTAATTTATGATTTTGGTCAGTGGAAGAAGTTTTTCTTTACTTTTTTTTTATAATACACACTTGCCAACAGGATACTGGTTCGCCTTTTTAAAATCAATTTTTTTTTTTATGTGACCATTAAGTATATTAAGTGAACAACATTATTATGCTACATAATGTATGAGTGCAGTTGGTATAAAAGGACACTGAAAAGAATAAAAAAAAAAATGGAAAGTAAACAGATTTTTTCTCCCCTAATTTGAAATTTTCATAAAATCAACAGCAACCAGCAACAGGTTCGTAAAACAGCAGTAAACAAAACTCGAAAAGGAGAGACTGGGAATTGACTCTTAGTTTATTTTTTTTTACCTTGTTGTTGTAACATTTAAAGAGATTTGACCCCAAAAAAAGAAATAAATATGATGAAAGGTATGGCCTTAAAGAAGAGGAGGGTAAGGAATTAAAATACATGAAATTCGAAAAAAAAAAGATGCTTACGTTAAGAAGACATCTTGTTTGCATTCTTTTACATTCTCTTAATCTTGCTGTATGGTCGGCGGTGCTGCACGGAAACAATTTTTATTTTGCCAGACAATTTGTTTATTTTGTTATTTCCGTTATTCTAGGCAATGTAAATATTTCCGGGATTTTGTAAAAAAAAATATTATTTTTTTTGTCTAGGAATGTTTTGGTAAACAAAATATTTGTAGACTAAAGAGGAGTGAAAATGAAAATTAAATTTATTAATTTATTATTAATAAAAAATTAATACAAAATTAAACATTAAAAAAATAATTAATCAATTACAAACCAATACAAATTTTAGACAATAGGATTATGTACTCAGTTTAATATATAAGGAAAATAATTAATATAATTTAGAAGAACAGTATTTCGACATTTTTTTATACGGCATGGGCCAAATCTTCTTATTTATTTATTAGTTATATCATACAATATATTAATTACAAACTAATACAGATTAAATACTTATGAAATAATTAATATAATTGAAGAAAGAAAAAATTAAATATTAGAAACTAAATAAAAATGTCCTTTCAGTAGCTGAGTGAGCTAAGGATTTGCCTTAGTAAACTGTGCCCGTTTTAGGACAAGGGTTCAAATCAAGTTGAAGAAACAAGTGAAAGAGATATTTCACCTGCAATTTGAACCCATGTGTCGCATTGGATTAGTAACCCCCCGAAAGTTAAGATTATAACCATGAAAATCGAGGTTGGTTCGATAGGCGAATGAGTATCAACGCTTGTTACATTATTATTATTATTTAAACAAAATAATTTCAAATTAAAGACAGGGGATGGACAAAATAATATAAACACCCAACATATCCACTATATTTATTTATTAATAAGGTGTTGGCCCACCACTTTCATTTAAAACAGCTGCAATTCTCCGCGGTATAAATTCTGCTATCACTTGGCTTGTAAACTG
The DNA here is from genome assembly GCA_963971445.1 of Ornithomya chloropus. NCBI lineage: Eukaryota > Metazoa > Arthropoda > Insecta > Diptera > Hippoboscidae > Ornithomya > Ornithomya chloropus. The sequence continues at coordinate 31,595,951 of OZ020529.1, forward strand.
TGCAATACATACGCGTCACAGTATTTACACGGAAGCAATGTTGCCACTATGCAACAAGATGTACTGTATTGCATGGTGTTCGTATTATTTTATCCATCTCATAGCTTAAAGATTTTTCCAAAATATTTTCCAGTATGTTGGCAAAAAATTAAATTCATAATTATAAAGCAATTATAGAAACAGAAGATGGCCTCTTCACTCTTCAAAATGCAGCATATAGACAGTGCATCAACAACAACAACAACAACTATAAAAAAACATTATAGAAGAAACGCTTTGCATGCGTCATTTAGTTTAGAAGGAAAAAATTGTATTTTTTACTTCCAAAATAAAAAAAAATTGTTTTTCAACTCCTGGCAAACAATGTCAACCATACCCATCAATAGGGAACGATACGCTTGTTGTCTCTAAAAAAAAATGTTTGTATATACAGGTACAGTGTTGGCATGATATTGTTGGTCATAAATTCCAACTGTTCGAAATCCCACTTAATAGCCTTCAACGTTTAATCGTTCAAACTACCAACCAACCAGCCAAACCATTCGCTTTCATGAATGAATGTGTTCAGAAGCATCATTTAATTTTTACCACACATGCCATGCACTCATATCTGTACAGATTTGCATACACCAGCAGCAACTAACTCAGATATATCATGCTCTTAACCCCCCGCCCATCTTATATCCCATAAGGATACTATATGAACTCATATGTTGTGCTTTCATATGCTTGCCGGTATGTATGTATCCGGTGGTGGTCAGTGTCTGGTCGGTCTGGCCCGGCTTGGCCTGGCCTGTTGTGTTGTTTATGCGTTTATAGATTAATCGTTTTTCGCTTAAATGGCTTAAATGGCAGTTAACTTTTGTCGTTGTGTTAATTTACAAATGATACCAAACGGGCGCTCTCTACCCGAAACCCTTTCACTATCGCTATCAATATTATACTTCAGGGGCCATTTTTTATCACGTATACACAACACACTGCATACATACATGGTCGAAGTATTTAAATTGTTGCCAATTGTAAAATGTTTCTTTTTCATTTTTTTTGTTTGTCTTTACCAAAGTACACCAAAGTATGATTTTGTATTTTTTTTTTTAACTTGATTTTAGATTTTAATCGTTCCGAGATTTGTTGAAGAAATTAATAGCTCATGATTTATTTATTTATTTTTTTTTTTTGTGGAGAATAAATGAAAATTTATAAAAACAAATTAGTATTCCCAAGCTGGGTTAATAATAAATGTACAACCTGAGTTGTACAACAACAACAACAACAACAACAACAATAGCAGCGAACGTGAGAATGTAAAAAATGGATGGACATACGGACATACACGTCTAGATGTACTCAGACGTTGATGCTAATAAAAAATTTATAAATATACTCTGACGACTCCTTCTAGGTATTTATTTATTGTCGAATGTGGGCGTGGCCTTTGACGGATTTTGCCCATTTTAAATAGCAATCTGCGTGCAAAAACTTTTAGTTTTTTCCTGTACAAAATTTCAGCTTTTATTAACATGTGGAACATGTTTCATTATAAGTTTAAGTTTTCTTAATTTTAGTTAAAAAATTTATTCCAACTTTCATGCATAAACATAATCATTAGAATGATTAAAAAGAACACATATTTATACAGCTTATAATATTGAGTACATATGCGTGCAGGTGTGTGTGTGTACTAAGAACGTCACACAAGAAGTTTTCTTTTAATTCTTGCGCGTCTTATTTTATTTTCTACACGTTGATAAAATCTGCATTTTTATAAAGTTTTGACTCTACATGAAAAATTCAAATATTTTCAGAAGCACAACTCCAATGTCACCCAACCAACGTTAACCCTTCCAGTTGGAGAAACGTACTAGAATGCATATGAAAAATGTAAGAATGTATGTGTGTATGTATGAGTATTATATATATAAACAAATACACATTTCTTGTCCAATTATAAAATACACGCGAAAAGGTGAAAGGTATATAAATGTGTGTGTAGCAGAGGAGTAAGGTATAACAAACCTTCGAGAACGTTAACGTTCAGTTTAGTGCATAAAAATTGTACACAATTAAAATGACGTAAAAATACCACTTGGAATAAATTAACTGAATTTGTTCTTTAGGTAAGAGGTAGGAGGAGTTACTCAAGTGCTTACAAAAGGTGAGTAGGAGGAAGGTGGAGCTCTCAAAGTAATACTGTTGGATTAACATGCATAAAATGTTTCTGTGAACAAATGAAGAAGTTTTCATTCAAGTTCAGTCACCACCTACCTCGCACCTCTTCAATTATTATATAAGCTTAACATTCCTTCAACATTCTACTGCTACTGTCATAAAATAATTGAACGATTTAGCGGATGAGACGAAACTCCGACACCCGACAATGCCTTAGCTTAGAAAGAAAGTGTAAGAGTCAGGGTGAGTGTGAGAGCTCGTTCATGTTAATCAGTTTATGATAATTATTTGTTACAAATTGTTAAGCTTTGCACGATGTATACATAAAATGACAGCAGGCTGAAGAGAAGAGGAGGATAGTGGAGGCCGTTGCTGTATATTAACATAAACAAAAACAAAGCAGTACAAGTAATAGCAAGAAACACAATAAACGAAAGAAAAAAAACAACAACTTTGTGGAGCAATTAAAAGCAATAACAACAACTGCACTTTACACACATACACACACACACGTACACACATACCTAAACACACATATTTACTTAGATTTGCATACAATTTCCAGCAATTAACGACATTGTCATTTTTAAACATTTTTTTATATTTTTTTTTTATTTCCATTGAATTAAAGAAAATTTTATATGTGTTCTATATATATATTTATGATGAAGAAAATGTTAGAGACATACAATGAAAAGTTATTTTAATAAATTATAATAAAATAAAATAAAGCTTGTTAGAGTAAACATGCTGCGGCAATGCATGATATGAACGCGACAAGAACCCAGTCGACTGTAAGAAAGTTTGTTTTAATTTTTATACCCTTTCCACCTAAGTGATTAAAAATGGATAAAAAAAGCCTACTAAGCATATATTCAAGAATACATATATCATGTAGCATTAAAACCTTGCCTTTATTAAAATTGACTCGATTTAAACATGTCCGTTCGTCTGTTTGTTTATTCTGTGATCTGTTATTGGGGTTCTTACGAATGAAAATTATGAAATATGAAATTAAAATTTTTGACACATATTTCTATTTACTAAAAGAAAAATTGGTCTAAAACCACGCCCACAATGGATGACAATCTATTTATTTGCCATAAAATTGATCAATGAAATTTAAATTAAGCACACAGATTTCTAATTTCATCCATCGATGTGCTAAAAATGGGCATGGTCATATAACAAAGACGCCCACAATCGATAAAAATCTATAAATCTTTAACAAAAATTTACCCATAAAGTCCATATATAGTACACATTTTTATAATTACCCCATCTATCGATGAGCTCAAAATAGGCGTGGTTTAATAACCGACACGCCCACAATCGACAATCTATCTATTAATCTATTTATTAATCTGTAACAAAAATCGATCAATTAAGTTGGAAATGTAAAATTATCTCAATTTATAAATGTGATAAAAATGGGCGTGGTTGAATAACAGGCACGCAAAACAAAACACACTCATTTAACATATAATTCAACTTATAAGTTAATACGAAATACAAGCTGCACTAGAACGCATTATTATATGTATACCTGACACGCCCACAAGTAGGTGTAGGGTATTTTAGATAAGGTCAAAGCCAAATCTTTCCCATTTTCCTCAGCATTCTTTCTACCTTTAACATTAATTAAAGTGCTGAAGAATGAAAAACTTATAAAGCAATATAAATATATTCTTCATAGCAGCCGCAATCTTCATTTTAACCATTCATGTATAATTCAATGGTGCAAGATGTTTTGGTAGGGTTTCGTTCAAATGAACGTTTGATAGTTGTTTGAGTAGAAAGTTTACCATTAAAAAGTTTCCATGCACGCTTCTTACTCTACGCTGCCGTACCTTGAGAATAATACACCATACAGTTTGAAACTCACGCAAAAGGTTGACAATTAAGAAATTAAGTTGGCACTTAAGTTAAATGTCAGTTTGACAGGTGAAGAGACACACACATACACACACATATATATACGAATAAACAAGCGTATATATATAGTTACATATAATGTATTACATACATACAATTATTTACATTATCAACAGTCTAACACCTTGAAAGCATCATACACACCTTTATTATCATTAGCACACTATGGCGTATGAGTGATATTTACAATAAGTGTCAGGAAAAACTACCTGCTGCTGATTCTACTTTTGTTATTGTTGTTGTTGTTGTTATAAACTGCCACTCATAATTAAATCAAATGTTTATCTGCCAAAATAGCACATACAATATGCATTTGGAGACGTGTCTGTCTGTCTGTCTATAGGCGTCTATGTAGACTATGAAAGTGTTTATTAACGCACAACTTTTGTCAGGAAACTTGAAACTTTCACTTACTTTTACCTTTTTCCAACTACTTAAATATTCTTCATAAACAAATACACATAAACATCGCAAATGTAATATATACACTATTATAATTACTGGTGGTATATGATTGTTTACCATATTTTGGCTTTATAATGCGAATATCATTTGCAAACGTTTCGTAAATATAAATGAAATCTGTACTCATTGTATATAGTACAACAGCTATCATGTGTAGTATAGACAGAAGTCTTAATGGAGTAGCTGGGCGAGTTGTTATGCTAACAAAGTAGCTTTGACGGTAACAGATTGTCTCGCATGTCAAGCATTTTATCTCATTTTTACTTTACTTAGGTAAGGTAAAGCGTTTCGTATTTCATTTGTTTAGTTTTAAGAGTGTTATAGTGACAGCACACACATACAGATAAGTTTATCTTTTGTTTTAATTTCATAATGGCAGTGAAATATTTTTCTATGTACAAAAAGATGGTATTGTAAAGAGCGGTGTGTGTGTTTATATGTGTATAAATTTTAATTAAATAATTTCCGAATTATTACAAAAATTTGTAGGTACAAAAATTTTGTAGAAGCTTTAAGTTTAAAAAAAAACAAATTTAAAAAAAAGTTTTATTTTATAATGGCCTCCTCTATAGTTGCTCTATCATAGCTTAAAGTATTCCTCATATCAAGCCCATTCATTTCATAACCATATTGAACCAATTTAATGATGTAACATTTTCAGCTAACCACCATATTAGATTAAAAACGTAAGATTTTCTTTTTTAACATTGTACTCATCGAGCCTTTTCATTTGACATCCATATTGTATAAAATACAAAGAACATGTTTTGGACAATCGCCATGTTGAAATTATTGAGTTTTTTAAAATTCTACATTATTTTTACCGTACAAACATAGATTTTATTACACAAATACAATTCAATATAGGTATAAAGGTATCTCCATAGGTGATCCTGGTTTGTAAGTGGGGCCTAATTTTTTATTTTATTTTATTTTTTGAATTTTGTTCAAAATTAAACTTATTTACAAAAATTAAAATTCCCCGAGAAAATTTCTATAAAGAAATTTGTCATTAAATATGTTCTGGCAGCCCCAATATTTTCTTTTATACAATTCCAAAACATTTTTTGCTTGCTACTCTGTAACTCCTTTCATTTGATACCCATATTGTGAAAAGCTTTGAAAGTAACATTTTCCTTTGGTCGCCATATTGAATTTCTTGAGAGGCCACTTAGGTACTTTTGGTTAAGCTCTTTCATTTGATATATATATTTTGTATAAATAGGTGAGATGCAAAATCCTCCATATTGTATAGGGTGTCATTTACAATTTAATATGCCAAAATTAAACTTGTACCATTCTACTCTTTAAACACTTTTGATTTGATACCAAAGTTGCGTAGATTGTTAAGAGCAGTAATATAACTTGTATAGAAGGCCGCCATATTGGATTTAATAATATAAAATAATGTTTAAAACATTCCACTTGTTGAAACCTTTCATTTGACATCCATATTATATGGGTTAAAGAGCTGATGAACCCCTATTTTGGGGCCTTCATTTATGTAAAATTGAATTCTAATAATATTACTAGAACCCAAGCTATGTAGAAAATGTAATTTTCAATTTTTTATATAATTTAAATTACTTTTAATTATCTTTAAAACCAAACAAAAAGAAGAAGAAAAATTTTACATATTTTGAACATTGCTTCTGTTGCATTATATACTCGTGTATACATACAAAACAATATCAAATAATATCCTTTGTAGTAGTTTATATATGTGTGTGTGTGTATTATTTTTCTGCTTTATTGGGCTAATTCAATCAACAACAAAGCAATAAACAGTTAATGTACAACGATACAGAAAATAGGAGGGAGTGGTAGGTAGTAATAAAGAGAATATAAGAATGTACATATTAGGCGAGTAAATGTATAAACATATGCATGTGTGTGTGTATGCATGAACAAAGTGACGAAGGTGTTGTTTACCCAAAGCATGCATACATGTGGCCATAGCACACCGACATACATACATGCATGCAACCTCTTCATTTCTACACTACCAAACCTGTACAGTACTGAATATTGTATACGTGTATAGTTTTTGAGCATGTTCAACCGGAGGATTTCCGTTATAGATCATCTTTCATGAGTATGAACACACAACACAAATATGTAAACTATGCAAAGCAAAGCAAAGCACAGCAAAGCACAGCAAAGTAAAGAAAATAAAAACTGAACTGAAAAAAGTAAAACCACACACCAACCAACTGCCATTTGCGTTAAAGAGATGGAGAGAGAGAGAGAGAGAGAGAGAGAACATTATGGCACACACAAAACATCACACACAATCAGATAAGATTGCGGTGACTACAGGTATGTTGTTTATGTTGTTAGTACACGTTCTGCTACCCTCACAAAAGTACCGCAGATAACCGGGGTTAGGGTACAGGATACCGAGTATGTGTGGCAGGCAGTTAAATGAACAATGAGCCGTTTGAGAATTACATCCATTTATACGGTAAGTAAAAGTTCCCAAAAAAACTTTCAAATATTATAGAAATACATTTTCTTCTTTTTTTTTCTTTGGGTGCATACCTACTACTGTGGTACAACTTATTACTGCATTGTGTATAATTTGGGCTACATGGAAATGAGCCTGAATATTAAGTCAAGAATATATTATCGTTACATACTTAGACTCAGACATATATACCACAAATTATGTATTTATGGATGCATGTGTTGATATTACTTGCGGCTCCTTAAAGCGTTGGAAATTGTTTCAGCATAAGAGTTTATAACTTTATCAGTGTAACAAGCTGGTTATGCCTGTACCGTCTGATATGCATACATACATTTATACACACATAGTTAATATGTTCTGACATAACATCATCATTATTATTATTACTTTTATACCCTACACTTAAGATGGGTGGTATATTAAATTTGTCATTCCATATGAAACACCCAGAAGAAGGTGTTAGAGACCCTACAGTAAGTCTATCTTGATTGAACATATTTTTTAAGGCTTATAACTTAGGAATGCCTGAATGGATTTTATTCAAACTTGTAAATTAATTCAGCCTTCAAAGGAAGCATTTTGTAAGGGCGTGGCATCGCCCATTTAATTAATAAACAACAAGTGTAACTAAAAAGTCCTTTCCTAACCATTTATAAGCAATGCCACGCCCATTAAATTAAGATCTCCGGAGAGCTACAGAAATTTCCAAATGTTTATAAAAAATTTCACCAAAATCGGAGTTATCGTTATAAACAAAATAGCATTGCCTTCTTTTTGGCGCGGTTAAGTGTTGTTGGAAAATTTAACAAAATCAGTCGAAATATTTATCATTTTTAGACTATAAGGGGATGTAATATTGTATTTGCCACGCCCACTATTTGTATTGATATATAAAAGGGTATTTAAGACTTGGTGTAAGCTACAATTAAGTTTTTTTGCTTGTCTTCCTTGCCGTGTTGTTGCTTCATTTTGCTACTGTTCTGCTTTATATCTGTGTTTGGTGTTTTGCGGTTTTGCGGTATTTGCAAAAGTAAGTTTAAATGGGAAATTTATCGATGATCAGACGTTGTGCTCGTTTATTATTATATTGTATTATTACGCTTTATACAGTTGCAGGGAAATATTGTAAGTACGGGTTCGTACATATTTTTTCTACTCCCCACTCACTCACTTTACGCGTGTTGTATGAGGAATGACAACCAATATTGCGTTGATAATGCGATGTCGAATGTGATTATCAACCAACCAACTGGTAGTGGTGGGTTAATAATAACCAGCATATAAACGGTTTATAAAGAGAACACACATGTATACCTTTGTGGATGGATAAATAAACAACAAGACTTTATATAAATTGTATAAAACGGAAGTTCATCACTTTACACACACACACACACACACACACACACACACACACATACGCATGTGTACCTACGACTTGTTCCCATTGTCGCTGTAGTGATATGTGTGAAGAGTTAAATCGTTTGTGAAAAGTTAGGGCCATAAACATTAACGACAACACCAACAATAAAATGAATAAGCAAACATGATATTATTTAGCTATAAAAACTGTGTAAAAGATTACTTTACTTTACTTACCATTGTTTACACTTCATTAGATAGATAACCTGACACAAGGATACAAAACTGTTGTCAAAGCAGACGTACCAACGTAACACGCTTCAGCCACATGCGACCATTGCTTCAAGTTAATCATGTTAATGCATTTTGAATGACTTTTCTCACTACTTTTTTGCATAATTTTTTTTACTTTTTTATTTAATTATTTATCTAAACTTTAGAAAAAGTTTCATAGTTTGTATCATAAAACATTAATGCAGTTATATTTACTGTATACACATGTACACCTTAAGATTTTCTATTTTGGTTTTTTTCCTTTTTTATTCTAGGAGACATCTGGCTGGTAAAATGTAAGAAAAGAAAATGAAGAAAAATTCTTTTAAATAAAGTTTGAGAGCAAAGTGTTTTGTTACCAGAGAAAGAATATAAATAACGATTAAAAGCAAATATTTGGCCTAAGCCAAACCTTAAATACTGTCTTAAGTTAAATACTTATCTATACATAAACTGTGGGCGTGGCAGGTATCTGATTAGACCTTTTATCAGTGTTTGTTGTACGACTCGAAAAAAATAAAACTTTTTTAAATTGTGGGCGTATACTTTATCCGACCATGCCCATTTTTGTCTCATCGATGCTTAGGCTAATTTCAAATATGTATACTAAATTTTAATTTCTTCGTTCAAGTTTTGTGGAAAATGAAGAGATTTTTGTCGATTATGGGCGTGGCTCTTGAGCAATTTTGCCCAATTTACTTACACAAAATTTTATCTCAATGTCCGGACATACGGACATTCTGACAAAGTGACAAATGGACATACGGATGCACAGATATACGGACACACGTGGACGTACGTACGAACGAATACGCGGATACGAGTATATGAACTCGCGGACGTACAGACATATGGATATACACAGAAACATATATCGTCTAAATCGTCTCTGTTTTTGATGCTAATCAAATATATATGTACGTTGTAAGGTCCCTGACATCTCCTTCGGGTTGTGCAGGGTAAAAAAGTGAGAACTTGAACCATTTTTAAACTAACTGAATACAGTCTAAATATTATAAAAAATATTTAGGAGATTCACTGCAGATACAATTGTAAGTCTTTTCTTCTCCATTCACTTTTTTTTTACATTGTTCTTTAGAAGAGCTTAACACAGCAACACATCATTTGAATATTTTGCTGTTTACTTTGAGTTGGAGTGTTTTTTTTCCCAAGAAGACAATCTTTTGTTATTTACTCAACGTGGTTTTTTCTATTTCTTCATATACAACAGAATGAGACCCTCGTGTAAATAAGTAGACAAATGTATAGTATACTTAGGTTATTATAGGATTTTTTTCTTGTTTTTTTGAAGCATTTGTTAATGTTTTTCGCGGTGATTTCTACAGATTTTGCCTGTAAGCCAACATGGAAGAGTACCGGCAGACTGTTTGAAAAAGACACTAAATGAACGTCTCATAATAAGGATAATAAAAAAGAAATATTGTTCGCCCTCCATCACTGTTTATTTGGCTCCGGCTTTACTTAATTTTAAACACTTATTAGGTGGCTTAGCACCAGAGACTAGACAAGAAGTGAAATGAAGTGGAGTAGAGTGTTTTTTTCCTGTTCGCTAATGTACATTAAATGAGGATTTACCGGCATCTGCTGTATATGAAATCCCACAAAGACAATTCGTTTAAGGGCAAATTAGATAAATATTTAAGTATTTAAGGATTTGTAAAGCTTGGTAAGGAATAATATCGCATAACATAAAATTAACAAATTATGGGATTATTTGAAAAAACAACAATTTGAAAACGTTTGCAACAAGTTCAACGAGATGTATAACAAGTAAGTAAACTAAATTTGGCTTAGCCCAAATCTTAAATACTCTTCACAAATAGTGGGCGTGGTGGATACATAAACGCGCTTTCTAGTACTCTATGTATTTCGTATCAGTTTGCAAGTCCAGTTTTGCGTAGAGTACGGTTCTTTGTAAACTGTGAGCGCGTCTGTTTTTCAACTTCGCCCATTTTTGGCACGTCAATGGATGGGATAATTATAAATATTTGTACAAAATTTTAACTTTGTACCTCATTTTTTATGGCAGATAAAAAGTTTTGTGTCAATTGTGGGCGTGGCTCTTGACCGATTTTGCCTATTTTAAATAGAGACCTGCGTGCAAAACACTCTGTACAAAATGTCAGTTCAATATCTCAAAATTTAGACCTGTGAGAATGCCATCACCAGACAGACGTACGGACATACGTGTCTAGATCCAAACACTTTTTGATGCTGATTATATGTATATAGTTTGTTTGATGCCTCCTTTTTGGTGTTGCAAACAGAATGACAAACTTAGGATACCCTCCATCTTATGCGGAGGGTATAAAAATAATCAAATTTCCAACAAATTAATGGAATTTTAAAGAAAGAAAAGCAACGGAAATATAATTAAAGTTTTTCTTAGATACAGAGTAACTCTGACTTCCCTCCAAAAAAAAAAAAAAAACGTTTTATTTGCTCTCTTGTGTGTGACAATTGCCGAAAAATTCATAATAAACAAACAACCGATTGTAACGAAAACATAAAAGATAAACTGAATTACCTCTTAACCAACAATTACAATAACAATGATAACAATACAATAGAACTGAATAGAACCGAACCGAACAGAGAGAGAATGAGTTGTTTCATCCGTCAAACAAACCTTAACTTCAACGATATTTCGCAACAAAGTCAAGTCTTTCTTTGATTGAGACCACGAATGTTTGCTAATTTTCCTCCTCTGTCCTCCCTTAAAAAAGAGGGAAAAAAGAAAAATACAAAAACAAAAGGAAAATAAAACACACGACTTGATGGCGTAATGCGGCGGAAGCGGAAACTTTTTTAACAAACGAATAAATACTCAAGTGGCGTCACACGGTAATGTCAAAACAGTTACGTTGTGCTCTTCTCATGCTATGTTTTCTTCAACAAGAATAACAAAAATAACAAATTCTGCAAAAACAAAAAAAGGGTAAGACGGCTTCAAAATGACTCTGAAACCATGAGATTTTTATTTACATTTCTTGCGTAATTCTGTGGATGTTGGCACTAGCTAGAGACAGCTTTTTATTGCATGTAATCAAAATAACAAAAAACTCAATTAAAAATTAAACAAAGCCTAGCATTAAATGGGAAAATTAAATTATAAAATTAAATTGAAGCAAACAAAACGATTACAGAACTAACGTGTAAGGATTTGGTAAAAATCGAATTAATTAAGAAAAATATATAAATAAAGTTTAAAAATTAAAGCATATTCAACGAAACAATTCCATTTTTTTTGTACTTTTTCGACACAGTTTTTTCCCAAAGGCAAAAATTAGAGAATTTCTCGAAAAAATTTTATATCAAAATTTTATGCCATTCGATAATTATTTACCATAGGAATTCAAAGGTGAAAGTACAAGCTTGATCAGCCCACTTGGACAGATTTTGTGATGACTTTAAACTACCATGAAAAACTTCTTTTGAAACTATATTAAAGAAATGTGACCCATTTCAACTCAATATCAATCATGCACCTAAAATTCTTTATTCATATGAATTTTAGGACTATAAGCTTCAAAACAATGTAACAGATTTTCTTCTAAGATCATTTTTCGCAATGATATTATAGTTCAAAGTTTTACATCATTTAGCGCACCAACAAAAAGTTTATTATATGACAAAAATTTTCAATTCCTTATATTTTCCATTGAAACTTTGTACACTTATTCTCTTTATTATAAGATTCAATTGTATTAATTTTGAGCTTGATCAGACGACTCGTATAGCTTTTATGATTGAATTTTAAACTTGCCATATAGTGAAAAACGCCGCTTGAAGAATTTTGTTGTATTACACAAGTATACATTTCTTATATTTTCTCAATGGAACTTGGTACACGAATTCCAAGATTAATTTGTACAAAGTTCGAATTCAGTCGGATGATTTTTTCGTTTTTACCATTTTTTTTTAATATTTGACAATTTACGAGATATAAGCGCTGAAAGTTTTCACAGGAACATACTGACTGAGAATGATTTCTACACAACGCCGCCAACGAGTCATTGAATGACTTCTTTGTATATATTAATTGAGTTAGGAATCATCAGTCATGCTCTCTATGCTTTAGCTAAATTTAAATTGACAAATTTTTGAAAAAAAACATGGCTCAGATCTTTTTCTAGCATCATTTTTTGAGAGTTCAAAGTTAGGATTTTAGTGGAAAACACCACTACGCGAATAATAAGAAATGATTACATGATAAAAATCCACAATTTTTGATATTTCTCTATAAAATTTGACTTATCAATTCTATTAATGGTAAGTTTTACAAAAATCGATTAATGGATAGATATATTTATACATATAAACAAATGATAATTTAATTGATTAAACTTTTTGAATCCATAAAATGAAGAATATTTTTACAATTTCATCTTTATAGCAGATTACTATATAGATTCCGATTTCAATGACTACGTATGTGCAATTTAAAGAATTCTTGAGTAAAGGTTTTAAAGGAAATGAAACTATAACAAGAATAATAGGCAGTTTTTCTTCGTAACAACTTCTCAACCTCATATACATATATATGTATATAAAACATGTAACATATATGAAAAATTGCTTACTCGCTAGATACATTTATGCATAAATTTTATCATTTTACATATATATGGTATACAAGCACTTATAAAGAAGTGCTAAACTTTCTGATAATTTACTAACTCACATCATATGTTGAGTATGGTTTGCTACAATCTACATATTATATATACCCTATATATATATTTGAATAGGTGTAGTTTTAGTAGGTGTGTCAACAACTTAAACACCCCTAACAACATCATTAAACTGACGGGAAACTTGTATTGCATGAGATGTGGAGGAAAGAATCTTCTTTCCTTTAGTGTGCATAGACAAACCAAAAACAACTACTTTATATTTATAAATTATGTGTACATAGTATGTATATTTTATAGAGTGAAAAAGAGAGAGATAGAGCGAGGGAGAGTGTGTGTAAACATCCTTAGGAAAAGGGAAGCGTGCAACATGTTGAGGCGTTGGAAACATCTTGTACTGACACAAAAGATGTTGTTGATGCTTATGGTTTTGACAAAAGACGATATAACACAAGAGCATAATATTCAAACATACACATACACATACCATACGTGTAAAGTGTTTGCATTTGTGATGTATGTAGAACAACTATTGTTTATAAATGGTGTGAATATGACACACTATACAACAAGCATGCTTAAGATATATTTTTATACTCTCCACATAAAATGGGGGGTATATAAAATTGACCATTCCATACAACATCTGGAAAAAAGGCTTCAAAGACCCTAATAAGTAATTCTTAATCGGCATCAAAAACTGAGTCCATCTAAGCATATATGTATGTCCGTCTGTTGTTGTTGTCCTCAAGGTCGTTAAATTTAAAATATTGAGCTAAAATATTGTTCAAGAGCCACGCCCTTAATCGACAAAAATCCACGTATCATCTACAAAAATTGATCTATAAGGTTGAAATTTATAACACCTACTTATAATTATGGTATACATCAATGTGTTATGGGCATGGTCAGATATTATCTGACGCTTACAATCAATAAAAATCACTTTATCTGCCGTAAAAATTGAATGAACGTGAACATGGCTGGATAACATATATGCTCACATATTATAAAAAATCGTATGCAGCGTAAAATTCCACTTGTAAGCTGATACGTAATGCAAACACCATTAGAGGGCGTAATCATGAACCTGCCACTCCCATTTTTTGAACATAGAGGTGAAAGGTATTCAAATTTTGGTTCAAGCCAAAGTTATTTTTTTATTTGATTCTTCTTCTTCTTCTTAGTATTTTATTTATATATTTATATAATATTTTGCGAATAGATTGTTTTAAAACCTTATCTGCTTTTGTTGTTGTCAAGTGTTTATTTGTTTATGTCAAATGATTTTGTTTGTGTTTGTGCTTGTACATCATTCCATATATTTCTTTTGAAATGTTTTTTCTTTTTAAATATAGAGATTTTTTCTTTGTAACTTATTTAAAACACTAATAAATAGTTGCTAGAACAAATAATTTCTTGTAGAAAATAAATTTACTTTTCACATGAAAACTAATTACTCATACGCCCTGTTGGACAAAAAGTTATTTTATTTGTAAAATTTATATATAAATGTATGAATGTATAGGTGGATGAGATATTATTTATGAAGAAAAAACTATACGCAACTTTTTTTATATATACTATATAGTTTACTGCAATATATACGTAAATATTTCATTTTTTTCCACTCAAGCTCCTCCTCGTATGCATATACAGAGTACATAAATATATATATATATATATAAACACTATTGTGTGACCAGTTTATAAACCCCACGAAAAAGGCGTTGCCATTCAGATATATTATGCGTTAGCTCCGCCTCTGTCAGCATCATTCATTTGACACCATGCTTTGCTTTACTTTGCTCTGCTTTGGCCGGCTTTGATAAATAGTTTAAGTTCGTGTAGCATTGTACAATATGTTCAATTTTTTTACCCATTCTTTCACCTTTTTTTTTGCCTACACTAATTAATGTTACAAAATGCATGAATATGTAATTGGTTGCTTTTTTGTTTTACCTTAAACATCAGCATAAACTTTCAACTTTTCCATTCAACATTAATTTTAAATAAATTCTTACAAAATCTTTTTACATAAAATAGGAAAAAACAAGTAAGGAAATTATATTTGACTTAAACCAAATCTTAAATACTCTGTGCAGTTACAATGGTAGGCGTGGCAGGTATTCGATTATGTCTTCTAAAAGTGTATGTATTATGTATCAGCTTCCAAGTCGAGTTTTGCGTATGATTTTTTGTAAATTTTTTTTTTGAGTATGGTTTTTTGTAAATTTTGGGCACGTCTATTATTTCACCACGCCCATTTTTGCCACATATGGAAGAAGTAATATATGTACTTGATTTCAACTCAATTTTTGTGACAGATACATAGATTTTCTGTTGATTGTGCGCGTGAATCTTGGACGATTTTGTCCATATCAAACAACGATCTGCATGCAAAAACTAAAAGTTTGTACAAAATTTTTGCTCAATATCTTAAAATTTATGCCCGTGAGAATGCCAACAATAGACAGACACACGGACACAGGGTCTTACATCTCTAAATCGATTAAAACTGAATCGATGCTGATCAAGAATATACAACTAATTCTCTTTTTACGCGATAGATACGTTCTAAAAAATTCGTGCAAAAAAAATTCGTATAAAAAGATATTGGCTAAATGGAAGAATAGTAGATTGGTTCCAGACCTAAAAAAGCAACTCAAAAGTACAATAAACAATTGAAAAACAAAACAATTCATGTAAAAAGAGAACTTTTTCATTTTAACTCGTGCTAAATCAATTTCGTGTAAAAAAAAAATTGGTGCAAAAGGACAATTCGGACCTTGTGGGGCCTCTAACGCCCTCTTTTGGGTATTGCACAACAGAATGACAAATTTAGTATACCCCCATCGTATGTGGAGTGTATGAAAGGGCAGACGGACGAACGCGCGTTAAATAATTCCCATCCAAAGCTTAACAATCATTTTAATTATAACTTTTAACAAAACAAATAACGAACAATAAAAAAGAAGAGTTGAGGAAAGCATTCAAAACGAATGTTCTGTAATAACAACAACGACAACCATGTAATTAAAACGTATAATTACATAAACATAAAGCATAAACGTGATCGTGAACGCTAATCTTTTTTTGTGGAACAAAAAATATAACAAACTAATGAAGAAATAAAGACAAAAACGAGATTTACAAAACAAAAAAGCACAACACAACAGAACACGCACATTCGTGAAACTCAAAAACATGCGACAGCTAATGGGATTTTCAAATGCCGCACAATAGCACCCTAGGGAACGATAAAAATCATATTAATAAACATTTGCATTTTATACGCTGCCATCATAGTGCTTCAACCTGACAAAGCGGACAATTTTTGTTGTTGTTACTGTGCCTGTTCAAAGGTGAAAATGTTAGACAAAAGATTTCATTTTCTTAGCTTTTTGATAAATGATATTCAAATAATTCCAGGAATGTTTGTGTTTCTCTGCTGGCAGATAGTGAGTGGCAGAGAAAGTGGAGGAGAGAATGGAGAGAGTATAAAGCAAATTATTTGAAGAACGGATTTAATTAAATAACAAATTATCAGTGGTTGGATTAACCGGAACATTTAATCAAAGAAATGTACAGAATGCTTAGGCTTTCTACTCTATTGAGTCATATTATATCCTACCTATCAGATGAAAAGTATGCCAAGTTTGTCATTCCATTTGCAACACCTAAAAGAAGGTGTCTTGATCAGTATCAATCGGTTAAAGCCACGCCCCCATTTGACAAAAATCAAAAAATTAACTGCTCCAATAATTGAGGTAAGAAGTTGAATGTAAAGTTAAAGAAAATGAAGTAGTTTTACGTTGCCTGGCCACGATTAATTTTAATGTTCGTTAACTTTGAGTTTCGTCCACTATTCCTCTTCGCCGAAGAACTTTTACCATGTTTCTAGGATGTACTATATTGCATGGTGTTCATATTATTTTGTTCACTTCCTGTACTTTTTCATAAAGACCTTCCATGGAAAAAGGTTTTGATCCGATTCGGTCCATTTTCAATCGGATTACTTTTTAAGCCAAAACAAGTTCCTGTACCAAATTTTATCGAAATATCTTGAAAAATGTAACCAATTGCAAATGGTCAGACAGACGGACAGACGGACACGGTTAAATCGATTTAGGTTTTAATGCTAAATCAATCGGCATAATTAAAGATGAGTGTAGCATTAACTGTTTATACAAACCTGTACTGAACTACTCAATAAATAATGTAAATATCTCTCTTTGAAAGAATACATTTAGGGTTGGGTAGGGTGTTTATAAAACAGCTTAAAGTCACTTAAAGTCACTCTTGTATGTATATACGTATGTATGTATATAATTTGAATATCTTTGTCCTTTAATGGCCTTTGGTTTGTGGAGGTTCTTTATAAAATTTTGTAATTAATACATTTGAATGAATGTTTATGACATTAACATACATTACATGTACAGTGCCACAGGTGTATACAATAATATTCTTCTTCTTCTTCAGTTTAAATAAATTTACATCATCTACACACACACATAGCTTGCTTGTAAACCAATATAAGTAAATTATGACAAATGTCCTTGACAGTCTGAACCCCTTAGCTCATTAGTAGTATTTAGTGGTTGTTAAAGTGAATATCTTATGGCCAGCATAGCATATGTGTGTGTGTTTATACCTTTCCTGAACTTAACTAACACACACACACACACACACACAGCACAATAACATGGAAGATAAATGTTGCTTAAATAGCCATTTATAATGACAATAAATATATATATACATACGTAGATATAAGTGTGTGTGTGTGTGTTTATTTTGGAATTCCAAGGGTCAACATTTTCCATATGTATGTTAAATATAAATGCGTAAGGCTATACAAAAGGACATTATAAAACTAAAACAAATTAGCCGTTTAACACAGCAAATACACACATACAACAATAACAATAGAAGTAGAAGTACAAGTAGAAGAACATAAGCCAACAACATGTCACTCTCATACCCATCATATCATATCATAAAGATGACTCTTCTCTTAGTACATGACCATTACGCCTGCATATGTAAATGTGTATGGTTGCCATTCTCCTCACACATACACACACTCACACCTAATTTACCCTTTCATTAAACTGTACTTTACCTCACTCACCCAAGTACGTTCAGTCCATGTAATTATTCAATTTAATAAATCCTTTTTACGCCTTTCAAAAATCCCTTTTCCCATTTCACATACGTTTTTTCGATGTTGCAGCAGCAGCAGCAGCAGCATTTATACGTTCATTATTATCATAAGCAAAGATTTACATATATATCATAGAAGCAACCTTAAACGCTAGTTGAACGTCTCTTCTTTCATATTAAATAATTAATGTTTTTATCTATTACGGAAATATGTTACTCTTCGTATGGGAATCAAGTGAAAATGTAATAGTCGACTATAACCGACCACGTAGTTTCACAAATAATGCTACAATTAATTTAGTTGTATCAGTAAACTCAGAGTTCTTGCCCTATCAGTGAATTCGTTAAAATATCATTTTATGAGGAGGGGTTCTAAAAAGGGTCAGATGCAGTCCAAATTTGTTACAGCCAATTACTAAGCTAAATAATTATTTTTCTTCAAATTGTGTCAAAAAATGTTAACAATTGTGAAACTCTACCATATAAAGACTTATTTTATCCTAAATACCTTATATGAGAAGAGGTTCTAAAAATGGTTCCATTCGGCTCATTTTCAAATATGTTTCTCTTTGGGCTAATACATGATTTTATATCAAATTTTATTGTAACATTTCCAAAAGTGCAGCCTGTAGCTGAAGCACAAATTTACGTGGATAGACAGACGGATAGACGGACATGATTAAATGAAATTAAAAATTTAGTAGAACTTTTGAAAAAGTTCAATGCAGTTCCATATGGATAAGAATAAATGGAGATTGAAATGAATATTTTAAGAAACCACAGTGGGCGTGGAAGCTATATGATTATGTATCAAATTTCAATTTCTTAGCTGAATTTTTGTATTTGTTAGAAAGATTTTTGTCCATTGTGGGCATCAACCTCTATGCGATATAATTAAATTCAAGATAGGAATCTGTGAATAGGTATCGCAAATATCTGTATTATATTTCAACTCAGTATGTACTCAAAAACCTAAAGACGTACGGACAGACATGACTAAATCGACTTTCGGTAAATGTTGCTTTATTACTTGTTTCACATAACAACTGAATTAAACATTAACGTTGCTTACAGTGTTATTGTCAACTTCCGCATTTTACAATATATCCGCTGTTGCGAAAATATTGTGTAAAATGCTTCACTGAGAAATCTACTTTACAAATAAAACTTTGTTATAACCCTCATCTTAGTTTTGGGAGTATGTTAAGATTGTTATTCCTTTTGCAACACTCAAAAGTAGACGTAAAGACCCTTCAAAGTATATATATATTCTTAACCAACATCAAAAACTGAGACGATTTAGACATGTATGTCTGTATGAACTTATGGCCGTGTGCCGTATGTCCGTACGTTTATGTGTCCGTATGTCCATCTGTTGTTGGCATTCTCATAGTCTTTTTTAAATTTTGTGATATATTGAGTTGAAATTTTATACTGACACATTAAGTTTAATTAATAAATTGGTCAAAATTGGTTAATAGCCTCGCCCACAATCGAAAAAAAACTATTTATGTGTTACAAAAATTGAACTTTGAATTTGAAATTTTCCATTTATTTATTTATATTTATCTAAAATGGGCGTGGTTGCATATCGGACACGCCTACAATTTACAAAAAAACCCTATTTTGCCTAAAACTGCACTTGTCTGTTATTGAATAATATAAACACAATTAAAGCGTAATCAGGTACATGCCACGCCCTCTATAAAGAAGATGGATGGTGATGGAGGGTGTTTAAAATGTTATCCTAGACGAATTTAGTTTTTTTTTATATATTTTGTTATTGTTTGTGTTTTAACAATAAAATATTAAAAATAAAAACAACAACAACACAATCAACTGAAATCATGAAAATCAACTTAAACAGAGAAAGAACAAAAAAAAGGAATTTGAAATCCTTAAATATCCGGTTGGACATAACTGGCATCAGTTAAATGTATAAACAATCATTCGCTTCGCAAAGAGAAATAGATGAAATATGTAGATGCATAGTAGTAGCTAGTAACAAAAAAGTTTTCGTTTTTTTGTTTTTCTTTGGTTTTGTTGTTTGTGTATACAAAATGATATCCTTATCATTTCCGCCATAAATTTCATTTCGTTTATATTTCTATTAAAACTACAAATGTTGATGTTATAGAAAAATACTGTATTACACACACACACACATATATATATATATATATGCTGAGCATTATTACATGTTGAATGAAAAAAAAGGGACGTTTTCTGTCTCACCGGTGTTGTTAACTAAAAAACTTTATTTCACATTTTGTTACAAATGAACAAGTGTGGGTGTGTTGGTGTATGTGAATTTATATGTTATGCATAAATCACTAAACAAGAGACAGAGAGTGAGAAGCTGTGTTTTACAGTTTCTAGTTTCTTTTGTGTGACATTTTAAATACAACGCATTCGTTACGTTAGACTTCCGAGTTAAACGGGTAGGAAGGAGGTAGCCTGGACATTATGGGAATATTTTTACATATATTTATGAAAACTCGAATTTTAAGAGAAACTTAACGCAAGTCTTCGTATAAGTTATCACAAAGCTCCTTTGTCCCCTCCTCCTTTGTCCCCCACCCGGTACCCGATAAGCGGGATTGCACGGTAAAGGCTGCAACACTTTGTCTCAGTTAACTGGCACGTACGCAATCTCATGCATGCAAATGTGACTACATTAGAAGTTTCATCAGTTGATGCTCCCAAAAAAAAAAAAGAATTTTTTTTTCGAATAACGTATGGCGAATAAACACACACACACACACACACACACACGTTCTTGCCTGTAACATCTTTTTATCGTTTTTCATCTGTGAAAACCGCAATAAAGTTGTTATTCTTTCGCTTGTTTTATCTTATCACGTGTGTGTATGTTTGTTAAAAAATAAGAAAATAAAAAAACTTTATACACACATAAACATACATGAACACGCTTCAGCATGCTTGTATAAACTCCTTAAAAAAACCCTCTTCTTGGCAAAGTTGTTTTCTTTACCGCTTAACCTTTAACCTTAGACAGCATACACACACAACTTGTACATACTTGTCGCATCATATAGTTTATTGTACGATTTGCCAATAGCGCAGCATTTGTCGTTTGTCATTATGTAAAATTCTTTTTGACAGTTATATCGCTTAAGTATGTGAATCGTTGCCATTCACGTACCGTACATACCGCCAGCATTCACATATCATGATGATGATGATATCAGCTGACACATGTACGACGACGAAGGGTAGATTAATTTAAATGTACACTTCAACAACCAGACTCACATAAGGGAGAGACACACAAAGCCAAAGACAAAACTAAGAGATAATATTAATGATTTAGTAATGTTGGAAAAACTGTATAAAAAACTAAATAATAAGAACAAGAAAATTGAATTAAAATTCCGGATATATTTGACAAAAGATAATCGAAGTGTAAATATTCTCAGATATGTTTGACCAAAATGAAAACTAATGCTTTAAGACAAGGGATCACTAGCTTTCTTCTTAGACTTTCCACACAAGATGTTTACTAAGTTTGTTATTCCGTTTGCAACATTCAAAGATTCTACAAATTAATTATTTAGCTTCAAAAACTAAGTCGATTCAGAACGGATCGGCAACATAATAAAAACGCTATGCAATATACATCTTGTTGGTAACACTACTTCTGCGTAAGTAATGCGGGGCGTATGTTTACGTGTCAAATCTTATAGGTTATATTTCAGTGAATTATACACTTTGTTCTACGTCGGTTAAAACAAGCGTTCGGTGAAGTGTGTGATCTCTCAGACTTCCAAAGAGGGCAAAGCGTTGGTGTTCGGTTAGCGGAACACGCTTCACGAGCGACAGTATTCACGGTAATGACAGCATACACAAAACATAGGAAAACATCATCGGTAAAGAGGAATAGTGGGCGAAACTCAAAGTTAACTGACAGAGACTTGTAAAATGGCACATTTGACGAAAATTCAATTTTGTAGATATCACAGAGGTTTGGTACCAATCGATTAGAATAGATTTTCAAAATACGAATTCTGTGGTGCATGTTTGAGCTTGATAGGACCACTAGATCTGCAGTTGTGATCATTTCCTCATAGGCTTGTAGCGAAAAACAGCGCTTGTGATATAGAAATTACTTGTTTGTGGCTCAATCAGACAATGTTTACTGTTTTGCCATTTTTCGGAGTCAATAAATTTGATGAAAATTCAATTTTGAAGATGTCGGAGAGGTTTTGGTACCAATCGATAGATTGGGGACTTGGGTCATTTTGTAATTCATAATATATATTTAGGTATTCTTCAATATGTTGTTTTATGTATAAAACACTTTTCTCCCTTCATAATTAAAATTTTATGTAGAAGGGTCTGAAAAGCTGATTTAATTGCCTGGCCTATGAGTTATAATACTTTGCATGATAGAAAAATTGTTGTTATGTAAAACAACAACAACAATAACAACAACAGCCATTTATTTATGCAAGTTTGAACTCAGAAAAAGCAATGAGTTAAAGATGTTCACTGTCTGTGTGTGACATTGTACTCGCCGAAGACATCAGGTGTGTTTAATGACGCGGCATGGTTTTCAGCCATTTCATTAAAAATCTTAGTATGAGATTTTGTGTGTGTCACAGCTAATTAGTAATAATTGTACTTAAAAACATTTAAACACACACATACACTTCACTTACGTAGCATCGAACTCAGAGACAGAAGCGGCCGCGACTCATAAATTAATATTTAACTTTTAATTGTCTTTTGTGTGTGTGTGTGTGTGTGTGGAGGGTTGTGTGTGCAACCAATACCGTGTATAATAATTCATGGAAAATTAAGGTTATTAATGTTGTTGTGATTTATGTGAACATCTCTCTGTTAAAGGATTTTAATTTGTAACCTCCTCTTACACCTGCTGGCCAATTCAAGAAATGGGTTTTATTTTTTTATACCTTTCACATAAGATGGGGAGTATAAATCTTGACCAGTGTCTGAGTCGGTCTACATAGACATGTATGTCCGTATGTCTGTCTGTTGTTGGCATTCTCAGGGACGTAAATTTTGAGATATGGAGCTGAAATTTTGTGCAGGCACTTTTAGTTCGCAAATTTCTATTTAAAATGGTCAAAATTAGTCAAAAGCCACGCCCACAATCAACAAAAATCTATATAAATGCCACAAAATTTGACTTATGAACTGGCAATTTGGTACACATATCTATCGCATCCATTGATGCACCAAAAATGGGCATGGCCGGATAACGCGCCCACAATTTACGAAAAACCCTACTCTAAGTCAAACTCGACTTACAACTTAATACTTAAAACACTATTATTGAGCGTTATTATATACCTGCCACGCCTATCATTGTAGGTGTGGAGGGTATTAAAGATTTGGTCTAAGCCAAATTTAGTTTCCTTATTTTTTTTTTTAGTTTTGGGTCTGTTTTAAGTTTTTTTTTTTTAAACACTTCATATCCGTACTATTTAACACATTGTTAACCCACAAAACAATAACAACAGCCACAACAACATTAAACCTCGAAACAAGTCAAAAACTCATTTCGGTTGTCATAAAATTTATCAAAATAATAAAATCACAACCGTTGGTACATTTCGTTTTGGGATAGCCAAAACGAAAAAAAGGATAAAGACAATTACACGATACTCTAGGTAGGTGTGTGTGTGTGTGTGTGCTGTACAATACTGCCATAAAATTGTCAAATGCAAATGACTTTTGGTGTACTACTCGTTAAGGTTTTGTTTGCATTAATTTTCTTTTTCATTTTGTAGCGTATTTGGGCTGTTGAGTCCTGTCAAGTGGAGTCATGTTTAATTTAAATGAAATTATACTTTCCAACTCACTCATACACAAACACATGCAATTATACTTGGTAGAACATTTACTGGCAATTACCGACCAGTATGTGGATATTCATGTGCGTATGTGTCCGTTTGTATAATTATCCTACAGAATCCCACATGCACATATGATAAATTCATCTCTGTGTCTGGTATGTTTGTTTAATGGTGCTATAAGCACCTCTTGTAAAAACACTTGATGTCAACACCAAAAATTATACACATTTACCGGATTCTGTGCATGTATGTGAGCAGGTGTACATGACTCTTTGATTGCATCTGTTCAACGGTTAAATATCACTTAAATGTGGTAAGATAGCACATATTTATGAAAATAAAAAAATAAAAATAAATTTTAAAAAATTTGGTTTTGGTTTAAGTAAAATCTTAAATACCGTTCACATTTGGGCGTGGCAGGTGCATAATTATGCCTCTAATAGTATACGGATTAGGTATACCCTTAAAAGTCGAATAAGATTTTTGATAAATTTTGGGCGACCACGCCTATTTTTGGCACATCGATGGAAGAGATGATTATAAAAATTTACACAAAATTTAAATTTCATTGCTCAATTTTTGTGACAGACAAATAGATATTTGTCGATTGTGGATGTATCTATTATCCGACCACACCCATTTTTGGCATAATGATGAATGGAGTGATGATTAATTTGTGCACCAAATTTTAATTTCATAGATAAATTTTTGTGTCAAATAGCTAGATTCGTGGGCAAGGCAATTGACCTATTTTGACCAATTTAAATAGTAAAAAACTATAAATGGCTGTAAAAAATCTTAGCTCAATTTACGCTCGTGAGAATGCCAACAGGAGAAGGACGTGCGGACATATATGTCTATATCGACATAGTTTTTAATGCTTATCAAGAATTGATGTATACCTTTTAAAGTCTCTAACTCCTCCTTTTTGGTGTTTGTCAGGTCACTGACAATTCAATTACATCTGCCCAACTTATGTGGTAGCTATTAAAAACCTATATTTAACTTGAAAATCTTAAAATCTTACCCTCTCCATGTATATATACATATAAAACAGGGGGCTTGACAGTGACTTAAGTATATATTATATGTCTATTTATAAGTCGAATTCTAAGCCAAGTATAGTTTTTTATATTTCATAGACGTGTTTATTAAAGGACCGCGCCCATTTTCAATAATTCACTAATTAGAAAAGTTTTTTGGGCTAAACGAAGATTTATTTCTATTGTGGTCGTGGCCAATTAATAATCGGATGCATGCAGGAACCCCAAGTATCTGTACAAAATGTCAATCTCTCAATTTGTGCGACTTAGCGACAAACACTTAGAAGGATAGAGAAGGACGATTCAGATTATTATAGAGATCAAGAATACCCATACTCTCCAGGGTCTCCGAATTCTTCTTCTGAGTGTTGTTAACAGAATAATAAACTTAATTTACTCTCTTCACTAACGAGGGCAAATATAAGAAGAATCCTAGCAGAAAACGAATGTAAGATACAAAATGAGAATTGTTTAAGGACCACAAACGAGCGGGCATACCGGACAATCACCAAACATGATACAAAACATTACCACACATCCGTAATTAAATGCGTTTCCATATGCCAGACCGTGTAAGTTTACGTTTCAGGTGGCGCCGTTCACACTTGCTTCGCAAAAGTCAACAACAACACTTCGCCAGATTATTTTAACCATCCCTACAATTCATATAATAATAACGGGTATAATATATATTTAAATAAGAATCGTACATATCTAAAGTATCATTTTTCTCTCTCACTTTCTCATCATCGCAATCGTCCTCGTAGCCGTCATCCTTACTTGAATTCTGTGTAATGTGGTTGGTTGGTGTACAGGCGAGTTTGAATATTCAAGTCGTTGGTTAACAAAAGTTTTCTTATCTCCTTTTTTTATGACGCACATTTACAAAACGAACGAAATGATTTTTTATATCATAACTGTTTGCCAGCCATTGTTACACTCATGTTTCACTTATTTTAATACAGACCAAGGATATACTTGTTTTTCCCCGTTTTTCGTTTGTGTGGTAATTACAATTTTACGACTATCTCACAGAATAAAAAAATAAAAATTCCAAAACTTTTCAGTCTCCAGATAGATTATAGTCGCTTTTGCCATTGTTCAACTTAGTAAATAAAATCATGTCGATGGACAAGTTTATTTAAAATTTTCTTAATAATAATTAAGTCCATCTAATTATACCCGGCACCACTGATGGTAAAAGGGTATACCAAGTCTACACGGATGTTTGTAACTCCTAAACCATCTTCACTTATAACGATCGATTCAAAATCTAAATTTGTAATGATTAAACCATGTCCGTCTCTCTGACCACGTAAATTTGTGATCAAGCTAAAGGTCGCATTTTTGATCAAATTTGGTACAAAGATATATTTTAGCCCGGGGCTCTTATGTACGTCTCCGAGTCTCCGAGACTTAGTATTTACAATCTCATCACTAAACTTGCAGTTTACACTTCACCTTCATATTTTCCGTAGAGTCTTTGATGCTGGAAGATTTCTCTGAATGAATCATGAGCTCTTCGCTAATTTTGACATATTCCGTAAAATGGAAATTCAATAACATGCGTTGACTATAATATGTGGATTCCATAAGAAGAGTTACAATTAATATTAATTCCAAGTTAGCAAGTCAGTGTCCTGTAGTTAATTTAGTGAAGTCCTAGCTTATTAACTAACTAAACTTAACTTAACTTATTCGTTACTTTTATTCTTAAAGTCTATGAAAATGCTCGTTACAGTTAAATTCCATCCATAATCTTTACATGCGGAACACAACTGTTTCTTCTCTATAGAAAAAAAAAAAACTGAGACTCATCCTCTGGGCTCTAAGTTAGTATTAAGCAAATATTTTTTACATTTTGTCAATTCGTATAATATGTATGAGAAATCTTGTTAATGTCATGTTTTATTGTAAAAGTCAAGGAGTGAGTGCAGACACTACAGAACACACAAATAATCGAAATAATACATTTGTTTGCTCTGCTTAATGTATTTCTTTATTGTCTGTGAAATTATTATTTATAGCCAAAAGACGCGGAAGCCATTGATGAGAAAAAAGAAAGAGAGAAAAGAAAGAGGGAAAGACGGAGAAACATCCTTAGAATTGTACCATTTTCTAACTAACAGAAGAAATGAAAATAAATAAAAATCCACACCGGATATTACTACAAATGTACAAGTCGAGGTGTTACATGAAAATGTAGCACTGATAACATTTCAAACGTACACAACTGCACAAATATTTATACCCTCCACATAATGCGGGAGGTTATACTAAGTTGATCATTTCATTTGCAACACTCAGAAGGAGACGTCAGAGACTGTACAAAGTGTACATATTCTGGATTAAAAACTAAGTCGATATAGACATAAATGTCCATACGTCCGGGTATGTGTTTATTGTTGCCACTCTCACTGTCTTAAATTTTGTAATATATTGAGCTGAAATTTTATACAAACTCTTCTAGCATGAATATTGCTATTTACTTTGTTTAAAATCGGTTGAAAGTCACGCCCACATGTATTTATATGCCACAAAAATTGAGCTATAAAGTGGAAGTTTGGTATAAATATTTATAATTAGCCCATCCATAAATAAACCAAAAATAGGCGCGGTCGTATAATAGATGCGCCCACAATTAAAAAATCTAACTCAACTTATAAGCCGCGAAATAAGTAATACATACATCTTTTTATAGATACCTGTGGAGGGTATTTAAGATTTAGGTAAAGCTTAGTTTAGTTTTTCTCTCACTTGTTCTATATATTACATAATGTACAATTACCTGAAGCACGTCGGTAATAAAATTGAATTATAGCTTCGCGGTGTTTAATCATAAAAGTTAATGTTAATGTTTGTCTTTATCTAATGGTCTTGTTTCGAATTTCAAATGGAAATGGGATTGGTAAGTTGGGTGAGGTTGCGTAGGGTGATGGGGGTTAAATTGAACTATGAACTTGGCAATTATAGAAATTTTATTACCATTATAAAGTTAATTAAGAATAACAAGAATATTATAACAAAACCAGAAGAATCCCATCGAAGAGCCCAACCCATAGGAGACAGCGGTGACTATGCCATTAATTTACATTTTGAAAGGATTAAATCAATGGCTTGTGGTACCATTTATGAGTTGTTTTTATTCTTTCGTTCCTTCTCTTTTAAACAGATTGCCATTAATAGCGTAAAAATATAAATATTGAATATCACTCTACGGGACACTTGTACTTTCACCAAAGGTGAAGTGAAGAGTGCACAAAAAAGAGCTAATTTCCCAACCAAGGGATAGAATGAAGTGAATGAAAAGATTAAATCGCAAACTGAAAAATCAAAAAAGGAAGTCAAGCCAAGCTATGGAAAGTGACACCTTTTGGAAAAAGGGTTATTATTGCTGTTGTTACTGTTGTTGTTATTGTTAATGATAATAAAAAGGATGCGCTTGCCAAGCATAACATGCACAAATTAATGAAAATAAATTGTAGATATTTTTTTCTGTTATACCCTCCACAAAAGATGGGGGTATACTAAGTTTGTCATTCTGTTTGCAACATCTAAAACGAGGCGTCAGAAATCCTACCAAATATATCTATATACTTGCCTGTTGTTGGCATTCTCACGACCGTAAATTTTGAGATATTAAGGAGAAATCTTGTATGAATAATTTTACTTTTAGCGCGCAGATCACTGTCGATCAAGAGCCACGCCTATAATCGATAAAAATCTATTTATCTGCCACAAAATTAAAGCTATTAAATTGAAATTTGTTATTCATATCCATAGTTATTCCATTCACAATTATGCCAAAAATGGGCATGGTGGTATAATAAACACGCCTACAATTTACAAAAATCCGTATTCTACGTAAAACTCGTCTTGCAAGCTGATACGTAATGCATATACTATTAGAGGGCGTAATCATGTACCTGCCACACCCACTATTATACAATGTGGAGGGTATTTAAGATTTGGCCTAAGCCAAATTTAGTTTTCCTATTTGTTTTTTTCCACTCTCAGACACACCCAATCATTACTAACCAGTATCATCATATAAGGGTTAATTTTAATCAAGCTAAATTTAACTGATGATACACGTACCGCTTTCAAGTTATTAAAATTTTAAATGGAAATAAAAAAATCTCTTCCACAAATAAAATCAGGCACGTTTTTGCCATGGTAGAGAAAAAACAAGGAACGCGAAAAATGTAAAAAAAAAACTGAAGCTTAACTCATTTCCGTTAAGCAATATGAAGTGTTGCCGGGAATTTAAAGAGAAAATCTAATACCCTACACTACTACTCTTCTGAGCTATTTAGAAATTAAGGAAAACTATAGAAAAAATTGTTCACTTCTAGAGTGAGTTAGGATGAAACTTCCCACACTTCCTTGCGTCTTTAACACCTTTTTGCGAAAGTTGCAAATTACATGCTAAACTTAGTATACCGCTTATATTATATGAAGGGTTACAAAATATTATTATGTGTTCACGTACTAAGCCTACAAATGATTTTTGTCTGTACGTCTGCCACTAAAAAAAATTATAGAAACAAATTTTCCAATTCTAAAGTGAGTTAAGCTAGATCTTTCCAAACTTTTTTTAGTCTTTTCTTATGCGGAGAGCAAAAATTAACAATGAATACATATTTATAATATGGGTACAAATGATTCATGTCCAAATGTCTTTTTTAAGCTTGTTGCCGGCATACTCTCTATCGGATATTAAACGAAGTTCATACAGATGGTCACATATTTTATAGAAACATAGGAGCATTCCTCCTCTGAAATGTGTTTCATAATGTTAGACACACGTCATGTTAACGTCTTTAATTATACTCCCTATCGAATAAAGTCTATTTAGAATAGACTTAGTGTATTAGAATATTTCATTTAAATAACAATTGATTCAAAACTACCACCTTTATGCTGTACGATATAACAAGAGAAAATGTTATAATCGGTTCTACCCAATTTGTAGATTAATTAAGTTAAAATTAAAACATATATAATTGGGACTGACAGACGGACATTCAGATTTTGATTCTTAACCGAGTATAAGTACAGCTGCCTTTTAGAATCTACAAACATCGTCATAAACACAATATATCATTTTACTCCTTTGTGGTGTAGAGCATAAATATCCTTACAGTACATCCATCTTCAAACAATGCTACAAATCATAAAAAACGCAATCTTGAAAATCCTTTTTTAATGCGCTACCCAGAGTAAAAGGCCTTCTCCCTTTAAAATATAACAAAAAAATAATAATCATAAATCATTTAGTTGTTTGGGCCTTTCAAGTCCTTAAATAACCGCAAATAACTGAAACAGTAATTTCCGTTAAAATTAATTTCGCATTTTTTCCACTCCAAACGTTTTTTTTTTTCCTTTTTTCTTTCTGTTGAATGAATTGTTGTTGCATTCGTTAGATGATTTTTTTTTAAATTTTTTTCATTTTTTATATTTTTTTTTTTAATTGAGATAAGGCACATACACACAGTTTTGGTTTTTGCTCTTTTCAAAACAGCACGCGTTTGTAATCAATTTTATTAAAACGCAAGAAAAAAACTAAATCTGGCTTAAGCCAAGTTTTAAATATCCTACGCATGGGTGTACATAGAAAGGATTACGTCCTCGAATAATGTCTGTAATACACATTAGCTTGCAAGTCGAGTTTTACGCTTAATATAGTTTTTTGTAAATTGTGGGCGTGTCAGTTTAAATAGCGATAAAAACTATAAGTGTCTACAAAATTTCAGCTCTATATCTCAAAAGTTACTACCGTTAAAGTAGCAATACCAGACAGACGCACGGACATATATGTCTAAATCGACTCAGTTCTTGCTGCTGATCAAGAATATATATATATTGTTGGGTTATTGTCTTTTCCTTCTGTGTAATGCAAACGGAATAGAAAAGTTATTGCACCTCCCATTAGTAAGGTGATGCGTATAATTACAAGGATATTTAAACATACGGTCAGGGTTGAAAAATGAAAAGATTTTATCTGTAGGAATTTCTATGTACAATAATTTTTTCATAAGAGTTATGTTAAGGTTGAACGGAAGATGGAAATAGAAATTCTAATTGTCCTAAATTTTTAATAAATTCATAATGAAATGCTTAACATTTTTACACCCTTCACCACTTGTGGAAAAGGCTTGTGGAAAATGCTTTATTAAGCTTGTGTGGATTTTAAACCCATCTTTAATTATACCGATCAATTCAAAAACAACATTTGTAATGATTTAGTTAAGTCCATCTATCCGTTCGTCCGCCTGCATGTCCGTGTAATTCTGCGAGCAAGTTACAGGTCGAATTTTTTAAGCTAGTTCAATTAAATGTTATACAACGACATGTTTCGGCTTAGAGACAAAAACCTATTCAAAATATATCGAATTGGGCCATTTTTAGAACCCCTTACAATATATGGAAGTCTTTAAATGACATAAAAACACAATTCTTAGTATTATTTGACAAAATATGGGCCAGAATAGAATAATTCTTAATTATCTTAATATTTGGCTTTAATAAATTTGGACCCAATCCATTTTTAGAATCCTTGCCATAGAACGCCTTCATATAAAAAAAGTCTTTCTAATATTTTTTGACAAAATTTAGTGAAGAATAGTTACGTAGCTTAATAATTATCTAAACCAAATTTGGACCCGATCTGGCCATTTTTAGTGCCCCTTGCCACATCATGATATATGACGAAGTGAATTATGTGGCAAGGACTGTGAGTTTACTAAACTAATTGTATGGTATAGGTAGGTACGTGGTCGTGCTTGACCGACTATAACATTTTCTCTTGTTTTATTGTAATTAAGATTATCTCGTTAATAATATTAATATCAGTACAATTTTAATTAAATTGCTTGCATTCTAATGATTTTTCTATTTACTAAAAAAAAAAAAAAAAAACATTAATTACAGTTATGCGTTATAGTCGTGATGATAATATATGAAAAGTAATCTTCAAAGTACAATGAAATGACATAACCTCAAACTCTACTTTGAGACTTCAACAACATTTCATTTGAAATGAAAGAAGAAGAAGAAGATATTTCAACCAAAAACAGCAGCTAATCACTGTCAAATGCAGGCCATTCATGAATGGCTATAATACGATTAATTACAAAAACAATAAATGATGTATGTGCGTGTGTCTCGTGTGTTGGCAATCTTTTTACTGAAAGGAAATAACAACAACAACAACAGCAATTGTTATATAACATAATCAAACATAACAAAATCACCCTAGATTTAGTATACACACGTACATATATACATGCATAGATGCATACATATATTTGTATTTGTTTGTGTTGTTGTTGTGTTCAAGGGTGACTGTAAATAATTGTAGAAATTAGTTAAACACCCGAGGTTTCCTAACAAATTAATCATTACCAGCATCATTAAAATGAAAGCAACGAACGGCTATTTACAGTACTATTACACAAACAAACAAACAAACGAACGAACGAATGAACGAATGAACGAACAAATAAACATTCCCCTACTTACTCGCATATATGGTTTAAGAATAGAGGAAATTTATTCCTAAAATCGAACACGAAACGACAATGATCGATTTGAGTGTAGCTGTCATTGTGTTCTGAGGGCGACCAAAATAAATTAAGTTAACAGTAGGAGTTTTAAGGAGATTTACCAAGTTAGCATTTCTCAGTATAGGTAAGTTGTTCTGAGTATGTATGTGTGAGGGTGTAGATGGTGGTAATGTTTGTGGGTGGCTTGGCTTGTTCCAGCAGCTGTTGCAGAACATTATGTACGATGTCAATTAACTTGAACAGACAGACAATACAATAACAACATGAACAACAACAACAACAATAATAATAATAATAACAACAACAACAACAATACTACCTATAATATAATCAGAATATTTATAGTGTTGCTGTGTAGAATGAATCCATTGCCATCAGCCCCACAATTACTGACTGTCTGGCTGTTTGGCTGGCTGGCATTTATTTTATACCAAAGATTGCAAAACGATTAACAGATAGACTAACAACAATAAAAATAACAACAATTAGCTGGCAAAGTAAAACAAATAAGACTTCATCAAGAGAGTAATCATGAAATGCGGGATGACGGCAGTTTTATATACCTACTTAAACTGGAAAGAAATGTATAAAAACAAGTGAAAATATTATAGACGACCAAAGCTGACCATTTAATACCCTCCAATGAGTTTAGTTGTATCAGAGTGCTTGCCGTAGAAGTCAATTTGTGAACATATGGAAAAAGGTTCTAAAAATGGTCCGATCGGGTCCAAAATTTGGCTTAATATATTATTAATTATTTTTGACCAAATCTTTTATAAAGAATATAAAAAGCTGCGATTTTTGCCATATAAAGACTTATTTCATCTTAGAGCGATATAGGAAAAGGATTCTAAAATCAGCCGATTGGGTTTAAATTTGTTGCAATCAATTATTAAGCTAAGTATTCTTCAACAAATTTTGTTAAAATATATTAAGAATTGCTTTATTTTTCCACCTAAAGGTTTTCATTATAATATCTAGGGAGAGCTTCTAAAAATACTCCAATTCGGATCACTTTCAATAGGCCTTCTCTTTGGGTCAAATTTTGATGGAAATATTTCCAAAAATTTCACTTGGACAGACGGACATGGTTAAATTAATTCAGATATTGATTCTGAAATAATCATTGTACCGATTATATAAACTGCATGACAATTTTTGTAAGCTTTTCATATTATAGAGTCACAACTACAAGGAAAACGCCTTACGGCAAATAAAAATTAAGTCATTAGTTAACTTTACAAAATAAGCAAAAAGATGTGGTAGTGGGTGGAGAGAACGCGTAACAAAACTGAAGATACACTGCAGTAGAAAACAAATTGCCAAACGTTTATTTTAAGATTAACCACGATTAGAGATGTACGGAGAAGTATAATTTTGGTTTTACTTTTCCAAAAAACTTTTTGAGAACATAACAAATGTTGCCAGAACAACGTCATATTCTTCAAGTGTTTCTTTTCCTCTTCTTTAAATGCACGTATAAATGTATGCCGCCTTGACAGTTAACAAATATGAGTTTTTCGTTAGATAAAGTTAAACAAATGCGAGAATAATCACCACGGATTAAAACTTTCATTAAATGTTTTGCTGTATATTCTATTCTAGATAAAGCATATATGCATTCATATATACTCATATATACTTACTGAGATTAGTTGATGTTTTGCGAGGAATACGAAATTTCAATGAATACGTGTGGGCCGGAGTTAATCAAATTTCATAGTTTAAGGAAAATTAATTGAAGTCTTATGCGATTAACATACAAAATAATTCAAGTACAGTAATAGCAAGTAAGAAAAATACATTTGGCTTAAGCCAAATCTTAAATACCCTCCACATCTGCAACAGTGAGCACAACATATATATAGTACACCCTCTAATAGTGTATGTATGACGTATCAGCGCTTGCAAATCAAGTTTTACATGGAATATGGTTTTCTGTAAATTGTTGACGCGTGTCTGTTTTTCGATCACGCCCATTTTTGGCACATCGATGCATGGTGCAACTACAGATATACATATCGAATTTCATAGGTCAATTTTTGTTCCAAATATATAGCTTTCTATCGATGGTGGGCGTGTTCGTTATTCGACCACACCCACTTTTGGTACAATATTGGGTGGGTTAATTATAAATATATGTAGCAAATTTCAACTTATTTTTTTTAAATTTTGTGCCACAACTATGTGTCTGTGGACGCGTTTGTTATGGGACCGCAATCATTTTAGGAAAAACTTTGAACGGAGTATTTTAAATACGTATACTAAACTATAACTTCATAGCTCAGTTTTTGTGAGAGATAAATCAATTTTTTCGATTGTGGGCGTGGCTCTTGACCAATTTAAATACCGTTCTGCAGAAAGTAGAAGTGTGTACAAAATATCTCAATATTTAGTATCGTAAGAGTGCAAACAACAAACGGATACGCGGATACTTGGAGGTACATATCTGGATCGACTCAGTTTTTGATACTGATAAAAAATATATACCTTATGGGATAATAAACTTAATATACCCCCCATCGCATGTGTATTAAACAATCACAACCTTATATTTATATGTGTGTGTATTTACTTTGTAAAATGTTTATATTGGAGAACGTTTGAAAGAAAAAATGAAGAAGAATTTCTTGGAAAAAATTCCACTTTGATACCAACCCAAATCCAACAGTTTACCTCCATTAATAATGATAAATATTTTACTCCTTTGTTGAATTATAACGAGAGAGACAAGATATTAAATTTCCTATTCTGCTTAAAAGTTTGTTATTTAATTAATTAAATTTTAAACAAACTCACACAACACTGAAGACGAAAGGGCTGAGGTGAATGCTTCAATTTTTTGCCAACAAACATAATAATTAAGATGGGAGACAAGGATGACATTTCAAAAATGTCAAATCAGAGTAAAGCAGTAACCTTTACATACACATGACTCATACTATCAATTATTTGCTTAAGGAATGTTTACTAGAAAAGGTAGGCAGCAACAAAAAAAAAGACAAGCTACACATTTTATCCTTAAATATTATTACAAAAGCGTTGCTATTAAAATCATATTTTACTTTTAAAATAATGCTAAAAGGGAGAACATGTCGGGTTCTTTATTTCTAAAACATATCTTCTTATGACCATCTCTGTAACATATTTTACAAGAGACAAAAATAAAACCAATCAAACGATATCTCATCTAAATCGTATAGGAAAACAAGCAAGAAAAGTAAAATTTGATACAAGCCAAATCTTAAATACCCTTCACATCTTCATACAAATAGTAGGCGTGGCAGATATGTGAATGCGCCCTCTAATAGTGTATATATTACGTATCAGCTTGCAGGTCCAACCTCTCCCCCTTTTACTACATGGATAAGAAACCTCCGAATTTTAGCTACATAGCTCAATTTTGTGACTAATGGATCAATTGTGGGCGTAGCTTTAAAGCGATTTTGCAATCTTCTACTTTCTGCAGAAATGTGTCTATAAAATATCAGCTGTTAAATTGTAAAATTTGCCCTCCCTAAGCGCTACAACAAAGAAAAGATACACGGACGTACGGACAAACGTGTCTGAAACGAAGTAGATGTTAATGCTAAATCAAGAAGGTTTTGACGCCTCCTTCTAGGTGTTGCAAATTGAATGACTAACCTTACTAAGTTAGTTCTAAGTTAGTCATAACCCCCATTTCCCTTTTAAGATGGGTATAAAAAACAACATAACATAATCATCAGTATAATAATGATTATGATATGAAATAAGACAAAAGTTAAAGTTATTTGGAGAGGAAAGCTAAAGGAAATGACAAAAAATTCTATTGTAGAAAAAAAAAAACAACTAAAAAAACAATAAGCGAGAAAACAAGTGTAATAAAACAAAAGCAATATAAGCGCTGATAACAAGTAACTTTTGCTTTAACCACAAGGATGAGTGCCACAAAGAAACATTTAAGGAGAAGACATACGTACAATATATCGAAAAATGGCTGCAAGCGAAACCAACTTGAACATTTTATTTGTATTAGAATGTGGTTAAGTTGCTAGTATCAGCAGAAACAATCTGTTAAGTTGTTCTTACAGTCTTGGAAGGGGGCGTACTTACATCCAATATCTGTTTACGTGGCGTCTCTAGAGTAATCAATAACGTATCTGTATCATATTTCTTTGTAGATTTGTAGCCTTGTTAAAAATATTTTCCATAAATTAAAATCTTCTTCTTTCTTTTGTTAAATAGGCATAAACAGAAAACCTTTTTAAATGGTTGTGTTTAAAAATTTAAACGGTTTCTATCAAAGCTTCAAAATTTTTTGGGTTAGAAAAAATGTCACAGTCATTAATCACAACGAATGCTACAAAAAAAAAAAACAAAACAAAAAAACTCCACCTCCAACTGAGTTTCATACCGTACATTCAAACCTATTTATTCATTACTCTAAAGCTGTAAATATGTTGCCTGCATGTTTGTGTATGTGTGCCTGCTTATTCAGAGACCCGTCAATTTGAATTGGTTTTGCTAGAATGAACAGTAAGTGAGAGGAAAGAACATGGCAGATATAACTGTGATTAATGACTATCAACACAAAAGTCAACAATATGAAATTGTTCGGCTCAATTGAACGAGCGAGCAGCGTAGCAGCCCAAACGGAAAATGCCGTTTGACAGTTAAACAATCAAAGTGAGCCAAATGGTAACCGACACTCAATGTGTAAAAGAGATTCAATTGCATAATTTCATTTAAAGAGGGAATCTTCTTTCCTCTGCTTCTTCTTGTTTTTCATCTTTTGTGTTGACAACTTGGTAAACAACATAATTCAAAAAAACCGACAGCTGCCCTCAACACTTCTCAAATAATTAAAGTTTCAAGGGAGTTTTGTTATATAAGAAAAACAAAAAACCATAAATTGTTGGTTGAACATACTCACACATATTTATATGTTGTGCGTGATGAGAGTACACTGTTCTCAGGAGATGTCTCCCATAAATGCATGACATCGTGCCGATCTTACTGCCCAGATAGAGAAATTTTACCCCAATTAAGAAATACAAATTACTTTATTGAGACTCTTATATACTTATACGATCCAGTTTACATTTTGCAATTCCTTTTGGTTTTGATCAAAATGTGCGGACAATGAAGTTTACTAAAAATTATATGCAATTCAAAATGGCTCGAAGACGATCTCGATTAACAACTTTTTATATAATATGTATAAAATGGGTATCAAATGAAAGAGGAGAATGCAATGGGTTAAGTTATCCAACATGGCGATTATAAGGAAATGTTACACTATCTTTCTTACAAACTCTTCAATATGGGTTTAAATTTTGAAAAGATATGGAAGATGGAATTCTGCTTTTGAGGGTTTTGTTTTTTTTTTTTTTGGAAGATTTTCAATTTTGTTTATTTATTTTATATATTCTAGAAAATGGACATACTTACCCCCATTATTTGTACATATTTCTTTTATAACGAGACAATTCTTTTTTTTTTTTTTTTTTTGTAATTTTTTAAATTGCATTTTATTTTTATTTTTGTAATTTGTAGAATTTTAGCAAATTCATTTTCTATTTATTTTATTTTTTTTCATTTTCTTCTTAAAACTGTTGTTTAGAGAAATTATTTAATTATCATATGTATTGTATGAATATTACACACATACGCATGTGTACAATAAATATTTTTGATTTTGATAAGTTGTAGTTGTAGTTGTTGTTGTTTCGTGGAATTTTTTTCAATAAACTTTGGTAGATATTTTTTTTTATATATTTTATTATATTCATATATAAGTATATGTTCTATATACTGTTTTCATGAATTACATTATTACAGTTATAAATATTAATTGATTTATTTATTTTGAATTTTCAATGAATATTGTATTGTATATAATATATATTACTTATGTAAATACAAAAGTCGAATTTTATGATTATATTTTATTACATTAATTTAAATTAATTTAATTTAATTTAATTTAATTTGTTTGTGCATTTTCTTAAAGAAAATAAAAAAAATAAAAATAAAATTACATTAAATCTATTTTTTATTCGAAAAAGATATAAAACAATAGCGATAGTCAGAAAGAGAGAGAGAGAGAGGTAAGAAGGATAATTATAAGCTTATAACAATTTTACCAAAACTTAGAAAATAATCAACAATTCGATTATTATCATATTAATATTACCTCAATCATAATCAATCATTATTTCGTTAATATACATGTATAAACACAAGGAGAACAAGTGAGAACTAATCGGTCCAGTCCGACAATTTAATACCCTACACCACTTCATTTAGTTGTATCAGTAAACCCGAAGCATTGCCACATACAGCGGATGTACAATATAATATGAACACCTAACGTTAAGAGTTTGCAATTGCACCCCATTCCATGAATATACATCGCATTATTTACAGCGAAGCAGTGTTCCTAACATGCGACAATATGTACTAAATTATATTTCTTCAGGAAATACCATTCTGAAAATGGTCCAATAGGGTCCAAATTTGTTATAGTTAATCATTAAGCTACTTAACTATTCTTCACCAACTTTTGTCAAAAAATATTAAGAATTGCAATTTTATACCATATAAAAACTTCCATTACATACAAAAAGACATATATGGGGAGGGGTTTTGAAAATAGTCCGATTGGCTACATTTTCAAAGGAGTTGCTTTTGCAGCAAAAATAGAGTATATTTTTGTACCAAATTTCATCGAAATATGTCAACCTGTGGACAGACGGACAGACAGGCAGGCGGACATGATTAGAACGATTTAAATTTTGATTCTGAATCCGCACAAAACTTGCTATACACTTTGCAACCACCAGTGGTTCTGAGTATAAAAACTATCTAAATTTATATTACCCAATACATACATACAAAATTTTAATGTTTTACTGCCGAGAGCAGATTTTTTGTTTTACGTAATACAAAAACTATATACATAAAGTTCTGATATAATTTCAAAATAAAAAAAATTAAAACAAAAATAAAATTGTTTTTTTTTTCTTTTTTATAAATAAACAAATCGGTGGGGATGACTAACTAAATGATTTGTTGTTGTTTAGTTTAGTAGTTCAGTAGTGTTTGATTTCATTTTCACAACAACAACAACAAAATTTTACAAAAAAACATCATTGTTATTTTTTAACTTAATAACAAATAGCGCAACAGTCTGACTAATCAATCTGACTAAATGGACTGGTGTGTTAAACCGATTTTTCGTTATTTTGGCACAAACGTCTCTATTTTTTCCCTTTTGTTTTTGCTTAATCATGTGTGTGTGTGTGTGTGTGTGTGTGTGTGTGTGTGTGAGTATAAGAAAATATATATATTTTATTATAAATTGCACAAAACTATTTTTTTTGTTTTTTTTTTAAAGGAAACTTTCATAGCTTAAAATATTGTCCACATCTTGTATGATTTTTAGTTTCTATTCTCATATTACATACATATATATATATATCTTAGTATTTTATATGTGTTGAATTACAACCCACTCTTGTATTAAACAAAAAACAAGGAAAGAAAAAAAAATGTTTAAAAACTTCAAGTTTGTGTTCTTTGGTAACTCTTGAGACACAACTACCAGTACCATGTTGTTGATAGTGGTTTATACCCTGTATTGTTGCTGTTTTAGCTCGATGCTCCCAGAGAATTTTTCATATGAACATTGCCGCCCGCACCAAACGGCGAATTTCCAGCTCCCGACTGAGGTCCATTATTATTCAGATCACCGGGTGCACGTTGTCCGGGTCCAACACCACCACCCCCACCACCACCTGGCCCCATTAAACCTGGACCACCGCCGCCGCCGCCATTACCACCACCACCGCCTGCACCACCTGTGGGAGAATCTTGACCCAAGGAAGTGGCATGACGCTTTAACATGGGATGATTAGCCATGGAGGCGAATACTAAACGCTCCTCATAATCGTATTCGCACAGTATTTTATTTTCACACAAATAAAAACGATCGCCCACACAAAATCTATAGAAAAGGAAAAGAAACGAAATAAAATACAAGACAGAACAAGTGCAAAATATTATAGTCAAACAAACCGAACATTTTATATCCTACACCACTTAGCTACCACTTTGCTACAATTAGTTGAGCAGTTTAGTCACTACGTGAAATATCGTTCTTTGGAAAGAGGTTCTAAACATGGTCCGATCAGGTTCAAATTGTGCCCAGCTAATCATTAAGCTAATTAACCACTCTTCACTCCATTTTGTTAAAAAATATTAAGAATTCCAAATAATCGCCATATAAAGACTTTCTTTAAAAACACTTCGTTACATGGGGAGGGGTTCCAAAAATGGTCCAATTCGGCCTATTTCCAATAGAGTTTCTCTTTGAACCAATACATGTCCTTGTACCAAATTTCATCAAAATATCTTTAAAAATACGATCTGTAACTTCGGCATAAGTTTAAATGGACAGGCAAACAGATAGACGGACATGACTTTCAGATTTTAATTTTGACATCCGCCTAAACTAAAATATACGCTTTATTAGACGTGGTGCAGTGTATACATATGGCAACTGAACGTTTTGTGACATTTTTAAAATTTCCGTTTGCCGGAAGCGTTTCGATTTTCCACCCAAATGCATTTGAGAATTGATAAAAACGCAATGTTAAAACAATTGTTACAACACAACAAATCTTACTTGCCGTCCTCAATGCAAATTTATATATTGTAGCATTTCTTTCGTTCATTTTTCCGACGATTTTTTAGTTTATACCGGAAGCGAACAGACGTAAAAAACACACAACAACTAAACATTGAGACAGCTATGTGATAAAGGTTTACAGCAAATGTGACAGTTGGCTAATGAAAAATGTTGAAATTCACTGAATTGTAGAAATTTTAAAGAACAAAAGTGCATTTGTTTGATATACGTGAATAAACCAAAACATACAAAAAACAAATATAAAGCTTGACGGGAAAGCTGTTGGGAAAGTGTTTCACAAAACGTTTAATCGGGATTCAGTTTAGTGCAATTAATGTTCAAGTTCAAGTTTTATCCTCAAGCAACTGTCATTGAAAAATATATATAAGAGGCGCTCTGTGTAAGATCAAATTATGTAAATTTTAAATAGACAGCGTCCTCGAAGCATCCGGGTTTGCAGAGTTCTATACAAACGCTTATATTTAACACACCCTGTATCATTTGTTATAAGCCCTTTTGCTATATGTATGAGTATCAGCTTTGTAACGATTTACAAAAGGATTTCAATTGTTAGCTTTCATGATTTATGCAGGCACTTTCAAGTATGCGCTGATATAACGCGGGTGTATGGATATTCACATATGGGTATACAGAGTAAACAATATTATACTAAAACAAGGAAAAAGAAAACTAAATTTGGCTCAAACCAAATCTTAAATGCCCTCCACATCAACATACAAACATACAAGTGGGCGTGGTATGTTGAAAACGCTCTCTAATAGTGTAGCTTGCAAGTCAAGTTTTACGTGCAGTGTGGGTGTTTTGTAAATTGTGGGCGCGTCTTTTAATAATTGGTATAACTACAGATAAACTTATAAAATTTCAAGTTCATAGGCCAATTTTTGTGGCAGTTATATAGATTTTTGTCAATTATGGGCGGGGCTGTTGTCCGAAAACACCCATTTTTGTCGCATTGATGGATGGGGTAATATATACGTACGATATTTCAACTTGATAGCTTAATTTTTGTGCAGATGTATATATTTTTGGCTATTGTGGGCGTGGCTTTTGAGCAACTTTTGCCCAATTTAAAAGACGATCTTCTTCTAACGTCTGTACAAAAATTTCAACGCAATATTTTAAAATTTATGGCGACGAGCGCTGACAACAGACAGACATGTGGACAGATATGTCCAGATCGACCAAGTTTTTCAAGAATATATATTTTTTTGTGGGATTCTTGAAGCTTTTTACTAAAGGTTGCAAATGCTATAACAAATTTAGTATACTTCTTTTTTATGTAAAGGATATAAAATAGAAAAAATAAAACAAAACTGAAAAAGTCAAAAAAAAAACTTACAACTTCAACAATCAAATAAATAAAATGAAAAAAATCTTTACACCTGTGACACCACACAAAATATATACTTGGAAAACTCAACCACTGAAAGTAATTGTTGAATGGTGATAAATATGTACATGAATGTATAGAAAAATAACTAAAAAACGCTATGGGCGTGTACTGGGGTTAATTTTCCCCAATTTGAATAACACCATAACTAATATTTTTACCAAGATGTCTAAAGTTTTGTATTCGGTAGATGGACGTAAGGACACCTAGTTAAATCAGTTTAGACTTTCGTGCTGTGTAATAATATATATACTTAGTAGGGTGCCTCTGATGTTCTTTCCAGATGCTGTCAAACGTTTTGACAAAGTGAGTGGACTGTCGATTTTAAGGTAGTGTAGGTAAAAAAAATAAAAACGCTGATTAAAAAACTGAAA
The DNA here is from genome assembly GCA_963971445.1 of Ornithomya chloropus. NCBI lineage: Eukaryota > Metazoa > Arthropoda > Insecta > Diptera > Hippoboscidae > Ornithomya > Ornithomya chloropus. The sequence goes on from OZ020529.1 coordinate 31,639,365, forward strand.
TCAACCACATGAAAAATGCTTTGCGGCAAAAAGCTGCTGGCCCTTCCGTTTGCTATTTACACCTTCCAACTAAAGTTTCTTTTTCTCTTTCCATACATTGCATACGTACACCTTGGACAATTTTGAAAACATTTTATTTATCAACATTTGTTGATGAAGTGGAAGGCAGGAATATCGATGAGGACACAATAACGTCAACTTGTTGTGGGTTGATTAAGACAAAACAACTAAGAAGAGACGTCAATACAACAACACAAACATCAACAGGAAATTATGCAAACTTGACGAAGAGAAAAAAAACTACAAAAATACTCTCAATAAAAAGAGAAGGACAAGCGATGACATTTTTTTTTAATTTATGCCATATGGACCATATGCGGGTTGACTTTGTTTTTGTGAACGATACTGCAACAAATAACAGTTTCCGCTTGAAAGAGATTTTTTTCATTCATTCCATTCCTGTTTGAATAGCCATCATACGTGAATGTAGGAGTGTGAAGTAAAGTAAGGTTTTGGCAATTGAATTAATTTTTTAAAAATTGATTAGTACTCAACAATTGCCAGCGAACACACCTTATTGTAGTCAACATGCTATATGCAATATTTATATTATGTGAAACGTATCAATCGTATGATTGTAGGCAGGCGTACCAGCAATAAATAAAAAACAAGGTGAAAATGTTATAGTCGGTAAAGCCTGACCATTTAATACTCTACACCACTTGATTCCGCAAATTATGCTACAATTTGTTTAATTGTATCAATTAAGACGAGGTGTGGCCATGTAAATCACTGAAATGAAACATCAATTATATGGAAAGGAGTTCGAAAAATGAGTTTCTCTTTGGATTAAAACATGTCTTTATACCAAATTTCAGGGAAATATCTGAAAAAATGCAATCTGTAGCCAGCGCACAAGAGAGACAGACGTACAGACTGATGTGATTAAATCAATTCTGATTTTGATTATAATTGAAAAAGGGGTGTGGCATTTGCTTTGTACAGAGTTACAAACAACCTCGCAAACATAATATACCCTTTTTCCCAAAATGGTGCAGAGTGATTTTTCGCTGCAAGGCCCGTGTATCGTATACATTTTTAATAACCACCTCAGCATATACAATGAAATGAATGAAATCAATTTGTGTAATATGTGTGTACCTGAATATCATGAATTCTTGATTCACTCTTTTATGAAAACAGTATCGACCCAATCTACATACAATACATAGGTATGCAAAGATTGGCCAAAGGTAATGTTGACCAAATGAAAAGAAAACAAATTATTAATTCAATGGTAATAATAAAAAAACAAAATAATAAAAAAATAAGAGAATGACAAACAGCACGAAACGTATGGTAATGGTCGTGTAACGGAAACGGATATGAGATATTTTTCACAACAACAATAACAACTGTAATGCATACCATATATGATCAAACAATCGTTAAACAAATAAACACAACATCCAACAAGTATCCCCAGAGTAACATTGACAGCAGCAGTTAGCTGTTCCTACATACCAAATATTCAACTTTAACTTGAAAGAAATGAACATACTAGATATTGGCCATAAACCTCATTGATTTAATGGGCACTAAAGGCTTAATGGCAGGAAAGGGTCACGGTAATGTTGCCTATGGTGAATACAACAGCTATGTATGTCATTATCTAATTCGTCTTAAAAAGGTTACGAATAACTTAATGATGTGACAATGTAGACAATGTAAAGCCGACGGTTGCTTTTTTACTAGTTCCACAAATTCCTTAAGGTAACATTGAAATGTATAAAATTGAAATATGAATGGATTTTAATAACGTGGAATTGTCAAGATTTCGTAAACATTGCCAACACGTTTTTGTAATAGCTACACCTGTAAATGTTAACAACATAGTAGACATTTATTTAACACCTTTACTGCCACGTGACACATATGTTGAGTCACGCTTTTTATTACCAACATACCTATTATTACATACGTTATGTCACACTAGTTATGAGTAAACTAGAAGAAAAAAATTTTCGGCTTTGACGACTCTTCTTTTGATAATTTCTAAAAATTCTTATTTAGAGCAGAATATCTTAGCTGAGGTATAAGTATGTATTACAAATAAATGTCACCTCGTCCCTAAATATAAGACATAAATGTTTAGAGTATGTAAGATTTGGTGTAACCCAAACGTATGTTTGATACTTGCTTCTCTAGCAAACATTAGATAAAAGTGTTAAATTTTCCCTAACATAAGAAATCAATAAATAAACAGTTAAATGGCCGTTTAGGGTACAATTCAAAAGAAAATACAATTTACACATATGTTTTTTCTTTTCTATTCTACAATACAACAAAGAAAGAATTCAACACTTACCTGTGATTACACTGTTGACAGGCAAAACACTCTAAATGATAGACATTTGTGCGGGCACGCATCACCATCTCAAAGGCTGGTATGACTTTACTGCAAGCAGCACAATAACCCGTATTACCAAATAATCTATAATAAAATAAACAACAACAACAATAACAACAATATTAAGTGAAGAAGAGAAGCGAAAGCATTTCTGAAATATTTATTTACCTTAAATAATCTCTTTTGCATAACATCAAATTGCCTTTGGTGTAGAGGGTGGAGCCGACCTCACCCAAGCGACAGTCACAGCAGCCGCACTTGAGGCAATCTTCATGCCACAGCATATCCAATGCTTTCAATAGATAACGATCCTGTATGTGTTTACCACAACCGGCACATAATTGACTGCCATTGTTGTTGTTATTATTAGCAGCCGACGTTATACTATTTGTATTCGTATTATTCGGATTCGCACCATGCGAATTTTGTAAATTATTGGGAACCACATTGGGCTCACTTTTTGTTATATCCATAGTCATCATCTGAAATAAAAATGAAAATTAAATGATAATTATTATAATTAATAATAATAAGAAGGAGATTTACATAAAAACTGGTAAAAAAAACTAAATTTGGCTTTGGCCAAATCTTAAGTACCCTTCACATTTACGATAGTGGGCGTGGCAGATACATGATCGTGCTCTATTACGTGCCAGTCCAGTTTTACCTGAAGTACGTTTTTTTGTAAATTGCGACCATGTCTGTTATTCGACCACTTTCACTTTGTGCACATCCATGAATGGGGTAATTATAGGTATGCATACCGAATTTCACCGCTTAATTTTTGTGGCAGATAAATAGAATTTTGACGATTGTGAGCATGGCTCTGACCAATTTTTCTAAAAGTCTCTTTAGAAAACTTCAACTCATTATTTCAAAATTTACGACCGGGAAAACGGACGTACATGACTAGATCGAATCAGTTTTTGACGCTGATGAAGAATATATATACTTTGTAGAGTCTCCGAAGCCTCTTTCTGGATGTTTCAAACGGAATGACAAACTTAGTATACCCCCCAAACAAAGGATCATGTTATAACATGATTCGAAATGAATCGGTATAATAAAAGTTCAAAATATCCGCACAAAAACTTTGCCACAAGTAGTGTAGGATATAAATAAGGGTATAAATAAATAAACATGGCTGACAATGATTCTTTCAGATGGTGGAACGACTTGCCTGCAATGTTTTTCATAATGAGAGTCTAAGAAAGGATATATTCTTAGACTATTTAAGTACAGATGTATATAAAATCAAGATGAAAAACTTTAGAAAATAACTTTTACTTGAAGAAAATATATAATAACGGTTATAAATCAAACAGAGAAAGAGTTTTACAATGGAAAACTAATCTAACAACTAGTGTTGTAAGGTTGGTAAGCATTGGGTGCAGAAACAATAAAAAGAAAATAAGAAAAAAATAAACATTTCAAAAATAAAGTCGTAGAAGAATAAGGGGCTAGACTCAAACAAGAGGAGTTAGCACGTTTTCTTCTTATATTGAAACTGTAACCGAAAGGTAAAGAAAGTTTTAACCCTATACAAACGAACTTGCTCCATAAATAAACAGCAACATACCAAATGCTCAATTGCATAGGAAAGCTATATACGAATGATAATATTTCAGTTTAGCTGTGAGTTCTACTGTAGCATATATAGCAGCCATCTATATCCTATAAATTAATGAAGTGAAAAATACAAAAAGTATAGTTTTAAGCTATAAATTTAGCCAGCTTTTCATAGCAGGGTTTTAGGTGTAAACTAAATTAAGATAATAACCAGTTCCCTAATATGTAATAAGTATAATACGACGATGCATCAGTGCAAGATCAAGACTTCATCAAGACTGATCGTGTGTTGTTTTCTTCAATTTTTTGCTTTGTTTTTTTTATTATCACTTTAGAAAATATTCCACGGGCTCGTCCGGGAATTGAACCCGGGACCTCTCGCACCCGAAGCGAAAATCATACCCCTAGACCAACGAGCCGATATTACTAATTTTACATTATTTTACATTATAAAAACGCACAAAGAGCTTTGAAACTGCACGATCACATGAATTACATCATTATACACTCTTTTATTCTTTTACTCTCATGGTATAAGATAATGATCTTTTTATTGTATTATATGTGTATACGAGTATAAGCTATTTACAAAATATAATCTTGATCTTCATCTTGATACTTTTTTAATTTTTTCTTAATTTCTTTTTCATATTTGTTTTTTATTTTTTTGTTGGGTAATACATTAAGATATGTAAACATTTTGCACAGAAAATAGTCATAAATTCAAGTTCCAATGTTTTTAAATTGTATTCTCTCTGTATAAAAAGTTTTCTATTGCGCTACGATCTTTAAAAAATATTATGATTTACATATATAAAAAAAATATCTCTCTTTAGAGACAAAAGCAACTTTTGTCAGTCGATCGCAAACGCCCTTTTAGCTCAGTGGTAGAGCACTGGTCTCGTAAACCAGGGGTCGTGAGTTCAAACCTCACAGAGGGCAATTAAATGAAAACTCGTTTTTCTTTTGTTGTTAGTGTAAATTTATGTTTATAATAAAAAAGATCAATATTACATATTGAGAAGGCAATTTACGTTATCTATCTTTAATTAGTTACGTATTATCAAATAAAAATACATAATTACAATAATATAAACTTACAACAACCTACAGTACTTTAGATAAAGTGAATATTTTATTCTAATAAACTTGTTATTATTATCAAGTTTACAAGTTAGCTTCAATTAAATGTTTCATATGATTTCAAAGTACGTCATTTTTACTTCATATAAAACAATGGTTTTTCTAAAATTGTTATTTGTACTGAAAAAACAGTCATTTATACTTCCTTAATGGTGAAATTCAAATCAGTTATAGTCATTTCTTCTTTAAGATGTCTGTTTTAGAATTACAATTGATTTATATGAAGTAAAAATAGCAAATTCTGAAATAATATGATATAATTTACATTATTTTTGAATCAAACTTGGAAGTTTGAAGTTATGAGGTCTACTTATGGTACTTGCAATCGTAAAAATAATTGTTTTTGAAGTAGAAATGACTGTCGTTGTAATAGAAATTATCGTTCTTGTAGAACCGCTTTTGAAATAGAAATTATTGTTTTTGAAGTAAAATTGACTGCTATTGAAATATGAATGACTGTTTTTGATGTACAAATGACTATAATGAAGTACAAAAACGATTAATAAAGTAAACCTGAACATATTTTAAGTGCATATGGAAGTCTTATAGACATATTGTCCCTAAGTGCACGTTTTTAGGGTGTCTTTTATGAAATGCAAGTCAATAATGAAGATGATATTCATATGGAATTCATTTTTTTCCCCAAAAAAAAGAAGAAAAAAATACTTTATATTATAAATAAAACGGAAGAAGATTTTAAGGATATGAAACTGAAAGTTTTAAACCAAAAACCTTTAACAAGAGCCCGAACGGTTTAAAAAACTAGTTAAAAAAATTAACCATTTAATAATGATTTATTCTTTATTAATTTTAAAACATTTCCGTTATAATTTAAAAAACATTTCTTCTTGAATAGTAGCCGTTCCTAATGTAACAATATACATTTTTTTTGTATAATTTAACAATTTATTATTGTAAAATTTTCATTACGAAAATAAACTCCAACCGCACCCTGAAATTGTTTGCAATTTTTACTAAAACAAAAACCGCAAAATTACATTACAATCGATTTTTTGGATAACTTACTAGCACCAAACACTTTCTGGTGGCAGATGGTGTCGTAACCAACGTCTAAATAATAATAAAAACAAAAAAACCTTAAACTATATACATTAACACACGGTATGACAATACAAATCGGGGAAAAAAATGTAGAAACAAAGAAACCAAATAAGAGGATGTCGCCAGCCTAAGGCCTTGAACAGAGTAAACACCATTTTTTATAATCTCCACATAAGACGGTGTATTCTAAGTTTGTTATTTCGTTTGCAACACCTAGAAGGAGGCGTTAGAGACCCTACAAAGTATATATATTCTTGATCAGCATCAAAAACTGAGTCAATGTAGACCTGTGCCTGTCTGTTCTTGGAAGTCTCACGGGCGTCAATTTTATGATATTGAACTGAAATTTTGTACAGACACTTTTAGTTTTGCATGCAGGTGGCTATTTAAAATGGACGAAATCGGTCAAGAGCCACGCCCACAATCAATAAAAATCTATATATCTGCTACAAAAATTGACCTATGAACTTGAAATTCGGTATGCGTAGTCATTCCATCCATCCCTGTGGCAAAAATGACGCTCATTTTGGTTGAATAACACACGCGCCCACAAAAAACTTTAAACTATGATTTTGAACATTTTCAGAAATTAGCTTGAGGTACCTTAGTACTCCAGTTCAAAACGAATCATTTAAGACATGCCGCACTCTGAGTTTTTGACTAAAAAAATTTAATTTTAGATTCACTTGACCTAGAGGTGCATGACAAGTATCTTTGACTTTAATCACATGTGTAACATATATCACAAAATGTAACAACCGTTAAGGTAGATTTAATGAATTGTTTCAATAAAATTTCCATTTAGATGCAGGAAAAAAACTTCATTTTTTAAAAATTCATAGAAAATTTACATAAAATGATTTGATTGAATTTCGTTTTAGTTATATACTCGTATATGTTTTGTTTGTCCGCTATTAGTCGCGTACTAATTCAAAATATCATTTATGCACAGTTTTGCAAAAAAACGAACATTGTTGGCGATGTATCTCATACATATTTTTGATGAACTATTTGGCGATTTTTAAATTGACTTTTTCCCAAGTTTATTATGTGGTATGTGGCGGTATGAAAAGCCGTCACCCGCACGTGCGGTACGATTTATTTAATTAGACGCCCTCAAACACAGCCTTTGTGACTGACTTTATTTCAAAAGCACATTCCAGTGATTATGACAGTTATGCATCAGCAATACTTTCTATATGACCGACCATTTAATAGCCTACCCCACCCATTTAGCTGCTTAAATAATGCTACAATTACTTTAGTTGTATCAGTAAACGTGAGCCATGACTACACTTTGTGAAATATCATAATATGGGAAGGGGTTCTAAAAATTGACCGATCGAGTTCAAATTTGTTACAGCCCATTATTAAGCTATTATTCACCAAATTTTGTCAAAAAATATTAAGAATTGCAATTTTTTGCCACATAAAGACTTCTTTACAATGGAAGGGAAGCATATGGGAAGGGGTTCTAAAAATGATTAAATTCGACATACTTTCAATAGAATTCTTTTTGAAGCTAAAACATGTCCTAAATTTTATCGAAATATCTTGAAAAAAGCAATTTAAAGCCTAAGCACAGAATTATATGGACAGGCAGACGGACAAACTTAATATACTCTTTGCCACAAGTAATGCAAAACATAGCTCTGAATTTAAATGATAATTATACAAATACACGAAAGCAGCACACATCTTCAAATATGCAGTAATAACAAAGGCAGCCTCCGCTAGTCAAATATTTTAACCGATTAGACATTAAACCAAAAATGTTTCAAAAATGTTTCCTCTACAATGCAATTCCACAAAATCGTTTGTACAAAAACAACAAATATACGTATGCATAACTGTATGGACGTATATACAATTTCATGTCATAAATCTCATAGTTTTGTCCTCTGTATATATTTTTATAATTTGTGGTCCCTCACTCGCGCATATTGTTATTGTGTTGTTACCATTATTGTTGCTTTTTGGTTACATTCAAAATAAAATTTATTTTTATGTAATTGTTTCTAACGCTGTGGCTTACAAAACTTTATAAACAATTATTGGTCAGCAAATGCAGGAGAATAAGAGGCATTGCATTGTAGGCCCACATTCACATTCATTCAGACATTTATACATTTATTGTATGCTGAGCAATTTGAGGTTTATATACCCTCCTTACATTATGGTTGGTACATTAAATTTAATATTCCGTTTACAACACAGTATATATACTTTTCACCAACATGAAAACTTTGAATCCTTCCTTACATGTCCGTCCGTATTTCTGCTTTCTGGCTCCGAAAATTTAACTATACAAATGAAATTTGATTATTCATATTTATAATTCGTCACTATGTCAAAAATGAGCGTGGAAGGACACGCCCATAATTTTCAAATACTTAAAGCAGAATTCGACTTGACACTTTATACATAATACATACATTTTAAGAGGGCGAAAATATGTATCTGCCACTCCCACTTTATATATATGGGTAGATGCAGATGTGGAGCGTATTTAAGATTTAACATAAAACAATTTTAGTTTTTTTACTTGCTTTTATAAATCATTTCTAACCACAATTGTAACATATAATATATATGAATGTACATATACATGTATATATATAATAAAAGGGTGGGAAAATAAGGCTATTTTTCACTTCTCATTTCCACCTCTGGTATAATATATAATTAAAAAGAGTAAGAATAGTATTTAGCGGGCGTGGCAGGTATATGATTACGCCCTCTAAGTATTATTTATCAGCTTGCAAGTCGAGCTTTACGTGGAGTATGGTTTTTTGTAAATTGTGGGCGCTTCTGTTATTTAACATTTTTGGCACATCGATGGGTAGGAAAACTATAGATATGTATACCAGATTTCAATTTCATAGGTCAATTTTTGTAGCAGATAAATAGATTTTTGTCGATTGTGGGTGTGGCTATTAACCGAATTGCGACCTGCGTGCAAAAACTAAAAGTGTCTGCACGAAATTTCAGTTCAATATCTCAAATTACGACCGTGATAATGCCAACAACAGACAGACATACGGACACACGTACACACATGTCTAGATAGACTGAGTTTTAGATGCTGATCAAGAATATATATACTTTGAAGGGTTTCCGACGTCTTCTTCTCGGATTTGCAAATGGAACGATAAACTCATCTTATGTGAAGGGTATAAAAACTTCAACATAAATATTGTACAATAAAAAAAAAATGCCTTCCATTGTATTGTTGTTATTTTTTTTATTAATGTTGTTGTTGTACATTATAATTGGAATATAAAAGCATTGATTGAAACAATTGAAATAAAAACCAATAGCAGGCAAAGCAGTCTAATAAGAAAGTAAGTAAGAATGCATTAAAGTCCTATATTTATATATTTGCAGTGTTTCCCAAATAATTGTTGATTATGATGAAGAATTGAAAATGATAAAATAGTGTTTAAGCAACGCTGCATTTCCTTGACATTAATTTATTCACCAACGAATTGGCCTCAAGTAGTGCTGGTAACAGTTGTTGTTGTTATTGTTGTCGCATAGTAAAAAAAAAGATCAATCAAACGGTAAGAATAAAACAAATAAATCAGCAACCAATTAAAAGCAATAACTGTTTCAATGAAACAATAACAACAACAACAACAATAATAAAAACAAAACTTGATTTAAAGCCATAGCACGATAACTTTAATTCTAATTTAGAGCGGAAAATAGTTTAACAATGAAATCAATACAAATGTAAATACGTTGAATAAAAATAATTGACAATTAAAATAAATAATTAATCTTTTTTTTTTGTACCCACCACCATAATGATTATGGGGGCACAAGCGTTTGTAAGTGTTAAAAGGGGCGAGCCACTCGCCTAAAAGTAAATATTCTTGATTAGCATCGAAAAATAAGTGGATGTGGCTCCTTTGTCCGCCCGTGTGACTGTGTGAATTTTTTTTTAAAAGGACTGACCACAATTTTGACAACATCAGCATGCTGAACTTTTGCTAGTGCTGAATAATTTTATAATGTAACATAACAGAACTTAGCAAAACAGAACATAGCAGAAATATCATGGCACAACTTAGCAAAACGTAGCATAGCATAATATATTGTGTACTCATAACAAAGTGAATAATAATGATGGGTACCCTAGAGTTGGTGTTGGCCTAATATAGCCCTTTACTACTTGTTATTGTATAAAAATGTGTTCTTAAATATAAAATCATTAATACCGCATATTGTCAATGATTTGTGTATTTTCATATTTATTACCAATGACTCTATTGTTTAACAGCGGTTAGAATAGTGAATATAACATAAATGTACACATGTGTGTATGTATGTATGAATGTATCTACATAGATATTTGTGTGTGTGTGTGTATGATACAATATAACTAAATCTCTCCAATTATTTATTTTATACGAATAACTCTCGATGATTCAAACTTGTTTAAATACCAAATGACGTTGAGTTTGTGTACGTAGAGTGTGGGGTAACAAATGCCATTATTAACTACTCCGCTACCAACACCATTATCATCACTTTACCAGTACTGAGTATGTAGAGTATTGCGGAGAAGGGAGAGGATGAGAGAAGTATAGGAATATAGTACCCGGAGTGTACATCTACATAATCACATCTGTAACGGGTGGCGTTATGAAAAGCCATTAAACTTAGCGTCAGACTAAGTTGGTGCACGCGGGCTTACTACCCGAACCCACACCGTCAACATTAAAAACATGTACTACGGCAGCTTGCATTGAAAACATATTTATGTTTTTATATATACTACACACACACACATATATATATATATATATATATGTCATTATGTATGCATGCTTGGCATATTCATATGTTACAACATATATCAATAATAATATATTACGAAAGCTGTATCTGCGTCTGTGTGCGGCAATTGTCAGCAGATTTATTATTGAATTTTTTTGAAAACAAAAACGCGATTTTGACAGATTTCAACGATAATAATGCCAAAAGCAGCGCATTCTGTCATCCACCCCCCTTTTTGCTATAATACCGAATCTCAATGACACCGCCACACATGGCGATAAATGTATAATAAATACAATCGTAAATCATCAATTAAATATAATTTATAATAAATGTTAACTTTGTTGCCGATATAATGAACAATTAATGTACTATTTATCACATTTTGATTGGGTGACCACCAAGTCAGGTCATGGCAAACTGAGCAATTTTTGGTGTGATTTCGTTTTTTCCATACTATCTTAGAGACAAGCTTTTTATACCCTCCACACAAAATGGGGATGATACTAAGTTTTCTTATTCCAATTGCAACACCCAGAAGGAAACATCACAGACCCCGCAAAGTAAAGGGTTTTCCGTAGAGACATAACAATTTTATATAATAATACTAACGCATTCTGGAAGGTTTTTCATAATGTGTCACCGTCAAAAGGTTAGTCAAGGTTAACATTTTTATCATGATGAAGTTCCCAAACGAGGAATGTTTGGTAATTAATAAAAATTACTAACGCAATTCCAAGTCGAAAACCTTTTTTTTTTCATTGTTGTTACTCTAACGATCGTAAATTATGCGATATTGAGCTGAAATTTTACACAGACACTTTTAGTTTTCAGACCGCTATTTAAATTGTGCAAAATCGGTCAGGAGCCCCGCCCACAATGGACAATAATATAATGATTGGCCACAAAAATTGAGCTATAAAGTTGAAATTTGGTAGATATATTCATAATTACTCCATCCATTGATATGTTGAAAGTGGGCATGGTCGAATAACATTTACGCTTATAATTAATATATATAACTATTACATGCCACGCCCACTATCTGTATATAAATGTAAGCCAAATGTTTTACACATTCACAACCTCACATGGTTCGAGAGCAAGGTAGAAATATCTTCTTCTTTTTTTTATAGTTGATAGATTTATTTTATCACCTCCAAACACAAACATTCCATTACATTACATTAGAAAAGCTAACATTAAGTATTGACTGGCAGCTGTTACAAATTTAACCAACAACCGTTTAAATGCAACTGTTTTTGTTGTTGTTGTTGTTGGTCGTTTGACAAATTTCAAATAATGCTTGTTATGGAGAAGACGCAATGTTGTGCTGCTCTCGTCACTAATTAGTGTCATTACACACGCTCCACATGACGTTGCAACAAACTGTCATTAACCAAAGCAGCAACAACAACAACAACAACAACAACATGCAATCACTCACACGTACATGCGTATGCATGCACATTGGCAACAACCATTAAATTCCCCCCATCCGCCATATTTTCTCTATATAACAAGGTATGTGCAAGTATAAGTTGTTGGTTGTGATGGTGAGAGGGTGGGTGGGTAGGTAGTAAAGTGGAAAATACTTTTGGCATATCGGCGGCTGCCCATACTGCATATGTCTCATAAAAATTGTTTGTGCAACAAAATATGTTGGTCTGTGATGCTTTTAGCCAACTGGCAATGGCAGGCGATGAGTAAGTGTGCAACGATGAGTGGGTGGAATGAGTGGAATGGCACGAAGTAAATACCATCATTGTTTATATGCTTGTTTGTTTGCTTGTTGGTTTGTCGGTTGGCTTGCTTGCTAGCTTGCTTACTTGTACGCTACGTATTGCGTATTAAAGTAAACGTGTGTACGTATGCATGTTTGTGTGAGTACACATATAATTATACATGCATATATCTATGAATAACGGTCAACGTCGACATCATGTACTATCATTATTTGCGCCACATTTAGAAACATAACAACAAACATTCACTCACTTACTCACTCACATACTCTTTCACTAATTTTGCTATTTTTTTTTTTTTTGTTAGTGTAAGCGCGCACGACTTTACTTGTTGGTTAATGAAATGTTATAGAACCAACACCATGCACGTGATGCATTGCTTTACACTGTGTGTGTGCGTATGTGTACATGCATGCTTACCCTATAATAGAATGGCAAATAGAAAATAGCGTAACCCTATGAGGGTTACAATATATCACACCTCCGCCCCATGATTTACTTATTTTTTTTTTATACATTTTTTGTAAATGTTGTCGCATTGTTACTCCAATGACAAAGACTGTGTTTAGCCAAACACTACCAATTAAGTACAAATACATAAAAAGCCTACCGTTTGAAACATGGCAGCAAACAAAATATATAATAGTAACAAATAAGTAAAAAAAAATAAATTTGGCTTAAACCAAATCTTAAATATCCTTCACATGTACCTAGAAATTGTGGGCGTGGCAGGTACATGATTACTTATGCATTTTGTAAAACCTTGCAATTCTAACTTTACGCTGACTTTGATTTTATTATAAATTATAAAGGTAACTTTATACGACCACGCCCATTTTTGGCTCATCGATGGATAGGATAAATATAATTATTTTATGTATACCAAATTTCAACTTTTTTAGCTCAATTTTTATAACAGATAAATTGATATTTGTCCATTGTGGGCGTGCCTATATCCGATTTTGCCCAATTTAAATAGTGTTCTGAAATTTCTAAACTAAATTTTAACTTAATATCTCAAAATTTACAACCATGAGATTGCCAACAACAGACAGACACCCGGACATACGGACGTATGGGTCTAGATCGACTCAGTTTTGTTGCTGATCAAGAATATATATACTTATAGGCGTCATCTTCTGACATACTTAATGGTATACCCTCATTCCCTAAGCGAAAAAGCTATATTTGACTGAGACCAAATCTTGAATATCCTCCCCATCGTTGCATTAGAACTCTGTAAAAAGTATTTGTGTCAATATATCTTCTTTATTTCATTAGTAATATGGAAACATTCCTTAAAAAAATGTTGATTTTTCAGTTTTGGCAGGACTCTAGGTGTGAGGCTTTACAGATTTTATCCAAGTTTGGAATGGATATCCCAATTTTTGCAACCGTGAGATAGATTAACACAGAACACTCAAACTCGGACTGACGGACATGGTCAAAATCTTCAGAACACATATATAAATTTTGTGGAGTCTTCGAAGCCTCCTTCTAAGTGTCGCAAACGTTTTAACCAAGTAATTATACCCTTATTTACTTACAATGGTGGGCATAAAAATCATCCTCATTCAACGTACATAACTTCCGAAAAATGTCGTGTTCAACTGTAATTTTACACTTGAGTCTTTGAAGGCATGCAATGCAGGCAGGCTTGAGCAGACTAAACCCCGTAAATCCCTTATTCAAAAAAAAAAACCTGCGCTCTATGCCGCCCAGTAAAATTTAAATATTGATTAAGTTTAATGAAAAAGAGTTAAGCACATAAGTTGTCGGGTTGGATTGCGTTCAGTTTCACAATATAATATTTTTCACGTTTTGAAAGCAAACTTAAAAGGAAATAACGCCGGAAACGGAAAAAACGGAAAACCATAGAAAGTGAGAGAAGCCAAGAAAACTGGCAACCATTAACTCAAGTAATATATATAAACTCTCTTGGAAATTAATGATTTATTTACTAAACTTTTGAGTTAATTACCACAGAAATATGTCACCTGGCAGAGAAAAGCTAAATAAATGACCGCATACTTCTCGCTATATAAATTGAATTAATATAAAAATATATTAAAAAACTACTTTTCTTTGGATTTAGTCACGCTAAGTGGATTGTTATGTTGCGCTTAAAGCCCTAAAATAGATTGCATGTTAACTACAATACTCATTCTCACGCTAAAGTGTAAAAGCTTCATAGACTTCCGCTTTTAAAGTCATGACTCTAAATTACATTTCTTTTGTCCTTACATGTGCTCCATGTATCCTCAAATTGGGATTTGTACATATAATAAAAATTAAGGTCAATTTCATGAGGCAGGCAACATAGCTTTCGCGTTTCCTTTCTGTTCCTTTCTTAATCAATATTTTTTGCTTTTGCCTACGTACGCGTAAGTAAAACTTCACTCAAGTGAAGATTGAGAGTAATATAGAAAACGCGACACTACACGCGACACTATCTGACCTTATCCATTTTTGGCCCTAATGATAAACTTGACGTACCTCTGAAGATTTGAAAATTATTACTTATGGTATCGCGCGATAGCTATCGATGACAAATCTATTTATTTTATTGTATAATTGTTATGTTTATTATGTTTATATTATGGACACTTGTACATGTATCGAAACTTTCAACAGTAACGATAATTTATTTATCCGTTAATGATGATAACAAAAGAACCGCCTTCAGTCCGACAGTCCATATATATAAAATAATGTGTGTGTGTGCGCGAAATAACTTTATGAGAGGAAAATAAAATTCCACAATAATGTTAAACAACATGTTGATATTAAGTGTGAAATTGTGTACAATACTGACAACAACAATAGTTAACAGCAGCAACTTATGGGTATGTGTAGAGTTAATGGCACAACAACCACACAGCGAAATCACTGCTTTAGAGGTTTATAACAGTAAACGCAATGAAATGAACAAGTGGTGGAATGAAAATGTAGTAAAAAGAAACCAATAATAACAACAACAATAATAATTTATTTAAGTATCAAGCAACATATATAGCGAACCTCACTCACATGTTCCCAATTTAGGGTGGAGCCACAGCTAAGACACATATAAAGTGTTTGCTGTGACTTTTTTATACCCTACATAAGATGAGGATAATACTAAGTCTTCCATTTCATTTGCAACACCCAAAAGAAGGTGTCGGAGATCGCAAAAAGTATATATATGCTTGATCAGCATATCTGTACGTACGTCCGTATATCCGTTAGTTGTTAGCACTCGCACAATCGTAAATTTTAAAATATTAAACTAAAATTTTGCACACACAATCGATCAAGATCCACGCCCACAATCGACAAAAATCTATTTATCTGTCACAAAAATTGAGCTGTGAAGTTGAAATTTAGTAGAATTTAGCATTTTTATAATTAACCCTTCGATTGATGTGCCAAAAATGGGCATGGTCGGATACAATTTACAAAAATCCTCATTTAGTGTAAAGCTCGACTTCTAAGCTACATTATTATATATACCTTTTTAGAGGGCAGAATCATGCCATGCCCACCGTTTGTAAATGTAGAAAGTAGATTTGGCCTGAAACAAATTTAGTTTTTTTTTACCGTTTTTCTCTCTTTTTGTTCAATATCAATAAATCACAACAATAATCATCGAGCAGTTTATTTTTTTTATTACAATATTATTATTATTGTTGTTAATTTATATGATTTCTTTTGTTATGTTAGAGAAGAGAAAGAAATAGTTAAAGAAGAAGAATACTTCTGCGTATAAAAGTGTACGTATGGGTAAGCACATACACGCGCATCGTGTTAAGTCTACGTATCGGGCTATAGAACACTTTTGACATGTATGTTGTCAAATGCATGTGTATAGCAAACATCATACACTTGTGTTCATATGAAATAAAAATGTTTTCAAATACGTTTTAACACTCTTAAACAACCATAAATACCAATCAACACCATCAGGCATGTTTTACAATAAACAATGTTTGTAATACGAGAGCATCAACTTATATGGTTTGATACTTATGCTGTGCATAACTGTTGTTGTGGCATGTATGTACAATAGTAGGGGTACATATACATATATATATCTATATGTAGGCATGTAGGCATATATGGCATGGGTAGGTTAAAACTTTTCAAGCTTTTCAATTTCTCTAGAAATTATTATTAAGCACATCATGCTGCAATTGTATAAAACAAAAACAATAACAAAACTAAAATCGGCTTAAACCAAATCTTAAATACCTTTCATATCCATATACAAACAATGGGCGTGGCAGGTGACAGATTACGCCCTCTAATGGTGTAGCACGCAATTGTAGGTTTACACTGAATACGGTTTTTTGTAAATTATGGTCATGTTTGTTATCCGTCCATGTCCATTTTTGCCATATTGATAGAAGTGGTAATTACACATTTGTATCTCAAATTTGAACTTCATAGCTCCCTTTTTGTAGCAGATAAGTAAATTTTTGTTAATCGTGGGCGTGGTTTTTGACCTATTTTACCCAATTTAAAAAGAAATATATGTACAGAAGTATCGGTATAAAATTTAAGTTCAATATTTCAAATTTTACAAACGTGAACACGCCCAAAAAAGACAGACGCACGGACACTCAGACAAAAATATGCTAGATCGTTTCAGTTTTTAATGCTCTAACACCTCTAACTCTCTCTGACACTTCCCTTTGTATGTTTCAAATTAAATGACAAACTGAGTATACCTTCCATCTTAAGTGTAGGGTATTAAAAAATTTATATAACAAGCCTTCATACTCAACCGAGACATATTACAACAAAACGTAACATGATTTGTAGGATTTAGAAAAATACATACAACACTACACAGGTTCTATTCCTATATGTACATACGCACGTATATGTGTATGTTAACTAAACTTGGAGATAGGGATGAGATGAAACATGAATTGAGTTATCGGGCAATAAATTCTATTTTGTTTGTGAGAGAGAACAGAACGGTATGCTGTTAAAAGGTTATGAAAAGTACTTCATAACACTTGTGTCATTTTCACCATTTACTTACTCCTCTACAATATATTACTTAATCGTATAGAGTTAAATTTTTCCCATTTTTTGCTTCTCATGTAAGTACATTTGTGAATGATTGTTAAGCGATTTTACGTCTGTTTAGTACTCGAGATTTTTTATTGCCAGTCATTCAAATCCAAATCAAAATCACTTTATAATAGTGATAATTGAACGCCATTCAAACGCTGGGTACTTAAAACACTTGTTTATCTTTTTAAGTGATGGTGTTGATAGTGTTAGCAACACTTGAAATGCCAGCCAGAGGCTATACTAGCAAAGTGTTATATCAAAAATGTATATAAGGATAAATTTTAAAAAAAGAAGCTAAATGTGATTCTTAAACAATCTTTACATTTATCTAAAAAAGTGGGCGTGGCAGGAACCTAATTACTTCCTCTTCCGTTTGTATGTTTCTTATGAACTTACAAGTCGAATTTTACACCAAAAAAGGTTTTTGTTTGCAAATTAAAGAAATAATATACGACCACGCCCTTTTTTATACTTCTATACATTTACTTAATATAAATATTTCAATCAAATTTCTACTTTATAGCACAATTTTTTTGACAGATAAATAGATTTTTTGTTTATTAAAGGTGTGGCTCTTAACCGACTTTGTCAAATTTAAATAGAAACCTACTTAAGATGAAAAAAAATTATGCATTAAATTTCAGCTCGATATCTCAAAATTTACAGCCGTGAGGATACAACAGACGGACGAATGGACATACATGTCTAGAATGGCTCAGTTTTTTATGTTTTTATGATGAATACTTTCTAGGGTCTGCAAGGCGTTCTTCTGAATGTTTCAAAAGTAACGTTAAGCTTATCGCTGAGGGGGAGGGTATAAAAAAGAGAATAAATGGCAAAAAGATTGGTTACATAATAAAAGTTCTTTTTTTTTTCTTTTGAAATTCTTACTATGTTTCTGTTCTATTTCATGATCCCTGGAACTCAAAAGATTTCTTTACTTATTGTATGAAAAAAAATATTTGCTCACGATAAGAGAACAACAAAATATTTTTATGGCATTTTTTCCATGTTGTTGTTGTTCCCATTTGCTTATTTAAACTTTGGCATTGTTTTAAAAAATATTTTTCAAGGCAACTAGATGTTTTTTTATTAGTTTTTCAACTTTTATAAGGTCTCAGTAACAATGCATGATAGAAGAGTTGAATATCAAAGAATAATATTTTTATACTCCCGCCATACAAAATTTAATCATTTATTTAAAATATTTATAGAAAACCATTTCAGAAGATCAAGAATCAGCATCACGTAATGAGTAGCTCCTAACATGTCTGTCTGTCCAATTTTAATTTTAGAAACAGGTAAATAATAACATTAAATAAAATCATTCCAAAGGCCACCCTCCACATTTACGATAGTGGGCATGACAAGTATATGATTAGGACAAGTCCAGTTTAACGGAAAGTAAGGTTTTTTGTAAATTGTGGGCATGTCTGTTATCCGATCGTGCTCACTTTTTGCACATTTATGGATGGGATAACTATAGATATGCGTACCATTTTATTTTAAATAGAGATCTGCTTTCATAAACCAAAACTGTCTGTACTAAAGTTTAATTCAATTTCTCCAAATGTACGATTGTGAGGAGGTTAACAACAGACAGACCCACGGACATGTCTGATCAAGAATATATTTACTTTGTAAAGTTCCTGACGCCTCCTTCTGGGTGTTGCAAACGAAATAACAAACTTAGTATACCCCCTATCTTATGTTAAGAGTATAAAAAGGGCTTTAACAAATTTGTTTTTTATACGGGGATATTTGGTTTCGCCTTTACTTTAATAAATTTTAATAAAATCCTACAAATAAAAGTCAAAATGGAATTGTTTTACGATAAGTTAATTATTGAGACATTTAAACATTTTATTAAACACATAACATTCTCTCATCTTATTATTATCTTCCCAACCAAATGAAACATGTCAACTACAATTAAAACACGTTTAAATGATTATAACATGTCCTCTCGTTTATATAAAGGGAACCCATATGATAAAAATGCGTACACATACACACCTATACATATTTACTTGTGTGCCGAACACATTTATATTCCGGTTGAGTTTACCTTTAATTAAGAACGATTAAATTGACAAGACATTAATGATGTAAAAAAAATGAGTTTAAAAATAAAATAAAAACAATGCTTTTATACCCAGCACATAAGATTTAACCGGAAAGGCTGTCTAAAGTATGAATGCCTTTGCTGCTATAACACATAGAGTGGCTGGCTGCACTCAATTGCGCTAGCTACACATTTCATATCACAGTGGCGTTGTTGTTTTTGTTGTGCTTTTCCAACAGAATAAACGAATTATATTTATCAGTGGTTTGCACTGTATTTACCTCATTTAATAAACTTTCATGAGCATTTTTATACCCTCCTCATAAAATAAGGGGTATACTAAGTTTGTCATTCCGTATGCAACACCCAGAAGGAGGATCATACCGTTGCCCAAAATATACAACAACCAAACTCCAAGTAAAACTCGTCTTGGCAGCCGATACGAAATAGAAACTTATTAGAAGGCGTAATATTCTACTTGGTACACCCACCATTGTAGGTGTGGAGGGTATTTAAGATTTGGCCTAAACGAAAATTAATTTTTTACTTGTTTTTTTTTTTTCTTTTTTTATAAATATTGTATTTTTTCCAAGGATTTCTTTCATGCCACACAAATAATGTAACAAAAAAAAATGCACAATTATTCATTGATATGGAAATTGTTTACAGGCATGCACACAAGCGAGTAAAATACGTCCTTTGGTGTTTTTATATCCACATATTTTGCATGTTGCTGTTGCCCTTTATAGTTGCAGTATTACGTACAACTGCTGGTTTTTCTTTATTATACCCGGAAGGTATACTAAGTTTGTCATTCTATTTGCAACAATCAGAAGGAAGCCTCGGAGACTCTCTCTGAACATATATTGTTAATAAGAATCCAAAACTGAATCGATCTGGACACATATGTCTGTATGTCCGCGTGTCTGTATGTCTGTCTGTTGTTGATATCTCACCTTCATAAATATTGAAATATTCAGCTGCACATTTGTACAGACACTTCTAATTTATACACGCTTTTAAATACCGTAAGACGGTTCAAAAGCCACGCCGAGAATCAACAAAAATCCTTCCATCATGTGTGTAAGGTATTCAAGTTTTGTTTAAAGCCAAATATAGTTTTTTTATTTGTTTTTCTGTATATTTGTAAATTTTCCGCATTAACTGATATGCGTTATGACGGGGAAGCATGAGTTTACGTCATTTTTATACCTACTATCCAAGAAAGCGTGCACACTTTGTTAAATCTTCTGTAATATCTAGAAAAATGCTATAAACGTCCTACAATGTAGACGTACTCCGAATTAACTTTGGATACTGAATATAAGACGGTTTCTGCAATGTCCATCAGTTCTTAAAGATCTTCGGCGCGTCCCGGTTTGATGCTTAAAATAACGCCTAAAAAAATAGTCTTTTTAGTCTAGTAGATAATACAGCGCCAAATATTTATTAATTTTGGGCGCGTTTTCCCATAAATTACGCCCTTTTTTAAATGGGAAACCATTACTTCAGAAGGTAAGAGTTTTTTAATTTTCAACAGAAAGTGACAAGTGCTTCCAAATCGACACAAATTTTGATTCAATTTATATAAACTAGTGAGTGCTCCAACGGTTAGTTACCAGCAGAATGATAAACTTGTCACTAAAAGGTGTAGCGTATAAAAAGTAAGTGACAAAGCTTGGTAAAATGCTTGTTCAGCTGTGAATATATATTTATGGAATTTTGCGGTTTATTGTTCATATAAGGTATAAATGTCGTTGTTCTGATGGTTTGTAAAGTATAAAAAATACACTTAAAATTATCAAGCAATGATGACCAGGGAAGCCTCATAATTTATTCAAAGATAGAATTCTTATCCGTCAGGTCGACAATTTTCACTTGAACCCCTTTATACATTAAGTGTTATCGAATTGTCCCTTAAGAGGAAATTTTACTTTTTTATATCTCACCTTAGATCAATATAAAGATTCCCACATTGTGTGTGGAAGACCTAATGATGTAGAAGCCAAAAAATCCCCTAAGTAATTAATTATTTTAGAAAAGATTATTCCATTTAATAACAGAGTATTCAATTTAAAACCCTTAATTAGGGACAAAGCTGAGAAGTTAGATCAAAGAAATATGAATTTTTCTACAACAATGTTCACACTTCCTACACATCTCATTATAGGAAAGATATCAGGCCACTAATGCACAACAACTTTGCTTCCATTATCTAAATGAAAAACATACTATTCCTATAAAGCATAAATATTAATCAACCCTTACTCTGTGGTGAACTGTTAAGTGAATTACGCAAGTTTCGATTTTGTATGATTAAAACACAGAAATATTTCTAATCAATTAACGGCTTAAGTGATGGAGAAAACTGATTTGAAGCGGAAACAACAAAAGCAACAATTTTAATGATTCGACTATTATATACTACAGAGTAATACCGCACTGTGGCATAATAATATACTTAACCTTTAGCTGAATGTCAACTATTTACGACAAAAACATATAGTAAAGAACTAAATTTTGGTTCGAACCGAATCTTAAATATCCTCTTCATCTATAAACAAGCAGAAGACGTGGCAGATACTTGATTACACACTGTAATAATGCATATAATACGTATTTACGTGGGATACTTCCCAGGAAAAGGTTTCTTGTAAATTGTGAGCATGCTTCTTATGAGACCATGCCCATATTTCGAAAATCTATGAATTATAAACTAATTATAAATATGAATATCAATTTTCAACTTTATAGCTTAATTTTTGTAAATTGTGGGCGTGAGTTTCAACATTTTTTAGAAACTACAAATTTCAACTGAAGATTTCAATATTTTCCATCATAAGTAAATAAACACTTAAAACATAACTAGATCGATCCATGCTTTAATGCTGAGCTGGAATATACATACATGATAGCTTCCTTTTAAGTGTGGCCTACAAAATAGCAAACTTAATATTCTTCATAATAATTCTTTCACAATAATTGCATCGTTAATAAAACGTGAAAATTTTCCATTAAGCAACGATTTCATTTAATTAACCCATTAATTAGCACTTATCATAAAAGAACAGTTAAAGTTATTTATTATCTATTTATTATAACGATTAGATGATTAAAACAAATTGTCATATAAATTGTGATTTTCACTACAATATGATAAAATCTAACATTGTTGTTTTTATATGAATATCTAAAACTAATCATTTTTTTACAATGTAACAGTATTTTATATTGTGGCCGACACAACACGCATATCTTACCTTACCGGTTGAACATGACGTAAAGAAAATTAAATTTGGCTGAGGGGAAATCCTAAATACTCTACACGTCGATAGACAAACTATAGGCGTGGTATACAGGTTCACCTATCAGCTCGCAAGTCAAGTTTTACATCTGTTATCCGACGACGCCCATTTTTGGCACATTCATGAAAGGGTTAATTATAAATATTTTTACCAAAATTCAACTTCATAGCTCTATTTTTGGGGCAACTAAATAGGTTTTTGTCGATTATGGGCGTGGCTTTTGATTTGATTTTACCCAATTTAAATTAAAATACCTACAAGGGTTGGTCAAAATTTTGTGAACACCTGGCACATACACAATATTTATTTATTAATGAAATGTTGGGCCACCATTTGATTTTACAACAGATGCAATTATTCGCGCAATAGATTAGTAGAGTGTACGAACAGTTTTCAACAGTTTTCATGGGAATGTTGTCCCATTCTTGTACCAAAACATCCGCCAATTGCTTTCATGATGTTGTCATGATGTTGGAGATGGAAATCTGCTCCTCACTCTCTGCTCTATAGTGAGGTGTGGCGATTGTGCTAGCCAGCCACGGAAGATGTTTGATGATATTCTAATGCTCCTCAAACCAAGACTGAACCTTTTTCGCTCTATGTACGGACGCATTATCATTTTATACTTCCAAGGTAAGATCTCTAACACTCCCCTTTGGGTGTTGCAAATGGAATAACAAACTTAGTATACTTCCCCATCATGTGTAAAGGGTATAAAAAACACATTTTTTTTTATAAAACACACAATTACAAGTTAATTAACGCCAAGTATTTCAACTGAATTAACAAATTCGCGCCGTTTATTGTTTGTATGTATTTATAAAAATGTGTATGAGAGTGTGTGTTAATGAATTTCTGATTGTATGATTGCATGTTATTGGTGAGTTAAGCAAATCAGCCAAGAATACCAACCATTTCATTAACAAATTATATCAATAATATGCAAGCGTACACACACATAACATACATATAACCCGTATTTCTCCATTAATTAAATCAAATTGTAAAAACAAAATTCTTACTTAACGAATGGCTACTACAACAAACTTATTTATTTACTGAGGTGTAATAAATTTGTAGTAGAAATGTGATGATTTCATTACACAAAAATATAATTATCTGTCTATTCGTTGAGGGGTGAGGGAGGAGTAGTTGCGGCAGTCGTTTGACTTAAAAGATTTGAATACCATTTAGGTAGCTGAGTAATGTTTCTGACAGATGTGTTCAAGTGAACGAAAAGGCACAGCAACATATCTAATTTATATATTATTAGTAATTTTAAGGCAACTGTCTTAAACAGTTGCCCACACGGTTGAGTGGCAGGCAAGAAAGGGGGGTAGGTAGGAGGAGCTGGAAGCATTTCCTATAATTACAATACAATCTCGTAAATGTTATGCACATGAATGCATTAATTTTATTACGATTGTATTGCTTGTGTAGCTGGTGAATTCCAAATCCCGTTAATTGAGTCTTAAATAGCCAAGCATGGATAATGGTTGGATAAAAATGCCAAATCAAATAAACTGGTTTCAATTAATTTAATGCCACAGATAGCAATTGCTGTTAATTGAATTTATACTTTACTGTTATACTACTTCTATACAGGTATAACAAACAGTACATACAAGTCATTATTTGCGACAACATTTTGTTATCTGGATGTATCTGGAGTCTTTGATCACTTAATAAATATTTTATAATTTTTTTACTTTCTCCCATTCATAAGGAATGGTCCATAGGAACCTTATAAAAAAGTTAGCCTTAGTACAAATCTTCCAGATAAAGGAAGGAAACTTTTACGCTGTCTATAGTGACACTCGGCAGGAATAGAAACTAAAACCTCGCGTTTTAGAGATAAAGAGAATTGTACGTATAGATTAAATTAGAATAAAATTTGCATACAATCGTACTCTAAGTACTCTAGACCTAAAATAAACAAAACTACCTTGAAGTATTCAGCTTAGGCAGCCGCAAAGTAGAGAAAAAGACCTTTAAGTACCCAGTTTAAGAAATTTAAGCTTAGTATTCCAAGACGCTACTTTACAGTCTTTTTCCAACTGCCAATTAATGGTTTTGTAAATGTATGACAAGTAAAGTCCATAGTAAATCTATAGATATCCTTCAGATTTAAGCATACTTTCCGAAACAATTCAAAACCCCTGATAAGTAATATATCAAGTTAAGAGGCCCATTTTTGGCACATCAATGTGCTGGGATAATTATAGATAGGCAAACCAAATTTCAAGTTCATAGGTCAATTTTAGTGCCAGACAGATTGTCGATTGTTGGCATGTCTGTTATCTGACCACGACCTTTTTCGGAAGATCAATAAATGCTTTAATTATGAATATGTCTACCAAATTTCAATTTGATAGCTAAATTTTTGTGGCAACTAAATAGATTTTTGTCAGTTGTGGGCGTGGTTCTTGATCGAGTTTGTCCAATTTATACAGCGACATGCAAAAACTAGAACATCTGTAAAAAGTTTCAACTTAATTTCTCATAATCTACCACCGTGAGAGTACCAACAACAGACGGACGCACAGACTTTAAATAAATCCATCATAGAGTAATAAATTCCTATCGGATAAATGTTACATTTTCTTTCAATATTACAAAAGGTACTTAAAAGTCGTTTTAGTCTAGTTTTTATACTTATTACACTTAATGATTGTTAATGCAGCAAATAGGTTGTTCTGCTGTGCTGTTAGTATTTTCCTTTTTTAACCTATTCTACTAAATTGATGTTTTTCTTCCAACTAATGGATAATTAATGCAATTATTGCATTAACAACCAAAAGCAGACGGCATACTTAAATGGTTTGTAATCTCAATGAACTTGAAAGAGACTACATACAAATTAATAGCTAACAAACAAATACCACCACAAGCAATCTCATCAACTGAAGAACAACACTTAAGACAATAAAAAAAAAAAAAAAGCTCTCTGCGGCTGTATTTATAAATTGTATTTATATTGTATATATGTGTATGTTACTATAGTCATTAATGAAATTTCTAGAGGAAATGAAAAATAACAAGTAAAAAAGCGAGATATGACTTGAACAAAATCTCGCATACCCTTCACATTGATGTTGTGGTTGTCTAATGGGGAGGAATTCACATTTTCATTTTACTATATTTGTCAATAATGGACATGTTTTTGACGCAATTAAATTAAAGGTTGAATATATTAACATTTCGATATAAATTTTAGCTTCTAGCTACATTTTTCACTTGACAGATGTACGGACAAAATACTTCAATGTCCGTACGTCCATCAATTAAAATATGTAACTAGAAATCAAAATATGCGGTTTTAACATTGCTGCTTAATTTTTATGGTTATGAGAAATATATTTGGGATGTGGGCGTGGCATTTGACCACTTAAAAAAACATAAATGAGTGTTTTAAATATTTTAATTTTTACTACCACAAGAATATTACGAAAAGAAAAACACTTATACACAGGTAGGGGCGTGGCTACATTAATTCAGATTTTGATATTGATTGCATATATATGTAATTTTTGGGGTCTCTAATGCCTTGTACTGAGGCTTGCAAGTGGATTGACAAAATTAGTATACCTCCCATCTTAAGGGGAGAGTATAAACAAAAGACAAAAGTAAATACAATTATGTTAAGCATACATACATACATACATAAATAAATAACCAAACACAACCAAGTATTTTTTCAATGATATTATAGCAAATAAATGTCTAGGAAAAAAGACGAACAAGAAAACAATAACAACAATAATAAGGCACTAACAATAAAAAAAGAATTTATAACTCTGAGAATTGCTTAAATGGTCACGACAAGTGCTTGGCATTGGCAATCTATACAATACAAATACCAAACAAGCACAAACACGCGTACACACACACACACACACATACATTATTATACTTGTATACTTATAATTTATGCGCCCATGTTATACATTTTACACTCAAAACAATCAATACGAATACGAACGAGTCTTGGTGATGAGAAGAAAAATGGATTCTTTAGACGCAGTTTTCTTTTAAACATATTCCAATTTTCTCACCTAATTAACCGCAATAGCAATTATTAGAGGTAAAGTATATAATAACAATATTATAAATGTAGGAATGTACATGAGAATGCTCAAGACATCATTAAATTAAATACAATTATAAAACTCATTGAAGCCAATTATTGGTGAAGGATTACTTTTGTGAAAGCGCTTCAAAGCCTACAAAGCGACGACAGCAAAGAGTTGGACGGTGGACAAAATACTATTAATTGATTGACTACCATAATAAACTGAACATGAAACAGAAGTTAAGTGAAAATTTTACAATCGCTTGCTAAGTCTAACCATTAAGTACCCTATACTTTAAATATTAGGCTTAAGTAAAAATTAATTCTTGAGTTAATTATCTTCAATACAAACGAGGGTCGTGTCAAGTACATGATTGTGTCCTCCAATATGTAAACATCTCACCTTGCCAGTCAAGTTTTACGTATTTATAAGAGTTTTTGTAAATTATGGGCGTGTGTGTTAAGCGATCACGCCCAATTTTGATACATCCATGCATCCAAGCAATTATAAATGTGTTTGCCAAAGTCCGACTTTACAGCTGCATTTAGGTGCCTGATAATTAGATTTTTATCAATTGTGGGCGTGGCTCTTAACCGATTTTATTCAATTTAAAAAGCCATCTGCATTTAGAAGCTTTAAGTGTATGTACAAAGTATAATATCTTAAAATTTACGACCGTAAGAGTAGTAGCAACAGACGCACGTGCGGACACACGGACATACATGTCTAGGTCAACCCACTTTTTAGTGCTGATCCAGATTTTATTTACTTTGTAAGTCTCTAAGGCCTTCTTCTGGGTGTTGCAAATGTAATGAAAAACCACCTAACGGGGTGCATACATTTATATCATGTATATATTATATATATTTATATATGTATGTATGTATATACATATTCGTGCAATATTATATTATGTAGCTTTCTTGATTTGTAACGTTACGCGATTTGGGGGCAATGGGAAAAAATGTGAAAATATCTCTTCAAATTATAACAACAATAACAACAACAACAACCAACCAATACAATGTTATATTACAACGCATATAAAAGCAGCAGCAGAAACAACAACATAAAGATATCATACACAATTGCCACGTTAATGACGTTAAATTGTGTATAGTTGAGATGTTAAGTTAGAGCACAGAAGAATGAAGCAAACGAGAGAGTATAGTATAGAATACTGACTCAACTCAAATGGAGCGCTATTGTTATTATATACAATACGTATACAAGTACGCCTATTAAATGAATACCACAACACTATGCAGGAAAATTTTGTATAAAAAGTGTGTTTTTTTTGTGTTGGGGTCTCACACACAATATAATAATACTCGTAATAATAGCTATGATCTTGTTGATAGTAATGATTGTGATGGTGATGGTGATGACGGCAACAACAACAACGGCATCTCACTGAACTTTCAATTCCACAAGAAATATATTCACACGCATATCTCTCTTATACAGTATTGTGTGGCCATTAAACACAGTCTCACTGACAATTGGCAATTACGTCTGCAATTGTTCTTGCTTGGGTGTGCGCGTGTGTGTGTGTATTGATAACCTATTAACACACGCTTTTTAAACATCTTTGTGTACATTTCTCAAGCTTGATACTTTCTAATGAACATCATATTGTTAACATTATTGTGTTAATTGAATTCCTAACCAACACCACCAACAATTGTTAGAATGTTAAGAGTTTCAGTTATGATACAAATGTGACAATTTTCACTGAAATTTAAAACTATTGCAAAAATACGAAACAAACAACAACTGTCTGTCCATGTAAATTTGTGCGTAAGCTACAGGTCGCATTAACTGAGATATTTGACTGAAATTTGGTACTAGAACATATATGGGGGAATCCTATTGAAAATGGACCGAGTCGGATCATATGGCGAAAATTTGCATTTTTCAATATTTTTTGATAAAATTTGGCAAAGAATAGTTAATTAGCTTAATTATTGACTAAACCAAATTTGAACCTGATCGGACCATTATTAGAATCCCTTTCCATAACAGGCTATTTCACAAAATGACTTATGCGGAAAGGACTCCATGTTTACTGAGACAACTCCATTAATTGTAGCATAATTTGTGTAGTATAGTATTAAATGGTCGGTCTTGATCGACTATAACATTTTCACTTGTACTGTAATTGAGATTTTGTACATTTTTCTTCCATTTCTCCCACTTATGAAATGAATCAGAACGTTACAGTATTATAGAAATATAATAGTCATGAGAAAAATGTGACATTCACAAGCCTTGCTTTATGTTTAGCAAAACTTTTCCATCCATCAGAATTGATGTTAAAATTAGGTTGTTTTTTTTTCTAAAAATTATAACAGACAACAGTATGTATGTAGAAACAATTTATGTGATATTGTTTTTGACAACTTTGTGTCATGTTTTAAAATATGTCACCAGCATATATCACGCATCAGCATGCATCCATTTACATATCTATGTCTATACACATACAAATATAGAATATTTGTGTACATATTGAATTTTGTTCTTATTGGTTTCAATTTATTACAAAAATCTATTCCGGTTTTAGTCACGTTTCATAGGAATGGTATTGTATGAAAATTATTCAAGGCTTACATAAATCCAGCGGGAATTATTGGGAACAAGTAAGAAAACTACATTTGGCTTGGGCGAAAACTTTAATACCTCCACATCTACATCGGTGGGGGTGGCAGATATATATTACGCCCTCTAATAATTTATGTACTACGTATGTTATTAACTTCCAAGTCGAGTTTTATGCTAAGAACGATTTTTTGCAAATTGTGGTAAATTGTGGGTGTCTGTTATCCGACCAAGCCCATTTTCGGCGCATTGATGGTTCGGATATTTGTAGATATGCATACTAAATTTCAATTTGATAGCTCAATTTTTGTGGCAGCTACATATATTTTTGTCAATTAAGGGCGTGGCTCTAGACTGGTTTGTCCCATTTTTTTAATAGCGATCTGCATGCAAAAACTACAAGTGTCTTTACAAAATTTTAGCTCAATATCTCAAAATTTATAACCATAAGAATGCCAACAACAGTCGAACGCACGGACATACCGACGGACATGTCTAGATTGGTGTAGCTTTTGATGCTGATGAACAATATATATTCTTTGTAGGGTCTCTAACGCCTCCTTCTGAACGTTGCACATCCATCCTCCTATGTTTTTCACTCCATAAGACTCTTATCACCCTAATCAATTATTTAATTGAAGGGTAAAATCTATATCTGATGAGTAAGATCGGCATGGTGCCACGCACTTATAGGAAACGACAGCTGCTGAGTGCCACTCTTTAAATAAATAAAAAAGTATGACACGTAAATACCAAGAAAAATGGACCAACAAACTAAGTATACCAGCCTATCTCATATAGACCAACACCCACTTGCGATTTTCCTTCAATTTTACAATAATTTGTAGCACATTTTATTTTATTTTTACATTTCCTGAGCTAATTATGTTTTAGCGCCCTTTTAATAACAAATCTATGAATAAAGAGGTCCGCCCCACCACAATACGTTCATTCCTGCTGCTTGCACACTTGATGTCAAATTGACGTTTTTGTTTGTCGTTGTGCCAAAATGTAAAGTGCTGCAATTAATTTCATTATCGTTTGCGTATAAACAAGTGGAAAAACAACCATAAAAACAACGAAAACAACACATTGTCACAAATATATTACGTACTTAAAATGAAATTTGTATTTTGCAAATACATTTTGCAGCCGCACTGGGAAGAGTGTGGTAAACTAAGTTGCGTAGAATGAAATTAAATTTGATTAGAAAAATTAACATTTTAATGAAACGCTATGCTAATGAGAAAACAGTAAGCAGATCAACTCATTTATAAATATTTCTTATGAATATTTTAACCCTGTTTATTAAACCAGTTTCTTTTCAAACTGAAACAATCAATTTCTCTTTGCGAATGATTAGACCATCGATGATACAATAGAGAATTTAAGCTGCGGATGTTTAAATTGGGTCATATGTTATTAATTTACCAACTATATTAGTTTAATAAATCAAACTTGACTGAGATTAGTTAAGCAGCAAACAATTTGTTAGACCTTAAGATCGGGGTGTAGTCTCTTTGTAAAAATGCTTCAAACCACCCAGAAGAAGGCGTAAGCCTCAGCAGACCAAAGAATATGAAATGCTGAACCGATTAAACTATGTCTGAGTTGAAGGCTGTGAGAAATATTCTTGGCAAACCTATAAATAATCTCTGAACTCCGCTTGGTATTATAATTAAACCAAAATTCTCGAAGAGACACGCCCAGAGAGTAACGCAAGCTAAAGAAGAAGTTGTTTTTAAAGAGTAAAGGCTGGAATATAGAAACTTGAAAAATGATTTATATTAAAAATTTTGAAGTGCTTCAAAATTTGTTTCAAACCCAACTTAACTTTTTTACTTCTTTTCCACTTCATTTAGAGACTACGTGTCCAATATTCGTTTTAAACCTCTACTTGAATGTCTCTTTTTTCCAATTAATAAAAATCTTTAATGGATCGTCAATAGCATTTTGAAAAAAGCTTTTAGTAGTAAGGTCAAAACAATCCATTCCAATCGAAAGAAATCACGAATAGTCATTCCTACGTTTAAGCATTAAATGTATTTTACAAACAAACAATAAAAGTAATAAGAACAGCAACAACAACAAATGGCCTTAATTGACATATATTTTAAAATAGAAATCATTTCAATTTTAAAATAAGATAAAGTAAAAAACAATACTGGTTTAGAAGAAATATTCAATACTCTTCACATATATATATTGTATATAAAAAAGGTGGGCGTGGAGGGTACCTAATTATGTATGTATGCTTGCAAGTTCTGTGCAAAAAGTTTAGCTCAATATCTTAAAAGTTACAACTGCGAGAGACCTAGCAATAGACAGACTTATGGAAATACGGACACAAATGTCTAAATCACTCAGTTTTTGTTGCTGATCAAGAATATATGATATATACTTTGACGTATCTTATGTGAAGAATATAAATTTTCATTAAATGTTGCTGCTTCATTGAGATTTCGATTTCAAACTCAGGCAGGCTCAATTATCTTAGCATCACATCCTAAAAGCATCATTACCAGTCATAAATTGTATTTTAATGCCTTAAGGGCGCGCGCGGGCCATAATTCTTTCCCTTCTTTATATTCTCTACATATTTATATACACACTTTCTCATTATTGTTGATCATCATCTTATCAGCAATACGGTGCTTAGAGAGTGACCTTACGAAATACTTAAATGACTGCTACCTACTGCCTGTCAGACCAGTGAGTCAATTAGTGCTTGTTTTTTTATGTATTTTTAGAAATTTTTTATTCAAAAGTCATTAGCATGTGTTTGTATTGTTTTGGTTATTTTATAATTAATCTGTGTTTTTTTAATCTATTAACATAAATATTAGCGCACCAATACACGTAAACATAAGGTGACAAGCTTTACTAAAAATCTTTAATGAATTCAATCAATTTAAAAAATATGTATTTTGAAAAAAAAAACAATAAATAAAACGAAAGTTGCTTAATTGGACTTTTTTGTTTCATTTTTATACCCTCTACATAAGACAGGGGAGTATATTAAGTTTGTCATTCCATTTGCAACGCCCAGAAGGAGGCATCAGAGACCCTACAAAGTATACATAATCTTGATCAGCGTTGGGATGCATATTTATAATTATCTCATCCATCGATGTACCAGAAATGGGCGCGGTTGGATAACAGGTACGCCATCTATTTACAAGAAACCATACTCAATGTAAAACTCGATTTTCAAACTGATATACAATACAATACAGAAAGCGTAATCATATACCTGCCACGCTCACTTAAGTGGATGTGGAGGATATTTAAGATTTGGCGTAAGCCAAATTCAGTTTTCTTATTTGTTTATTTTAATATTTTCTATAGTTGTTGTTGTTTTTGTTACAATAGTTGTATTATTAATAATAATTATTTTGTTTTGTTCGTGGGTTGTTGCTTGTTGATTTGATTAGCAGTTTTGTGCCAACATAAGCAATTCTTCATATGTGTAAAATGTGTGCGTGGGTATACATGTTGCTTATCTCTCCGTCTTTACTAATCCAATCGATTTCAAAGTGTTCGGTTAATTAGTTTTCCGTTTTCATATACCCACACACACGCACACAGATGTAGTGTTTACATATATATATAAATTTTTAATTAATATTTAACAACTACTTACTCGTAAATTGTATTTAATTAAGTTTATTTTAGAATCGTAATTACTTGATTGCCAATATAGTGTTTTTGCTGCTGTTGTTGTTATTACTGGTGTTGCCTTTTTTTATTTTTTTTTTTATTTTTTTTTTTCTGTTGTTTAATGAGTTAATATACACGCTGATTATTTATTAATATTTAAAAATGCTAATAAATGAACCAACGAAAACAACAACAACAACAACAATAATAATAATAATAATAGCAGTAATGACACTAAGCAAGCAAAACTGCACCAACAACAAAATCAACAGCAAACGATCATCGATCACACCTCACTAAATTACATACATATGCACACACACACACATATTTACATCTACATATATATATATATGTACGGATAATGATATATGCAAGTGCCTTAAACTCATTCACTCACTCAGTCACATTTATTGAATGTTGCAGCTAACTGACGGACTAGACGGACTGACTGACTAGTTTGCTTACTCATTCATTTATTATCAGTCGCTCACGCGTTCTCTCACTTACCAGCTGACTGTTAAACGGTGTGGTCACTTAGTCTAGTTGCTGACACTTTGCCGATTGTAACAATGTGAACACACATGCACACGCACACATGCGCATAAGCACACAATCTCATAGCGACCAAGAAAATTGGTTTCTTATAACGTTGAAGCTTTTCTGCTGTTGTCGTTGCCAACTACCACTGTGTTGCAAGCTAGCTTGCTGTGTGTGTATGAATTAATAAATCAATCTTGCCTGCTTGCTTGCTTGCTTCCTTGCCTGCTTGTTTGCCAGTTTGCCAGTTTGCTTGCTTGTTATTGTTTTTGCTGCAATTGCTGCTTTTACATTGAATTTTTTGTTTTTGTTGTTGTTGTTATGTTGTTTTTCTTTTATTTTTATTTTTTTTGTTCTTTATAATCGTAAAAAACATTTTAATTAAAATTATTTTAATGAAAAATGCGCTTAATGGCAAATGTAGGCAGTCGAAAACGGACAGACAGTTATACATATGCGTTTACTTCTATATGAGTTTAAACGAAGAAAACAGTCAAATCCAAAAGTATATATACAAAAAAACATAATTATTATTGGATTTGATTAGAATCTTAGTTCAAGCACTGACGTAGGCATGGCAATTATTGCTTACTTACACATAATTATAAAATGAAAATTGAAATAGAAATCTACCTTCACAAATAAAATTAGTGCCAACAATAGTCGGACACACGGACAGATATGTCTACTTTTAATCAATTTTAGATGCTGACCAAGAATATATACACTTATAATATAGATGAGCTAACGAAACTTTTTAGATCAATTTTCATGGCATATAAATTGATTTTTGTCGATTGTGGGAGTGGCTCTTGCTCAATTTTGGATTTTATACCCTACATCTTATGTAGAGGGTATAATTTATATTTGATTAAAGTTCAATAAGTTCATGTAAATATTTATATGTAAAATGTAGGCGTGACCTATATATAATAGTGCCCTCTATTAAAAACTCTTCGAATATTTATGAGGTTTTATAACAACAACTGAATTTTTGTCATCATAGAGGGACACTTTTGTCATATGTGGGCGTGTCACTACACCTCTTTTCATTGATCACTGAAATTAATCACATTTGAATGATAATACTGATTAATAGTGAAACAATTAATGACAACCAATATACATATTATTGGCAGGCACTGTGTACTGCATAATAAGTGTGAATTTGTTCACATCTAAATGAATGTATAAAGAATGTGTATATGGTTGAATACATTTGTTAGACAGCGCATTAAACAAAAACAACAAACGCTAATTAGTTAGTTTTTCTATTTTAATTAGAAAACAACAACAACAATAACAACAGCAGTAGTCATAAAGAACAGCACAAACGATAGGGGCATCTACCTACATGGACGCACCAGCAGGCAGAGCAGGCGGGCGGTTAGAGTCATTAAATTAATTTCAAATTGTAAGTCACCGTATATTCGAGCACATTCATACACACACACACATACACACACATTTAGTGAATAAGTCAGAAAAATGCAAATCTGTGTGAATTTTAATTGTTTTCTGTACAACCATAAAATTGATCATATGCAGAACATACAACAACAATAGCAAATGAAACAACTTCACTTGGGAAACACGTTGTAACGTAAATTAACTGCTACAAATGCCATATAGACTAAAGCCATTAAATATTTTTTTGTCAACATTACGATATACATACATACTGTGCTTCTCTATATTATGCGATCATAAAATTAGTTGTTGTTGTTTATTTTTTGGAGGGCTTTAATTTTTTAATTAGACAAACTGTTATAGTAACGCGTATATGGTTTAGAACAACAATGTAGAATGTAAGGCACACACACAATGAAGAAGTAAAAAAAGTAAATTTGGCTTAAGTTAAATATTCAAGATCCTTCACATTCTATATGGTGGGTGTGGCAGGCACATGAGTGTGCCGTCTAATAGTGTATGTTCATACATTTCAGCTTACATGTCGAGTTTTACGCTGAGTATGATTTTTTATAAATTATGGTCGCGTCTTTTACCCAATCACGCCTATTTTTAACATATATCTGGAATAAATTTTTCTAGATTCACGCCACCATTTTCTAAAATAGTGATCTGCGTGTAGAAACGAGAAACGTGCAAGTCGAGTTTTATACGGTAAAAGTTTTTTTGTAAATTATGGGCGTGTCTTTTATTCAATCATGCCTATTTTTAACACATCGATGGAAGGGATAATTATATATATGCGTACCAAATTTCAACTTCACAGCTAAGTTTTTGCGGCTGATAAATACATTTTTGTCCACTGTGGGCGTGGTCTTTGACCGATTTTTCCCAATTTATATAGGCATGTGCATACAGAAACTATAAGGGCGCGTATATATCTGTACAAAATTTCAGCTTACTATGTTAAAATTAACCATCATGAGAATGACAACAACAGATAGACCCACAGTCTCCCGGACATCCGGATGCCAATGTCTAGATGATATCATTATTATTCTTTATAGGATAACTTACACCTCCCTCTGGGTGTTGCAAAAGGAATGAGAAATTTAGTATGCCGCCTCGTCGCCTAAGGAGTGTAAAAAAATACTAAATGAAACGATAAAACGAATGAAAGTAAAGGAAGAAATAAAGAAGAGCATCATTGTCTCATTATTGCTTCCTACACACCATACACACACACGCACACAATTGGAGATCATTAAAATTCCTGCAGTGACACAAAAGCAGGCACATACGACGACGACGACGACGACCAAAACGATCATTACGAGCATTATAAAACTATGCAGACTTACCATCAGCCCACCGACTGACTAACTAAATAGCTTGACTTGATAACTTGGTGGTTGCCTGTTTATTTATTTATTATTATTGTTGTTGTTGTTGTTCTTTATATAGCAGCAAAAGATCGAAGTAGAAGTAGAACGTGAAAGCTTTTTGGCTTTAGTTGCCGTAACGTGTCTTTGCTAATTACGTTTAAAATGCTCATTTCGAGCATACGAATCGAATCAAGCAAATTGCTACTCCGTTTTTTTTTTCCTTTCCTCTTTATATTATATTATTGTTATTGTGATTATTATTATTACGAAGAGTTTATTTTTTTTTTTTTTTGGTTTTTTTTTCTTACTCTTCTTACATATTTATGGTATATATATAATAATAAGGCAACCGGTCCAGGCCAGTATTTGCCAACTAACTGGAACCAAAACCTTAACTAAGAAATGTTGATCGTTTGCTCGTTTGGTTGTTGATGCTTAAAACACTCTATGGATTCATTAGGGCGGCTGTTTGGCTTACTTAGCCGCTTCAGTTTAGTCTGAGTGTTTTGTGGGTTTGTGATTTTTTTTCGCTTCACTTCATATTTGGCGACCAAGATATCTGCGCTTTTAATAAAACGTTGCACCGGCGAAGAAATAAAGATCACACAAAAAGGCAAAAATTAAAACAGAAACAAGTGCTGTTGTTGTTGTTGCTGTTGCTGTACTACCGTCACGTACTCAATCCAGCAGCTCGAAACGGAAAGCATTGCTTCAGATGCCAAATCAGAGCTTATTCAATTAATGAACTTATAAACGTATGATTTCATTTTAATTAAATAAACCAGATTTACACCGATGCCCGGCACGCCACTACCATCCACATCCATATCACAGCAGTCAAATGATGCGAAGCGACTTAAGTTGAATTGACATACTACCCGTGTAACTGGGTACAGTAACCAACATACAATTAATTGTGACCACTATAACCATCACCTTTATATAGGTTCACTGTCACATTCATCATTGGATTGTTACCAGTCTTACAAATTACGAAACTCTAACTTTAGTCCGTCAGTCCATCTGTCTGCAAGTCTGCCTATCTGCCCGTCTATACTGGTTTCGCTTTATGTCCATCGCTACACTTTACTCAATTAGTTGATAATTTAGTTATTGGAAAATTATAATTACTGATATTTCCTTTGAAAATTGGTACCGGGAGAGAGTGGTCTGCATAAACAGCTGCCGAGATGTCAGTCAGTTGGTTATAACTTTAAAGTAATTAACCATCTCATTGCTGATAAGAGGAAGGGTATGGCTGCCGGAGACAAAGAGGGAGAGGCAGCCTGAGTACATCAAAGTAATATCAGGAAAATAATTAAAATTTCTGTGCTTTTTAATTACGCAGCGGTATTCCACACAGTCATGCACGCAACCTCCCAAAAACTTGCTCAACCAAACTGTTGTCTTTTGAAATAATGTGTGTGCGTGTGTGTGATGTGACGAATTTCCTGTATTTTGTACAATGTTATGCAGTCGTTGTGTTCATTAAATTTAATATGTTTTTAATTAAAAAATCATTTTTTCGTGCACACAATATTAATGATAACGATTGTCGTCGCTACCGTTATAATGAAGATCATATTCATTTCACTTACACATCATCCTTATCGTCAGTTATCGGTTAATAAAATTTTTCAAGATTAACAGTAATGTCGCTTTAATGGAAAAAAAATTGTTTGTTTTCATAAAACGTGTTTTTTTTTTAAATGAATGAAATTTTCATATCCTCTACATAAGATGGGGGGTATACTAGGTTTGTCATTCCGTGTGCAACATCCAGAAGGAGGCGTCAGAGACTGTACAAAGAATATATATTGGTAATCAGCATCCGTTCGTTCGACTATTGTTGGAATTCTTACGGTCGTAAATTTTGAGATATTGAGTTGAACTTTTGTGCAGAGACTTTTACTTTCTACACGTAGACTTTTATATAAAATAGGCAAAATCGGTCAAGAGCCACGCCCACAATTGACAAAAATCTATATATCTATATATAACATTTTTTTTTTCTTTAAGTGAATGAAATTTTCATGAATTATGCTTTTGGTTCAAATTTATCATAAATTGTTTTAAAGATTGATAATTCGTGTGAGAATTTTCGGTACTCGGAATGCCAGCAAAGTTCTCTCCAATCCATTCCGCGCCGAACACAATATACTTGACTAGCCTGCTTAACTAAAATGCCACACCCAATAAAGATCTGATGTCCTATCTCTCTTAATTATAATTTATATAATAATTCTTAATACATCTAGTTCCCAATGACTCGGAAACTGTTAACCATTTTATTGGTACAATAATTTCTTTATAATTGAACTTTAACGGTTTTGCTTAAGAGAATAATTTCATTATGCCATAAAAGAATCTTGGAGACAATACTAATACTAAATGTTTTTTTTTTTTTATTGTGGTTTAATTAATAAGTGAGAAAGAAAACCCAAGTTGCAGTTCTTGCTTCTGTTGAACCAATTTCCACTTTTATGGTAATTTTTTTTTTCTAATTATCGGTGGTTTACGAGTGCAACGCAGCAAACTAAACTCAAATTCAAGCTGAACCAAGTAAAAAAATTAAACTTGGCTTATGCCAAATCTTAAGTATCCTACATAACTACCTACAAACCATGGCCGTCTACTAATAGTGTGTGCATTACGTATCCACTTACAAGTCGAAGTTTACGCTGAAGTTAGAGAGAGTTTCTTGTAATTTGTGACCGTTTCCACGCCCATTTTTGATACATAGATGGATGGGATAATTATATTTCAACTTTTTTAATCAATTTTTGTGATAGGTAAAGAGATATTTATCGTTTGTGGGCGTGGCTCTTGGCCGATTTTTCACAATTTAAATAGAAATCTGCGTTTAAAAACTATATCGTACAGACACAGCTAAATTTCCGCTTCATATTACAAAATTACGACCGTGAGAGTGTCGATAATAGATGGACATTCAGAGCTGTGGACAAATTTCCTAGATCCCCTTAGTTTTGTAGGATCTCTGATAGAATAGCAACTAAAAGTATATGCTAAAGTATCTTATGTGGAGGATGTAAAAAGTTTCTTACTTTGCTCCTCTCACAGTTAGAACGCTTTACAAACCAACCAACTCAGCTGTAAAAGAAATCAAACCTTTATGAAATGATTTGAAGAATACAATGAACACTTCACCACCCAAAATAATAATGGGGTCTAAGCTGCTGTTATCATGTACCAACGCGCCTAAAAATTTTCTATTCCCCTAACCAGTGACAGGTCAAAGTATACCCGTTCACAGGGAGGAGGGAGTTCCAATTTCACAAAATGTTGTATTGTCGCTTATTAATTAATTTTGTGAAAGAGATTTGTTGCAACTTTTTCCAACTACTAACACCACCTGTCAGAATAAATCTTTCTCAATCAATGCCACCCCAATCTTATCCCTTTATCTTTTTGTTAATAATATTCAAAGCAGTATCAGTCTCATTAATTCAAGTGCTTCAGTTAATTTCAAACAAAAAAAAACTTCCGTTTTGTGCTGCTTGACTTTCGTTTGCACTTCCAACTCACACACACGCCTACAATGCACACTTCAAATACTACACATATGTACATATGTCTCTTTTAAGGCTATGACAGGACATTTATTTTTTTTTTTTCTTTTTTTATACTACATTCTAAAACGAGCAGAGTTGCTTAAAAGCACCCTTTTACGGACACAAGGCAAAGCACTCTATCTAACATGGATTACATGGAACATTTGTTTGTTGTTATTAATATATTATTATACTGCCACTAACTGTATGATGGTTTCTTTCCTTTTTTGCTTTTGATTACGCTAATGATGAATGCTCGACAATTAATTGAGAAAACCAATTAGGAATGAAAAAGTAAAGCGGAAAAAAGAAAAAGAACATGTAAGAAAGAACAGCATGAATACAATTATGAATAACAAGGCCGTTATACGTTATATTGTAATAACAAATACAACAACAACAACAACAACAACAATAAGAAGATGATAAAAGCATACGCCAAAATGGCTTGCCTTTCCGTCAATATATTATAAAATTTTAATGGCAATGTTTGCCTGAACAAAAACAATGTCTACAAGTACTTATTTACATACATGCATACACACACACATACATACATACATACATGGTTAGGATCGCGTGGATGGATGAATAGATGCACCGTCTCATGAATAAATGAGCAAAGCCTCAAAATAAAACAAGTGAAAATGGTAAAGGCGGACAAGTCCGACCATATAACACCCTATCCTACATTTTGACCTAATACACGTACATGTACTAAATTTCATCATTTCAGCTTAAGCACAAAT
Organism: Ornithomya chloropus; assembly: GCA_963971445.1. Taxonomy (NCBI): domain Eukaryota; kingdom Metazoa; phylum Arthropoda; class Insecta; order Diptera; family Hippoboscidae; genus Ornithomya; species Ornithomya chloropus. The sequence goes on from OZ020529.1 coordinate 31,680,503, forward strand.
TTAAATGGACAGACGGACATGATTAAATCGATTCAGATTTTCCATCGATTAATCTAAATCAGAATCCAGAGTAAAAAAAAAGGCCACGCTCTTCAGTCCTCTGCACGTCTTCTCCAGTTTTGTCTACCCGGTGCTTACAGGACTTTACACACTTCGTCCCACCACCCGAGTTTCAGACTTTCTTTTGCGCGGCATTCATCCGGTTCCACTCAAAACACATCCACCTAGCTAAAGAATTTTTAAACATACAACCAACTTAACTTAGTCTTCACAATCGTTGAATTTTTATGCGACGCACTATATCAAAGCTCATGATTCATTCTGAGGTAAAACCCATCGCGACCAAAGAGCTCGCGTTATATAACTTTATTATTTTTCAAGTTTTGGTATTTTTGGAGAAGCAGACATGCACTACTTTCATTCACAACGGCTCAGAAGTATTTTAAAATGCAGTTAAGAGGAGGAGAGAACTGGAGATAACGCATTTTTCTTTATGCAAATCCTCTCAAAGGGGAACTGCACTGCATGTAACATACTTGAAAAGAGTGTCACCGAAAGTAAAAGAAATACCGGCCCTGACAAATTATAAGCAATGTAAATAACTGCAAAGCAACATTAATTTGGACAACATTAACAATGAAATGTGTCAACCCGGCAGCTTGATTGACTGAGTACACTTTGATGAAGAGTAACTACCGAAAATATCCATAAAAATAAATGTAAACATGTCTGGCTGGCTCTTTAATAAAGAACATTTTATATTTTATTTGTTTGTTCATTAATTGGCGATAAGCGTTGACACATTTATATTTATGTCAGATTTCCTGTTAATGATTTGATTCCTAATTCCACCCACTTTGATGGAAGAACAAGAACTAAGCGAATCAGCTCATTTTTATATTCTGCATAATTTAACAACTAAACAACAACAATCGAACGCAGCAAATAATAAAAAATGCGAAAATATTTTTACCATGTTTGTATCTATGGTACCAAGTCGAGCGTCAATTGCCGGAATTTTAACAAGCTCCACTGGTCGCTCATATATAGAAGATGCTGCGGTATGGTAACAAAAAAAATTCCCATAAGAATTCATAAAAATCACCGTGATAACATGGACCTCATTAAAACAGTTTCATACATCTAATTAGAGTTGGTTGAAGCCTTGCAAAAAATTCCTTACAATTCTGAATAAAACACAAAAACAAACACAAACGAAGGAAAAACGTAATAATGCCGGACCAAGAAATAAGAGAGAGAGAGAGAGAGAGAGAGAGAGAAATGAAGCCAACTCAATGCGAAACGTATCGAATCGGCGGATATCACTGCGGGTTGGGAGCTCATTAAAAAATACCAAACGGCCCAAAACGAAAATGTGACAAAATTTTTAAATCGTCATCTGAATCCACCAAGATTCTGTACTACACACAATATAATATAACAGCACCACCAAACACCAACTAACTGAATTAAATGGCTCAGCTAGCAAAGAATGGTGTGAGTTACAAATAAACCTTTATATGAAAAAAGTGAAATAACATATAAAAAAAAAAAATAAACGCGAATGAAACTCAAACTATACAATATACAAGCAGGCAGACAGACCGACCATCCATCCATCCATCCTTGCTTTTTGTTAGTATGTCCGCATGTACGTTTTGGTTAGTTAGTGGATTCTTAAGAATATCCTTTCATTGTTGGCTTATTCGTCGGCGTTTTTTCTCTTCTCCGTTTTTAGTTAATGTTTTTGTTTCGTTCTTTCTGTTCATTTACTGCAATTTAAAGGCCGCGTTTCAATGAGACTGCTTATGGGTTTTAATGAGGCTCTAATTGACATCTGCATTTATTTGAGCGCAAGCGCAAACATACCCGATTCCAACGTGATTTGTTGCTAAGAAAATGAAAAAAAGAAAAAGAATACCCAGAAAACAAAACATAGGGAATAGCATTTAGTCCGTCAGTCAGTCAGTCTGTCAGGCCAAACAGCTAGAGCAAAGAGTTATATACCTCCTAAGCAACAAACAATCAGCCAGCTGGTCGTCGTCGTTAATGTCTCTTATGCATACATATAAACAAATATATCTATATATGAAACGTATCAGTTCATATATAACAACACTAGTCACAGCTCCAAAGTAGCCCATCGATCACACAAACTTTATTGTAAGAAAAAACAAGTAAAAAAACCAAATTTGGCTTAGGCCAAATCTTAAATACCCTTTACATCTACATATAAACAGGGGGCGTGGCGGGTACCTGATTATTCTCCCTAATATTGTACGTACTACGTATCGACTCGCAAATCGAGTACGGTTTTTTGTAAATTGTGAGCGTACATGGTAATCGACCACGCCCATTATGCACATCAATGGAAGGGCTAATTATAAATACGTTTGCCAAATTTCAACTTCATAGGTCAATTTTTGTGGTAGATAAATGGAATTTTAAAGATTGTGGGCGTGGTTCTTGCCTATTTTGACGAATTTAAAAAAATACATGGACATACGGACACATGGACACACGGACGTACATAACTAGATCAACTCAATTCGTTTTGCTAATCTGACTCCTACTTCTAGACTTTGCCAATGAAATGACAAACTTAGTATACCTTCCATCTTACGCGAAGGACAAACACTCGCATTTCTACCGTCACAAATAAATCTTAAAAGTAAGTAAGGCAAAGCCATGGCATTTAACCATGGAGATAAAGAGAGAGAAAGACAAAAATAGGGAACAATTTTAAAAAAGTCAACTTAGCTTTCTTGGCATATAAAAATATTTTAATTGGCTACTGAACTAAACTAAAAGTGTTTAGGCCGCAGTTAAAAACCTTCCTCTAGACAAATACATACCTTTTGCATTTGCATTGACATTCATATTAGAGAATCAAGTACTTTTACAATTATTCGTTCTAACAATCATAAACTTAACGTATAAAAACTCTTCAAAGATTCATATTCTCTTAACCGCTCAAAAGCCTTTAAGTCGACCTCAATACCATTAAACAAGAGCGATTAATTCAGAACAGAATTGTATTAAAAAAAAAAAAAGGATAATATTTGGTGTAGCAAATCAATTAAGCAAATCTTTAGCTTTATAACGGACAAAAAAAAACCAGAAACAATACTGAACTGATTTTATCTGATATCTATAAAACAACCACCATCACCACCACCGCAACCACCACCTCAAGCACCACGATCAGCGTCATTATCAACATCACTATCATAATAATCACCATGACACACCAACTCCGGTTACCCATATATGTACAAGATTAGAGGTATATTAAGTTTGCCGTTCCATTTGCAACACCCAGAAGTAGGCGCTAAAAAGGCAACAGAGTACAAATATTCTTGATCAGCATCAAAAACGGAGTCGTTCTAGACATATGTCCGTATGTCCGTCTGTTTAAGGCATTCTCATGGTAGTAAAATATGAGATATTAAAATGAAATTTTGTGCAGACTAGTTTCTGCTCAAGGATCGCTTTTTAAATTGAGTAAAATTGGTTAAAAACCACGCCCCCCAATCAACAAAAATTCATTTATCTGTTACAAAAAATGGGCTATGAAGTTGAAATTTAGTAGATACATTTATGATTACGTCATCTATCGATGTGTAAAAAATGGGCGTGGTCGGATAACAGATACAATTTACACAGCATTCGAGCTGATATGCAATACATACATTATTAGAGGTATTTGCCACGGCCACTATATACATATAGGTGTGAAGGGTATTTAAGATTTGGCCTAAGCCAAATTTACCTTTCTTACCTTCATTTATTTGCTTATATATGGATCTATATACGTAGATAACATAATCACTAATTTGCGGATTCATGCATTGGTGCTGTATTCTACGCTCCCTATGTCTCTGCGTTAGTTAGTTCGTTCGTTGATTCTTTTTTATGGTTCTCATTTGATACGCATGCCCAGTAGCAATCAAGAGTGAGCCAATTAAATGTGCGATCGTGTAATTCGCAAATTAATTTCAATGCAATTATAAAATTGTGTAAGAAGAACACAGGAAAAAAAACACAACAAAAAGGGACGAAAAGTAAGCGTATAAAAAAGGAGCTTAATTTGTACCAACACAAACCAAAACGTTCCGTTAAATATTTAGTTTCATACACGTACCCAAAAGCGGGGAAAAAATAATGTACAAATTGAAACGAATTTAGGAAACCGTACACCGAACACCATTTGATATTTTGTGCATTGTATTCCTTTCCCGACGCACAGACCTTGACACTTCATTAGCGGTTAGACTTTATCAAAAGCGTACAATTACGCTTTTGAACAAAGAATTAATTAAATGAATGATTTTCACATTTCGATTCAATGCACACTACACGGCAAACGTCAGGAGAGAAACTTCATCTTTACTGATACATTTTATAAAAATTGAAGACAAAAGCATTTTTAAACGCTGTGCAAACAATAAAGATTAACTCACGAAAAAAGCAGCTGACGTTGCATTTAAATTAAGGGATCGTTGAAAAAAAAACGAAAAGGAAAATTAAAAAGATTAGTGTGTATGTATATATAGAGCAGAGGTATAAAAACTATAACAACCACCGGAGCTTACACTACACGGCATATGTGACATGAATTTTTTATGTGCCCTCTCGCACCACCGTAAAAGGGAAGGTAAGTGAACTTTTTCAATTCGTTTGTAGAAGAAAGCAAATTTGATTCATATACAAAATATGGGCATGGCAGGTATCTAATTACGCCCTTTAAGAGTGTATATATTATGGATAAACTTCCAAAGAAGAACTTTTCACTAAGGGCATAACACAACATAACATAACTTTCAACTTTTTAAATAATTAATACTGTTCAGTTCTTCAGTTAATTTGATCTTGTAAGGTTGTAAAAGAAGATCTTTATGGATAATTCGCCACAACGTGGTTTAAAAGATTCCCAGTTTCTAAGATCAGCGTGAAATCGGCTTGTTTAGCTCAATTTGAACTGAAACACTTGCGAGTGCAAAATTTTTGATACATGGACCGGAGCTTTGGGTCCCTGTCACAGAAATATCCAACTGTAAATATTTTAACTTGAATTCATCCTCTACAGCACACACAGTCTGTCTCATAGGATGATTATTATGAACGAAAATAAGAGTAAGCGTTCTTATAGTTGCGATGTAGTAATTTTTTATAATTACCAAACATTACTCGTTTCTGAACGTCATGTGATGAAAATGTTAATCTTGCCAGACATTTTGACGTTGACCAATCATGAAAAACCTTTCGGGATGCGTTAATATTAAAATACAACTTTGTTATGTACCCATTGAAAAACTTATTATATATACAATATATTCCGATATTTAAGTTCAGACAGCGTTCGGCGTGCCTGTCCAACCTACACTTTATATAAAGCTGTGTAAGGTATTCGGGATTTGACCTAAGCCAAAATTTTTTTATTTGAATCCAAAAATATTGTTAAAAAATTAATTCACTCTATATAAGTTAGGTTAAAGGTTTCTAAATTGTTTGAAATGTTTTATCAATCATCAACCACCACCGTTTTCTTCACAAAACACTGGGAGTGTGAAGAGGTGGGTATACACTCATTCAAGTGTAAATATTGTAATAACTCGGTATAAATTTAAATGTTAACACAAATGCATTTGGCAGCAGTTATCATGCGTGTTGTGAAGCGGGGGGGTCACCATCATCCATATGCGTACGCATCAACCAACAGCACAAATTGTTGTATAGATTTAATTATGAATTCGTAATGCTCATTTTGCTACGTATACGGATCCATATGTACGGGTGCGTGTGCGTGTGCGTGTGTATTTATATTTGTTAATTTCATTTACATTTCATCATGTGAACAATGAAATTATGCTGGTCTCATCACCATCACCATCACCATCAGCATCAACATCAGCATTCAAAATTAACAACAACATCAACATTTAACATCATCATCCACACAATCACCACCATCAGAAACTCAGCTCATTATCAATAATTCGAATATTCAGATGAATCAAAACTCAACTTCAACAATGCGTTTATTAAACGAATCAACAATTCATTTAGGGTCGTTGTTATAACAATTACGGCATGAATGTACAATTGAGCTGAAGCAGCACTGGTGGTGCAGCAGTTGAGGGCCGCACTAATAATTGATTGGATTAATTTGAAATTGGGGCATATTCACTGGTACTTGCAATATGTAGGATGTTAGTTAAGGACGCGATGTACTATATAAGCAAGCTTTTGTTACCAACTTAAACTCATGCGTATGAAGAAACCCTTAGAGTAAATGAAAAAAAAAATGTCAAATTTTCGATAGAACTTGACATTCATTTAATTTAGATTCAATCCTTATAACTCAAGAAATGCAAGTTGGATGTATTTCATCACCAGGACAGGCCTTGAATTTCGGTTTTTCGCTTTTCTTAGGCTGTGTGTAAACTAAATGCCTCCAAGGCATTAAAGATTTGTTTCTTCCAGTATAGCAATGACGGTCTTCTTATAAGACGTCCATCCGCTTTACCCTGAAACATGTAGAAGTTCGTGACTCTTTCTACGCTGAAACTCGTAGTGAGTAGAATATAAAACTAAGAACGTTGGAGGAAACTTCCTTGACCACTTCCAAAAATGGATGATCAGTGGACATCAGCGAATGCATATAGAACTAAAGATCTTACGGAGAACTTTTTCCTTGAGCACTTCCAATAACGGAGAAACCAATTTGTTTTATTGCCTATGCTTCGATGCTCTAAAGAAGGTGAGTGATGGGAACGAGTGATAAGGTTTTAACAAAATTAAGTGGAACGTCTTGCTTTAAAGTGCTTGCTGAGCTCGCCCTTTGCTTAATCTACAAGCGGACTTTATTCAAAACATGTACTTCTCTTAACCTATTATATTAAGGCAGAAAAAGTCTGCAACTTGTTTTTTGTGTTTTGAATTGTCTTCTAAAGAGATAGGTCTTAACCAAGCATACCTTTTTTCAATCACTCTCCCAAAATTAGAGACGACGCGCCGTTTTAATAAAAGCTTGTGTAAACATTAAAGTCCCCGATTAAGGTTATTTATGAGGAAAACAATCTCTTCATGCAACATGGCATTGTATTGTAAGTATTTAAAATAATATTTTGTTCTAAATTCCTTGAATTATTTTATGTTAATTAATATGCACATTTCACAATACGTTCCAGTACCTAACAAGCACATAATAACAAATAATTCAAGTCTCACATATGCATGCGATAAGTAGGTATGTACAGCATACAACATGTTTTTACATAACTAATTATATACATATTGGTATTTTTGAACATGTTTTGCAGTTTCGGTTAATTCATTCACATATGAATGAATAATTTAATTATTGTTTAAATGTTAATTAATACACCTCGCGCAATATTTAGCTTTTGCCTTTTCACTAAGCTACGTGAGTAACTGAATAACAGCGCGACTACAAATTGTACAGATGTACATACTTGAACAATTCCAAGTAAAATAATACAAAATTTACTTAAAGCAAATGTGAAACACCCTACATAGATATGTAGGCATGGTAAGAATATGGGATATATGTCACTTTACAAGTTGGAGGATGCTTTAAATAAGGTTTTTATATCCTCTACATAGGATGGATGGGATATAGTACGATTGTCAGTCCATTTGCCGAACCCAGAAAGAGGCATAAAAAACCCTTAAAGAATTTGTATATTTTTTTAGCTTTAAAAACTAAATAGATCTAAACATATATCTAAACATCTTCGAGTGTCCTCGTCTTTATCTGATGTTCAGCTGAAATTTTATACGCACACTTATAGCTTTTGCATGCTCTACTAAATCGTTGAAGAGCCACGCCCACAACCAACAATAATCTGCCACAACAATTGAGCTATTAAGTTGAAATTTGGAGTGACTATTTATAATTAAGCTATTCATTGATGTGCCAAAAGTGGGCACGGTCTGCTAACAGACAAGCCCACAATCGACAAAAATCTATATAACTGCAACCAAAGTTAAAATTTTCTTTAGATCATTATAAAAATCCCATCCATCGATGTGCTAAAAATGGGCGTAAACCGCCCAAAATTTACAAAAGACTTTATTCAGCGTAAAACTCAACTTGCAAGCTAATACATAATACAGGCACTGTTAGAGGGCGTATTAATATACCTCCACGCCTTCCTTTTTTTATAGATAAAAAGGGTATTTAAGATTTGGCATAAAGGCTGTTTTTGTATCAAATTTCAACTTTAAAATTTAATTTTTGTTGATTGAGGGCCACTTTTCTTATCTAAATTAATTGTTTCGAATTAAGGAATTGTCTACTAAGAGTATTTATACAAAATTACAATTTGACATAACAAAAATTTCCAATCATGAAGACCCTTTAGGATCCATTAATGCAAAATTTTAATTTTTAATTAGATTTGGGGGTTTTGCTTGTTAAAAACGGAATAAATATACAGAGTACACTCCCCCTCCTAATGCTCAAATGTAACTGTGGTAGTTTGTAGAGTACCTAGGTACTCCAGAGATCATTACAAATAAGATATTAGGTAAAGAAATATAAAAAATCTCACCGACATATAAAAGTCAACTGTACAAGGGGGAAAAAAACAAACGCCCAACATTTTTTCATTTTATTACCTATACGATACATTGCAAAGTGAGAGAGAGGCATGAAGGTACAGTGAATGGAAAAAAAAGACAGTGTGAAACCAAGGGGCCTACCGTGCAAACTATGCTTTATAACTTGACAGACACGCATTTGCCACTAATTGCAGGAAAATACATATCTATGTACATATATAACAACAACACGAAATTATTAGTAAAGGAACGTGCATTGTTACCGCTCGGCAAACACTAATGTATTGTATAAACTATGTTACAACAATAACAACAACAATAATAATAATAATAATAATAACAGAAGTAACTAACAACACTACCACACACTCAATAAAAATTAATGTTATCCGTAAGTATGTCCGTCTGTCTGTCTGTCTGTTTGTCTCCACTACATCTACCTACCACCTTAGCAATTGTGCGATTTGCCATTTACTATTAACATTAACACATGAACACCACACTCTCTGTGACTCTGTTTTCGTTTATACTGTTGTTGTTGTTGTTATCGTTGTTGTTGTTGTTGTTATTGCTATTGTCTGGATAACTCGATGCGGTTTGCAAAGTATTTTTTGTTATTGCTACTATTGTGTATTGTTGCTATTGTTGTTGTTTCAAGAAAAATCGTTAATTAGTGGAAAAAAAAACGAGCTTGCTTAAGCGTTAATTAAGTTTGTTAGTTCGGGCTTACACATAAACATCATATTACATATACATACGTTACACATATGTAAAGATGGAGCTGAAATACAAAAAAAAAACAAGTAAGAAAACTAAATTCGAGTTAAGTCAAATCTTTAATACCCTTCACATCTACAAAAGTGGGCATGACAGGTATATGATTACATTGTTTTAGCTTGAAAGTTGGGTTTTATGCTGAATAAAGTCTTTTGTAAATGGTGGTTATACCTATTATCCGACCACGCCCATTTTTTGTGCATCGGTGGATGGGATAACTATAAATATGTGGACCAAATGTCAAGTTCATAGGTCAATTTTTGTGACAGATAAATAGATTTTTGTTGTTTGTGGGCGTGTTTGTTATCCGACCATGCCCATTTATGATAAATTGATGAATGGGATAATTATCTATAACAAATTTGAACTCTATAGCTTAATTTTCGTGGCATATAAATAAATATTTGTCTATTAAGGACGGTGTTCTGGACAGATTTTTCTCAATTTGATTAAAATATATAGCGATCTATATACAGAAAGTGTTTCTATACAAAATTACAAATAAAATTAACAATCATAAGAGTGCCAACAAAAGACAGATCCCCGGACATAAGGACATACTTTTTAGGGTCTTTCTGACGCTCTTTTCTGGGTCTGACAAATGGCATTACAAACTTGGTATAGCCCCAACTCAGGTGGAGGGTATAAAAAGATCTCTAGTGAGATATAGAAGAAAAAAATAAGGAAAATCAACATTAAACCAAATGACTTAAATGATTACATATCTCCTTCTCTCTCTCATCCAACATAATCATCTGAAAAATGTATAAATTCAATTTGAAAAAAAAATACTGCCCAGCACAGTGGCCAAAGAAAATGAAGCGATTTAAAGTATAGCAAGTATGCAACTAATCAATTTACTGGCCGTTAGCTTATTTGTAGTGTAAGACAGAGAGAGAGAGAGACGTGCAGTAACCGAACGAAACAATTTAAAGCACAACAATAGCAATAACAGCACATTTTAGTAATAAAACTGATATGACTGCATCATTAAGAGTCGTCGTCGTCGTCGTTGCCGTTGCCGTTGCCGTTTTATGAGTTCAGTACGCAAAATCTCCACTCAAGTCTTATTCACAGCACGCTAATTGTGATTGATATGTTAATAAGAAAAAAATAATAATAATAATAATAATAAAACGAATATACAACAACAAGGTAATAAAAGAAAGGAAAAAGAATAAAAACATTCACACGCACACACACACAAGTCATTAGTTAACCCGCTTTTGATCATTTCACAAAGGAGGTGATCATTATTAATTAAGGTTATTGTTAAGAATGCACTTGCATGAAAGTTGACGGTGAAATCACTTTGACAGAATTTTGAGCTACATCAGAAACTTGTATTTAAAAACGTGTATAAAAAAAACACAAAAAAAAGCTGAATTTGTCTTTCGCTAAAACTTAAACACTCTACATATCTATATGTAAATTTGTGGGCGCGGCAAGTACTTGATTACGCCCTCCAGTAGTGTTCGTATTACATATCAGCTTACAAGTCAAGTTTAACGCTGAGCACAGTTGTGTATACATTGCGCACGACAAACGCCCATTTTTAGCATATCGGTGTGGATCGGTTAATTATGTCTAGATTGTCTCAGTTTTTAATACGGATCAAGAATATATATCCTTTGTAAGATCCCTAACACTTTCTTCTGAATGTTGCAAATGCTATGACAAACTTTGTGAAGGTACACATGTTATGTGGAGGATTAAAAATAACAAAGGTTTCGTTAAATGTTTAAAACAATCGAAAATAATTGGTTTAAAAACATACAAGTCACAGTAATTATTACAAATTCGTTATAGTGAGAAAAACATTGTATTTCTGAAAAAAGAAATCTTGCATCCGTCTTTAACGAAGTGCATTGAATTTGCGATGGCTAGGTGGTCGTATTAATGAATTATGTTTGAGTGGAATATGGATGGATAATGGAGGCCAAAATTGCAGGAAGGAGAGCAAGTGTTTAATGCCCTGTAAACACTTAGTGTACAAAATGAATAAAGACATGTGAAAGACCGAAGCGCATTGCGTTTTCTTTTACAAAACACCAGAGATCTAAAAAGCTTGTAATCAGCCAGTAATGATGATGATTTGGACAAGCCTTGTACATATATTTTTTCAGGTATAACCACTTCAACAAAACATTCCTAAAACACAGATTCAAGTACTACTACTTTAGTTCTGTCTGTCAGTCCATTTGTATTTACTACACTACTATTCAAAGGCTTGACTTTTCTATTTCAAATTATAATAAATCTAAATAAAAATAAAAAATGTTTACTTACATATAAAATATCGACAGGTTGTGCTGGATAAAGTTTTAAAAGAGTTGTTGAATCCTTTCTCTCTCTTTTTTAGACTCTCCTTCTTCGGCAAAATTCTTAATATTTCAATTTGACGGTAATCACGAGATGTTTCTCTTTACTTAGTGAATATTTTCGAAACGCATTTTGTGGCCTCACATTAAGATCAGATTATTGTCAAAATTATTATTAATTTATTACTTTTATAATCTTCAGTTTGTTTTCTTAAATTAACAAAAAAAAACATAAACATGTTTTTACGTTTTTTAATTATTTTTAAAATTTCTTTCAATGCTGCTCTTATCAATAACTGAGTCCGATGAATGATATTTAGAGGAAATTTTATTAATTTATAATGACATGTACACTAGGTTTAACATTCTCCTTTGTAACTACCAAGAGGTTAAGAAGAACTTTATAAAATATACATAAATCAACATATAAGTAGCTTTAGTAATGTCTGTACGTCCATTTTTTGTTGAAATGCTTAGGGTATGAAAATTCAGATATTAAGCTGAAATTCTGTTAAATTTTTAATGCATGTAAGTAGTATCTTATGTAAAAGAAGCTAAATCGGTCACCAACCACGCCCATAATTGACAAAAAAATCTTACAATAGCAAAAATAAAACTACGCAATCGAAATTCAGTCTAGATGTAATGAAAACGGGTAGAAGTCAGGTATTAGGCACGCCCACAATTTACTTGTAACCTTATCAGAAGCAGAATTCGACATTTGAAGGGAAATTTGATACATATTGTAGGGGTAGTAAAAGTAAAGCGTTTCTGTTTAAATGTCGCGCGGGGGGTTTATTTTTTACCAAATTTAGCTTTGTTACTTATTTATTTGTGTGTCATCACACCCTCCGCATAAGTTGGAGGGCTATATCAAGTGTGTCAGACCAGTTGCAATACGCAGAAGGATTTATCAGAGACTTACACAGTATATGCAAGAATAATGTGAACACCTGGGATAAAGGATTTCGCAGTTACAGCCCTTCCATGAATTTGTGGAGCTTTGTGAAGCTCCCGCCGCACTGTTTGTCGCCGAAACAGTATAACTCAAGTGAATGTTGAGTTCATCCCATGTATATACTTGATTAGCATCATATATAAAGTCATTCTAAACAAGGGTGACCGTATGTCTGTCTTTTGTTGGCACAACTACTATCGGAAATTATTGAGATATTGAAAAAAAAACCTACTCAGTGTAAAACTCGATTCGACTTGCAAGCTGATACATAATTCCTATACTATTTGGAGGAACTAATACTATGTCTGCCACGCCCACTGTTTGTATGTGAAAATGGAGCGTTATTTAAGCTAAATTTAGTTTATTTCCTTGTTAATGTAAATTATTGAACAATTTTTATTAAGATTTTAAAACTCAATTCACTGATAGGCTCATCACTCATTTACTTATGGTTCACGTTCACACTTTTCGTATTTATTCATTTTTTTTCTTATGTTATTAATTCATTCATTCAATCGTTCGTTCATTCGTTCGTTGGTTGTTTCGTTAGCATGCATTTAGGCCACATATGCATGGTAAACTAATTAGAGGCGGCAAGATATTATCATAATTTTATTTTTGCACCTTTTCTTTATTTATGTATGTATCTATGTATTATGGTATGTATAGCAAGTGTATCAACTACGATAACACACGCTATTAATACCAATAATGATGTTGTTGATTTAATGATAATAATAATGATGACCACAGTGAGTGGGAAAAGGAAAACAAAACAAAACAAAACAAAAAAACACGTTTTAGCATTTGGATAAATCTTAAACGATTTTGCTTTTAGACCAAACAACGACAGCAACAACAACAACAATAAATTCTAAAAGCATTGCATGAAAACCGACAACAACACAACACAACACACACAACGCTCTAGTAATAAACAGCCACTCAACTAATTACCGGTTTAATTTATGACAAACGCGGTGATGGTAGTAGTGGTGGGTTAAACAAAAAGCAGCAATTAAACAGTCTAACTGTTAACAGATAATTGTTAGCTTTGTTGTTGGGTTTTCTTCTCTTTTGCGATTAGTCACCACTTTTCCAATTTTATTTTTAATCTATTTTTTTTTTCTTATTTTGTTGTTTGCAATATTTTTTTTTTTTTAATTACACAATATTTTCTCAATTCAAATAATTTTTATAAAAATTTATTTTAAATAGAAAATTTGCTCACTTTGAACCGTTTTAATAAACCGCTCGAGTCGACAATTCTTCGACGAATGAATTTTGTTTACCAAACTATTGTTTATATGGAGCTCCACCAATGCTTGTATATAAGTGAGTATTTGCGAGTGTGTGTATGTTTATTGTGAGCAACTTTATATATATAGAGAGGTTTTCTTTCTCATTTTATTTTATTTTATTTTTTTTTGTATTGTAGATAATAAAAGAGACCGGCTTTTTGTTACTCTATTATCATTTGCACTCTTTTTCTCTGTGAGAGTGCATACCCAGTTCGGCAGTCTCAGTATGTGCATGTTTCATGCATGTCTGATGTTTCACATTTTTAACATATTTTGTTTTTTCTTTGTTGTACTATGTTATGTGTGTGTGTGTATGTGTGTGTGTGTGTAGGGGTTGTTCTTTTTTTTTTCTCTCCCTGTGTATCTAATTATCACAGCAGCATTTGCGCAATTCTCGCATAATTTAAAGTTCACCTTATAACTGGAATGCTATCTGTTTACTGTGTGTGTGTATATTGTGTGTTGCTACTGGATCCCTATTGGACAATATTTAAACTAAAGGTAGGATAACGGACAAGAAGAAGAAGAAATGTTAATAAAAATATAAAAAAATACCATCACATGACATCATCCTATGCCAAACCCCTATCACATTATAGCTGTAATAATACCATCACACTATGAAATTTTTATAAAATTTCTCGAATGAACTTCAGTTTTAAAAAGTTAAGGATCGATGAAATTTAATGGAGTGGATATTTGTAACTCTTAAACTGCTATTTAACCGGTCTATTCAGTCTGTCCATCTGTCTCTCTCAACGTTTATTTAATCGATCAATTCTGTCTGCCTGCACGTTTAGTTAACCAATCCACTTAGTCTGTCTGTACGTCTGTCTGACCCTTTATTTAAACGATTGATTCAGTCTGTTCGTCTGCCTGTCGAACTCTTTAATTAACAGAACGATTCTGTCATGCAGACAGTCTAAACGTCTGTCTATCTGTCAAATTTTAGTTTTTATATCCTCTACATAAGATATAATATCCATTTCCACACCCAGAAAGAATCGTTAGAGATTCTACAAAGTATATAATTTTTGATCACCAATAAAAACTAAGTCTGTTCATGGGTGTCCGGGTATGTCCGTGTGTCCGTGTGTGTGTGTCTGTTTTTGGCATTCCAACGATCATAAATTTAGAGATATTAAGATGTTGTACTTTTGAAATGCACGCCATTTAAAATGGGTAAAATCGGTCAAGAGCCACGCCCACAATGGACAAAAATCTCTTTATCTGTTACAAAAATTGACCTATGAACTAGAAATTTGGTTTTCGCATTTATAATTATCCCATCCATCGATGTATCAAAAATGGACACGCCCACAATTTACAAAAATCTATTCTTAGTGTAAAACTCGACTGGAAGCTAATACGTAATACATACACTATTAGATGGCGTAATCATAAAGCTGCCACGCCCATCGTTTGTACGCAGATGTGAAGGATATTTAAGATTTGGCCTAACTTAAATTTTGTTATTTTACCCTCATTCGAGACCCTAAGAACCAACTAGATAACTAAGTTGATCTGAACTTGTATGTCCGTGCGTCCATCAGTTGTTGACTTTCTCACAATCATAAGTACATGTACGCATTGATTAAAACTTTGATTTTAATTTTATGCAGTCCCTAAGGTCTTCACTACGATGACGCGTTTTTGAAGAGTACACTCCTCAGAAACGGTTCCAATGCATTAGCGTCGGCTATCCAAGACGTTACCTAAACCTATTATATGTACAAAAATATTTTGTTTTGGTTGGATTTTTTTTTGGGGGGGAGGGGGAAATTTTTAGGGACAATACGATATAGGTAAGTGTTATATCTACATATATTCCAATGAGAGAGAACCTTAAATAAAAGTAAACAGAGAACAACAAAAATTCATCATTTCGTTCACACTCTCTCTTACCTCCTCCCTCCTTTCCAATTATTTTATTCTCATATATTATATAATAAAATGCTCTCTCGATATATCACTCTTGCTCTCTCTGTCCCTCACTCTGACAATTAGGATACATATGAACGAAAAACAAACCAAAACATTTTAAGGGTTAGACTTCATATATATACAAAAACACACACAGTTACCAACTCCATAAAGGAAATGACAGATTATTGGTTGTAAGTGATATGGAAACTACACACACAAACACAGATAGAAATAAATAGAACCTACCGTAGTATAGTTCAAGTGTTGTTGGGGCTGTTCGCGCATTACCAGCACCTAACTACAGATGAAATGATTACATAGCTGGAAGACGTATGTAGTATATAAACATGTATTATGTAGGAGGAGCTTAAAGTGTCAATAACTAACTGTATACATAAGATGAGGAGAGATGGCAATTTTTTTAAACTTAACCAAAAATTAAAACCAATTATTACGTCGGTATTAAATTAATTTGTTTGTGTATTTTTTTATTTTTATTTTATATTCATGTTTTTTTTTAAGCACCTTTATCTTACCAAACAAGATTTTATTCAATTTAGTTGTTTTTTTTCTTAACAAGATTTTCTTTTAAAACCTTTAATCAATCATCTGCGTAAGCTTTTAATTAATGACACACAAGTGTCACATGCATACAAAGCAAACATAAACAATACTGCTAACGAGTCCAGCTACTCAGAGTTGAATCCTTTTTATTTTTATACCCTGCACATAAAATGGGGATATACTAAGTTTGTCATTCCATTTGCAACACTCAGAAGGAGGCGTCAGAGACCCTACAAAGTATATATATTCTTGACCAGCTTCAAAAACTGAGTCGATCTAGACGTGTATGTCCGTGTGTCTGTCTATTGTTGGCATTCTCATGGGCGTAAATTTTGAGACAAATGAGTTGAAATTTTGTACAGACATTTTTTGTTTTTGCACGCGGATCGCTAAACTTTAAAATGGGTAAAAACATTCAAGAGCCATGCCCACAATCGATAAAAAAAATTTAACTACCGCAAAAATTGAGCTATTAAGTTGAAATGCATATCTATAGCTATTTCATCCATGGATGTGCCAAAAATGGGCATGGTCGGATAATAAACACGCCCACAATTTACAAAAAACCGTACTTCACGTCAAACTGGACTTGCAAACTGATACGTAATCATATAATTACCACTGTGTGTAGGGTATTTAAGATTTAACCTAAACCAAATTTAATTTCCTTACTTTTTTTTTTTTTATGTTACAAACAAACAAACGAATGATTTTTTTATATAAATCCACCCCTTTGAATATTAGTATGAAATAGGATTTCATTACACACCATTATTTATGCTTGTATGTGTGTATGTTGGTGTCGATATCGGACAAAAAACAGAGAAAAAATGAATTTGGTTAAAAAGTGTTACAAAAAAAAAGTCACGTAATCAACTCACACGTATACTGCGTATGGTATAACAAAAACAAAAGAAAACAAAACAAGAAAAAATGTTACGGTCGGCTATAACCAATCGTTAATATCTTACACTACTTAACTGCACAAATTATGCGATAATTATATATAGTCGCTTCGTAATATATTGTTGTGTGGGGAAAGGTTCAAAAAATGGTCCAATTTGAACCACTTTCAATAAAGCACACCTTTGAGTTAAGACATTCAACACCGTGTAACAAATTTGATCGAAATACCTCAATAAATGCAATCTGTAGCTTAAGCATAAATTTACATGGATAGACAGACGGACGGTTTACTAAAAGTTGGCTTTATCTTTAGCCGTATAGAGGTTGCAAACATCTACACAAATTTAATATACTCTTTGGCAGAGGTGATGCTGGGTATAAAAACTGAAATAAAAACAGTGTGAATGGCCACGGTGCGGTTAACTTGTCTAATGAGCTGTCAAAATGTAATGCAAATGCTATTATTTCTTTTGGTTTTCGGCGATTACGTTTCATTTCTTTTCTTTTTTTACGCTTACGATTACAAGTTAATAACAAATTAATGTAATCTTTGTTAGGCTTTCATTGACGCTACTGTGGTTTGTTATTTGTCTATTGTCTGTCTGTCTGTCTGTCTATTACGTCCGTGTGTCTGCCTTTTTGTCTGTCTGCCTGTCCTTCTATCTAATGATCTGTCTATCTATGTGCCCGCCTCTCTATTATGTCTGTCTGTCTATTATATCCCTATGTCGGTCTGTCGGTCTGCATGTCTGTCTATACGCCTGTTTTTCTCTCTGTCTGTCTGTCTATTGTGACTGTCCGTCTGCCTATTGCGTCTGTCTGTCCGTCTATTCTATATTCGTATGTCTCTCTGTCTGTTTATTGCGTCTGTCGAAACGTATTTCTGTTTGTCTATGTATTATGTATGTCTGTAGTTCTGTCTATTCTGTCCGTATGTCTGCTTATCCGTCCGTTCGTCTGCTTCTGTCTGTCTGTCTGACTATTATGTCTGTCGGAACGTCTCTCTGTCTTTCTGTGTGTTGTTGTTGTAGTAGGCATGTAACTCTGAAGTACACTTTTCTATGTTTGTGAGTTTGCATGTTTAGTATATGTGTTCATCCAAAAGTAGATACAAACACACAAACACATGCATTTGTCCAAAAAAAATAAGAATTCACCAAACTACATACACATTCATACACATAATTAAGTGAAGTGAATAATAAATAATAATAATAATAACAACAACAACAATAAATTCAACATTAATTGCAATTAAATTTTAATCTAAAGCATTTTTATTTACTACTGGGTCTGCCGCCCGCCTTTTCACAGAATTGAACACTTAACCATTAATTATAATTGTATGGTTATGTATGCATGTAAGACAAATGATAAAACAGTAGCGCAACAATGAAAGCAGCCTAACAATGATTGCATTAATATACTTATACTTACTCTCTCTCTACACAACATTAATATGTATGCTGTAGTGTTGAACGCACACACGAGCACATATATACATATGTATGTTTGTAGGTAGGTAGGTAGGCATGAGTGCTTTAGAGAGTTGGACATTAGGCAGCAATTTATCTTGGTAATTTGCCACAATCTCTATAAATGTATTAAATGTTCATAAAGAACATTTCAATTAAAATAATTAACACACAGCACACTTTCCGCATGCAAACGCACACAAACATATACACACATGTACTCGCAATACAATATACATGTATTTATAATTGTGAACAAGCGAGCCTACATAACATTGCCAATGCCCCAATCATGTACTCGTTCAGTCTGAAGGTGGTGTCAAGGAGGAGAGATGTAAGGAGAGAGTAAGAGCAGAAACACTATTATTTAAACACAACACAATACAACACTCAATTAGGCCCAATATACAAAAGTACACACACATACCCACACCCATACACCTCACACTGGTTCTATGTTGTGCTTTTTACCAAAGAAAAATTCATGTTAACGCATGCTTGCTGCTGCCCGCAATGCTAATGCATGCCTTACGCTACCGTACGCTTATAAAGATGTTGTTAATGATGGTAATGTTGATGTTGATGTTGATGGTGGTGGAAATCACCTCATTTAAAACAGAAAAAATTGTATCCATGTACCCCGAGTCCTTTTAATTATAATTAGACATGCGAATTATCCTATAAATGCATGTATGTCGATTGCCTCTACACATACATGTATAAATAAATGAATATCGCCCAATAATACAAGTGGTCCAAGCAACTTATTTTTATAGCCACCTTATGTATAATTTTGTCAAAATGTTTGCAAACGCCCAAAAGGTGGTGTCGGGGACTGCAAATCCACTTTAAACCAAAAACTCTACATAGTTAAAGGAAATTTATATCTAATCGGATTAAAATTTGACACGCCCATTCTTTTTAACATTAATACTATATGTGTGCATGAAATTTCTTACCAAATAATCTAACATTTTGGTTAGCTGGTACAGGCAAAATTACTGTCTCGTAGGCAAATGTCTGTACGTCCGTGAATTGAAAAATGAAAATAAAAACTGAATTAAGAATCCTAACACCTTAAAAGTTTGTTACACATTATCTTAAAGTCAAAGAGCATGCATTCACCATATTTGTCATAACAGAAACTAATTACAATACAAACAAGTGTTCTTTTAATTACTTAAAGTGACAAATATAAGATCCCTCAAACTTTAAAACACGTGCCGGCACATAGTCAAGTTTACCGCGTTTAATTGAATACCAAGTGTATCATAACAATTAGCGTCACACATAGCAAGCGATGGTTCTATTCAAAGATATTCAAAAATTATTTTACGAAAGATTGCCGTTCAAATCCAATTACACAAGCTTCATATTAAAATGAATCCAAGTATGCCAATACAAAAATTACACACACGCACATCATTACAAATAAAAAATTTATTCACATACTCATTAAAAATTCAAATTCATATTATATTTTAAGTAGGCTATGCAAAGTCAGTCAAAGAACAAAAAAACAAAAAGTATGAAACAATACAATAAGGCAACATTTTACTCCTGTGTTGCTCTCTATGAAATATTATTACAAAACTAATTTGTACAAAAATTAAATTAATTATTAATCTCTGTCTCTCTCTCTCTCCCTAACACTCTATTTTTATTCTTCGTCTCCGTCTTCTGCTTCATTATCATCATCACTTTCACCATTCATATCCTCCATAAGCATAGCTAGAAAATCCTCTTGATTTTCATCAACTAAATTCAGAAGGGCTGGATTTGTTTCTGCTATCTGTTGTATGCCAGCATTAAGTAGTTCGGGATTCTGAAATACCGCCTGACGTATATTATTAAACGCTGCATCTTGGTGGCAAAACTCTAATGGGTTAATGGAATGAGCCGAACGCACGTCTATCACTTCGTCGATTTGGAGACCATAGTTTGGGGGAGCTAATGGATTAATGGGATGAGCTGCACGCACGTCTATCACTTGGTCGATTTGGAGACCATAGTTTGGGGGAGCTAATGGATTAATGGGATGAGCTGCACGCACGTCTATCACTTCGTCGATTTGGAGACCACAGTTTGGGGGAGCTTTACTACAAAGGAGATGATCAATGGCCTGTTCTGGATTATTAGAACAAGCTTTTAAAGCCTGTCGAACTTCCACCTCCGAAAAACCCATGCTAGTAATTCTTTTTATCATATCATCAATATCACTCCCCTGTTCAGCAGACGATATCCCGTTATCTTCTGCTTTAACACACTCTGCGCTTTTTACCTTAGGCGCATCAGCCGGTGATGTGTTACTACTTACAGGAATATCTTGAATATTTTGCTGTTCTTCCGCTACATTCATGGAAGGTGGTTCCTCTGATGGCTGCTTTAAGATCATAATGACCAAATATTTTTTTACATCTATTTTATAGGTGCTCAATTGATCTTTATTATTTAAAATTTTTCCATTATAAATTATTTTTTGCAGTTCCGGCTCAACGCCAACATCTGCATACAAAGAGAGCTCTTTCTTAAGATCATAAACGGTTTTTGTCTCCTCAATATCAACCATCACAATTTTCTGTTGAAGTGTTTTAATTTGTAATTTCATTTTTATATATTTTGTGAAACTTTTCCGCAACTTTATTAATAAATTAGCATGCGCTGTTGCTCCACTTATGAAAATAACAACGCAAAGCACCCCATAATTTCACATGCAGTCTATAGAAGAAGCATAACGCATAACCATAGTACTCTAAGAGAATTATGTCAAACTAATGCAGAGATGTATATAACAATACACAGGGCTATTAAGAGAAACTTTAAATTTTTCTTTAAATTCAGTTATTTTAACAATTTTAAATGCTTAAACACTTTTTACAAACATTTGTTACTTCACCAATACATACAACACAATAACTTAATGCCGTAGTTAATTTACATTACCGTTACATTGCATTTAAATAAAATATTTCTCATTTTAAATTTTACGCTTGCTTTTGTACATATTTATACTTTTATACTATTTCCAATCTGTGAAATTCATTAATGGATTTTGTTTGTGAATTCAGCTGCTTACAATTTTAACTTATTACTCCCATGGGGCGTTAAGAATACCCTTTCATTTTCAACTTTTTGCTGTATTTTTGCTATATAATATATATATAAGCCCTGATTTATTACAGTTGGTCACTATACGGATACTTACATATGCTTTAGGAAAAGAAAAGGAGGAAAATAAATGTAAAATCCTTTTTTTACTCTAAAGGCAAATATTAAATAGTTTCTACACGGGGTAGTAAATGTGTGTCGTTATAATGGATGAGAAAAATTTTACGGGTTGATATTGAGAATTTACATTAATTACCTCATTAGTTGTGGTCCCTAAATGAATAAGACCGGCAAAAAAAAAGTCTTGCTTAAATTAAGACAAATGCTTACCAATGCCAAATTATGTTGTATATATGTATGTATATATAAATGAAATTAAAAAAATTGGTTATCTTTTTGAGTTCACTCTTAAAACGGATGAATGCGTCAGAGAGAAACTTTTCAATTTGAAATTTTAAAGCGGAAATCAAAAACCGTTTAATCAACGCGTGCTTCTTCAGGGTACATGTGCATAAACATTCTAACCATTTCACAGAGAAAATAAATCATCACAACTTATTGAAGAACGCGTGTAAGATGTTTATCATATAAATAGGAATAATAACAACAACAATAACACCCAATACAATAAAAGCGACAATCATTTAAATACACGTCAACACCCTCATTAACATTATAGTGTACGAGGCTGCCAAAAGAACAAAAAATTCCTTTCTTTTTTAAACTCACAAAATCGAAATCCAAAAATGAACTTTATTCATGTATTTAATATTAAGAGGTAATAAAAAATATCTGAAATATGGCTTAGGCCCAAAACTTATATATCTACATAGAAATAGAGGGCGTGGCAGGTACATTATTACGCCCTCTAATATTGTATGTTTTACGTTTCAGGTTGCAAGTCGAGTTTTATACTAAGTAAATATTTTTTGTAAATTGTGGGCGTGTCTATTTCCCGGCACATCGATGGAAGGGGTAATTATAAATATGCAAACCAAATTTGAACTTCATAGCTCAATTTTTTGAGACAGATAAAAAAGTTTTTGTCAGTTGTGGGCGTGGCTCTTGGTCAATTTTGCCCAAGTTAAATAGCGAAAATGTTTAGTACAAAATTTCGGCTCAATATCTCCAATTTTACAACCATTAGACCGCCAACAACAGATGGACCTACGGACACCCAAATATACATGTCTAGGCCAACGTGGTTTCTTAAAACTAATCAAGATTATATATTATATATTTTGTAAAAGTTCTAAAGACCTCCTTGCAAATGCTATAATAAACTTAGTATCTTATGTGAAAGTGAAAGTGTAATTGTACGGTAGCAACAACCCTTAAGTGTATATATATGTCGAGTATACAAAACAACTGTGTTGGTAAATAATTTATATGTATTAAATGAAATGAATCGATTAGGTAGCAGCAACTGCACGCAAATTTGTGATGGTTTCCTGATTATACTAATATGGAAAAATCCTCTATAAAAGCATAGCACGTGACCTGAGGCTGACACCATTGGTCAACCAAGATAAGCAAAATAAGCACAAAATTTATGAGCATCACTCACACAGATAGTTATAAAATGATTGATGAACTGTTATATAAACGAAAGTAATAAAACAATTCAAAATATTGTTCAGTTAGATTATTTTAAAATAATATTTACAGAAATAAATAATTATACCCCGGACCACTTGTGGTAAAGGGTCTATTAAGTTTATGTGGATGCTTGCAACTCCTAAACGCCAAATGCCGCACCCACCTTTAATTATACCAATTGATTCAGAATCAAAATCTAAATCGATTTAACCATGTCCTTACGTCCGTCTGTCCTCCTGTCTGTTCATGTAAATTTCGCAAGGTACAGGTCGCATTTTTTGAGATATTTCAATAAAATTCGGTACAAGAACATGTATTGGCCTAAAGAGGAACCCTATTGAAAATGGACCGGATTGGACCATTTTTAGAACCCCTTCCCGTATGAGGTCCTGTTATTTTTTGAGATTTTTCGATGAAATTTGGTACAAGGACATGTATTGGCCCAAAAAGAAAGAAATAAGAAGGATTGGACCATTTTTAGAACCTCTCCACATATAAATTTTTTTTTTTTATTTCATAAACAAATAAATAATAAAAATTTTTGGGACATATATATGTATCATTTTGAAATTTTTGAAAGTACAAGTAGGTGTAGAAAAATAAAATTTTTCATTTTTCAAAGAAAAAATTATATTGAATTGTATAATATATCAAGTGGTGTCGGGCATTTGACAGTCGGGCTTGACCGACTATAATATTTTCACTTGTAAATACTTTAACAAATTAACGCAAAGCACATAAAATTAGTGTACAAGGAATAGGTTTCCGGTACCTCTTAAAACCTTTTAAGTCTCAGTCACACATATTCTAAATGCCAGTTACAGAGGCAGGTGTTATATATATGCCATACCCCCATACCTCCGCCTAAACAACACTAACCGTAATTTCATTTAAGAATGTTACCCATTTATGCAGAAGGGATTGACTTGGAACCTGATGTTGAGGAAGGCAAACGCAATATATGTCATTCACATCTATGAACATGCTGTAGTAGGAGTTCACTGACTTGGTACATTACACTTTTAGACCCCAGGAACTTTTCCACCCACTAAAAGCTGTACACATTTCATACATAACATCCGCTAATGCTTGACAACGCATTTATATAAAATATTACACATTTACAGTTAAAACAGTAACCAATTCAGCTAAGGCAACCAATGGCACGCATGAAATCCATTTAGACAAACCGTTTCTTTAATTTGAAACAAATATTACTTTAACATGTGAGAGCATATACTCTCTTGTTCTTCTCCCACCAAAAAACAAAACAAAACAAAACAAATGGCATAAAATACCGATTACTCGTTGAAGCATAACTGAAACCGCCATTTTATCGGAATATCAAACACAAAACGAAAGCAAGAAAAATGTCTCATTTGTCAGAGACAAACAGCTGTTTTAAATGCTGACACATCTTCCTCTATATTGTGTGCTCGTTTGAGAAAACCAATTAGAAATCCTGCCGAAAACTGGTAATATTCTTCATAAAATACCAAAAAAATTGAAAATCTTCTAAAGGGGTAATTCATTTTTACTAGGACACCTCATTTATACAACATTGTTTGTATTGTATTTGTGAAAAATAATTCGTGAACGTGCTGCGTTTAACCAGCGACAATTGTACACCTTTATAAAGATCAATACTTTAGTGTTAATTAATCATGAAATTAACGATTAAAACATTGGACCAGAAGACATTCTATGTAGAATTTGACGACGCACAAACGGTGTGGGATTTGAAAGCACACTTGCATAAACTACCGGAGGTAGGAGTTCAACCAGATTCGCAACAAATCATTTATGCCGGCCGAGTGCTCGACAATGAAAACTCTTTAAAGTCGTATAGTATTGATGAGAGGAAATTTTTAGTGGTGATGGCTAAAAAAGCTACCCCAGTTGTGCCCGCTAAGAGCGAGGAAGAGGTGACTGCCGTTAAAGTAAACAAAACTAGTGAGGCGGCACGGAGCAGCCCATCTGCAGCAGCCGGAGCGGCTGCACCTAAGAAGACTGAAGAACCAAAACAAGAGGAAAAGGTAAAGGCAACACCTCCTGCATCATCTACCCAAACAACAGCCGCAACTGAGCAGCCGGCAGCAACAGCTGCAGCGGCTTCGGCAGCTATAGCGGCCGCAACTGTAGATGATCAACAATCATATCTGCCACAGCGCAGTATACTCGAAGCCATGGACTTTTCACCTGTAGCAGCCGCCAACGAGACCATGGTACAAGAAATCATGAGTATGGGCTATCCTGAGCCAGATGTTCGCCGTGCTCTATTGGCCAGTTTCAATAATCCGGACAGAGCCATCGAGTATTTAATTGAGGGTATACCCGAATTCCCTGAAACTTTGCCAACATTACCGATGGCACCACCCGGTCTGAGTCCAACTACCCGACCGCCGACTACGGGCGGTGTTGGCGGTGCCGCCAATCCTTTACATTTTCTACGCGAAGATCCTCGCTTCATACAAATGCGTCGAGTTATACGTCAACGCCCCGAACTGCTAAGCAGCGTATTGGCACGTATCGGCGAAACTAATCCCGCTCTTTTAAGCATCATACGCCAACATCAAGATGATTTTGTTGCCATGCTTAACGAGAACGAAGAAGAGGGCGCCGAGGAACCTGCTAGTGAGGGTCAGGAGGTGCAAGAAGTTGTTCTTACCACAGAGGAAAACGACGCCATTGAACGTTTAGTCGCATTGGGCTTCCCCCGACAAATCGTCATCCAAGCCTATATAGCCTGCGAACGGAATGAAGAACAAACTGCTGATTTCTTGTGTCGACACATGGAAGACTAGACAGACCAGCGGCACGGGCGCAATATTAAGGAAAAGAGACCCAGTACAAAACAAGGCGTCAACGTTAAACGTTTTACATTTCATTCGACCTGCACGAAGCGATTCATACAACTAATCCTAATCTTACATATATATAAACAAGAACAACAACAACAACAATTATTGCCGCTGCTACTGCTGCTTACACATGTAACATAATTATAGATTCGAGAAACAAAACACATTTAATTAAAAAAAAAAAAACAATTCAAAATATTTCATTCTTTGATGAAATGGTTGGGGGACCAGTACTGGACAATGGGCACAATAACTAAATTGGACACTTACCTTGGACATGTTGGCCAGATTGTCAATTCCTAAACTAAAATATTTCGCCACTTCGTACGATTGTCGTTCGATAAGTGAATCGTTGTTACCATAGGGTGGTGGTGGCAACTCGTACATGGAAGCGACGCAAGGGTCTGTAGGTGGTGATATAGTTGATTTTTTTGTTCTTCTACGTCTTGTTAACGGTTTTGTACGACTCTTTGGCGTTTTTACAGTAGCCACCAAGAGCCGTGTGTCAGTCGTCTGTGCCGCGTACATCAATTCTGGCATTTTTTATTTTGCACTCTATGTCCGAAAATTCCAATTGTCAGTAACAACTGTAAATGGAAAGGGAATGATTTTTGTACAAAAATACGCAACATTTAAAAAAACAACGAATCATCAACAAATTTACACTCAATACCCTGAGTATGCACATATGAGAGATTGAGTTACAAAATAACGGGGAAAACAATTGAAATTGAAATTAAAACTACAGCTGCTTTTTAAGAAAGAGCAAGCATTTGATATTTATTGATTCTTATTAAGGAAGCGATCTTTCTCTACTATAAACTTTTTCTAGGACAAATAAATTACGCCTTAAACCGATACTGGGTTAGCTGTCAAGTTCAGTTCTCAATTCGATAATCGTTTCTTTATTTCATCGGCCAGCTTTTCCAACGGTATCTCTTCCTCTTGACGGCTGCTAACTACTCGCAGTTTCACCACACCTTTCGATAATTCCGTATCACCCAAAATCACTATCAACGGTATTTGATGCTCTTCACAGTGTTGCAATTGATTCAATAGTTTGGGATTTAATTTGTATGAGTGTTCAGCCTTAATGAATAAATGTTGAGTTTAATTATATTTGAAATTATCAAAGCGCACATACCTTAATACCCTGATTCCACAGGGAGCATAAAACGCTTAAACGTTTTTCATGTAAACCCTTGTGAGCCGATGCCACATACACTTCCACCTCATTGGTGCGCAATTTAATGTTTGCCGCTGCATATTTAGCTTCTATTACCGAGAAAATACGTTCCACTCCTATGGAAACGCCCACACAAGGCACCTGTTTACCCTTGGAATCAAACATGCCCACCAAATTGTCATAACGTCCCCCGCCCGCTACCGAACCCACAGTACCCAATTCTTCGGCACTGGCAAAGCCATTCGATAATTTTGGTTCCATTTTTAAGACACATTCATAAATGACACCCGTGTAATAATCGAGGCCACGTGCCAAACTCAAATCGAAAATGATTTTTTGCGTCAGCCCCATAGCCTTGCAATAGTTGAGCAATAACCTTAAGCCTTCCAATCCCTTAAGGGCGGACGGTACTTTTTTTAAATTTTCATCACTTAGCAGAGTATCCACTAATTCAGAGCCACCACTCAATTGTACATACGTGCCTATTTTGTCAGCTGTTTCACTATCTAAACCCTTCTCGTTAATCATCTCTTGACGCACTTCCGACCACGGAGTCTAAATTAGAAAAGCAGCAGCAGTTTAACAAGATTCCACAAAGATTTTTACATTTTTATACCTTATCTAGCTTATCTACACTGGAGCATATAGTACGAAATTTATCCGCTGGCACGCCGCAAGCCTCAAACATACCATCCAACAGCTGGCGATGATTCACTTTAACTGCATAGTCACCAATATCCAAGGTGTCCATAATATCGACTACAATCTTAATGCACTCTGCGTCCGGTAGCATGGGATCGTAGGTGCCGGCTATGTCAAAATCCTAAAAAACCAAATTTAACCCCTTCAGCTGCAATGCTTCCCAACATATTTATATATGTAAGAGAACTTACGCACTGATAAAATTCCCGATAACGTCCTCTGGTCATAGAGGGATTATCGCGACGGTACACTTTGGCTATATGGTAACGTTTTATAGTTGAGATCTTGTTCATGGCCAAGTATCGGGCCAAGGGTACGGTCAAGTCATAACGTAATGATAAAATCTCACCACCCTGATCTTTAAGATCGTAAATTAATTTCGAGTCTTCACCATATTTTCCGGTTAACACTTCCTGAAAATATTACACAAATTTCACAATATTTTTGTTTTGTATGTCAATTGACAGTTACCTTCAATTCAAACACGGGCGTATCAATAGCTTCGCCGCCATGTTTTTTAAATATCGCCACAATACGATCCAGTACACTTTGACGCAGCATCATTTGCTGAGGCGCATAATCTCTGGTACCCTTGGGCGTTTTTAGCGTAAATTTTTGCAATTGATTCGGTTCATCACCCAATTTGGCTTTTAAAGCCAACAAGTGTGCCACCTCCTCTTCAATCTACATATGTGTGCCCGAGTGCGTGTGTGTGTGTGTTTTTATAGAAAGGTATAATGATGATGATGATGATGTGATGTAAAGAAAAAAGCAGTAGAAAAAGAGAGGAAGATGGAGAAAGAAAATCAAAATTATTTCTTGTGAGTAACGTTGCATGTAATAATGAAAGAGCAAAATATTCTGCTAACCTTTTCCAATTCCAAGTGCCGATGTTTAATGGTACAACCAACACCCATATCAACACCACCCACTCTAGCATCAGTGTCATTATTGTTGTTGTTGTTGTTTTTCATTTTGTTATTGTTGTTGTATTTGTTGTATTTGGCCTGTTCTGAATAGTTGTGCCATTGACAACGTTGTACGCGCCGTCGTTGCAAGCAGTCAATCGTTACGTTGACCAGTTTCAAATTCATTCCCTTCACTAACATTTCTTTTATATATATTTATGTGTATATATATATTTATATTTTTCTTTTTGTTTAATTTCTAATAAGACTTATTTTTGTATATAAAAATTACTGGCTCAAAACCTAAACAAGAACAACAATAATGAAACTGATTAGAGAGAGGAGTGTTTTTTATCTTTGTTTTGAATTTTTTTTTTTTTATATGGCGCTTAAACGAAGTTTTCTTTTAATTTGAATTGTTTTCTGTCCTTCATTGATTTCTTATTAAAAAACACACATCACTAAATACCATAACGGTACATTAATACATTATCATAAGCCGTTTAATATAATTTTTATATATGATTAATAATGAAAACCGTTAATAATCACTTGTTATGTGAAAACTGTGCGACAAAATTTCCATTTTCACCAAGACGACACACTACAAAATTTCTATTATTATTACAAAATAAGTAGCATTTTTTATATATAGCCCCCCAAAAAAAAACTTATATACATATAAGCAAGCATGTAAACACTAAACAGCTGACTAAGAAAATATACATAAGTTTAAGATTAACTGTAAGAACTTAATACTTGGGGCCTTTCTCGTAGCATTGAGCACTAATTGCAAAAAAACATTCTGTAATAACCCATAATCCGGTTTTTTATAGCAAAGTTTTGTAAATGATTCATTGACATGAAATTTTATACATATACGACCATATCGGCCTGTCCGTGAAATAAACATTTTCTAGCTCGAAAAAATCCGCTAATTAATATTGAGAAATTAATGTGAATTTAACAAAACGGGAAAGCAACTAAGCTTCTAATTTATAACCTAGTACTAAACCCATAAAGTGATTGATCCAACCAACCATTCCTACACCAATTATAACTTTATTACTTGTATTCATTTGGCATTCACTTGATTCTTTAAATTGCACGTTACCATTACCAAACATTGGAGCGGATTTAAGTAATTTCATTGATTTGATTGCAATGACTAACGAACGTCATTCAAAGAAAACACTGAAACCCCATTTTACCCGATTATAACCACATACAAGGAATAAGTGACATAGAATGAGATAACAAAGTTAATTATGAAGTTTTATTTACTACAGTGTCGGCCAAGATAGATCATTGTTCCCCCAATTTACGTTAAATAGAGAAAAAAATGTATATAAAAATTCACCTAATGTAGGCACCACTGTACCAAACACAATAGTCAATTAACAAAATTGCAAAGTTGAGCATAACAATATCCATACGCACACATAACCATTATTCATACAAAGCCAACTCTAATTGCACCATATATACAACCATTTGTATGCACACATATTCAGATGGGGATTTTATGTGTACACACACACACACACACACACAAATGCACAAACATTCACCCCCTTAAAAGTTTGCTTAATTTCAGTTAAAAAGAGATAATAATGATGATGATGATGATGATGAAATATATCTTTGAAATTTCAATGAGAGGTTTTATTAAATTTATTTCATATGTACATACACACCACTACACTACACAGATGGTGCCACACACTAAACCACAACCACAAAATATAGCTGATGGATTAGTAACTATTGCTAGCTCGTCTATATAATATTTTGTTTATAATCATTGAAGCTTAAACTTTACTTAGTTGTGTTTACTTGCCTTCTCTTTCGGTTCCTTGGCCGCTTTCAATTTTCGGACCAGATCACCTTGCACTTTAATTTCCTCCAATATATGTTCACGCGTTTCACTCATTCCTAATGTAACACAACAATAATAATAACAACAAAACAACACACCACTTTTACTTGAATAATTTCGTTTTTAATCCGTTTATTCTTTTAATTTTATATGTTTTTTCACAAAAAACAAAAATATTCTATATTCTATAATAGTACATGTACGACTTTATTGTAGAAAGATTTTTTTTTAATAAAATTATGCTGCTGAAAAAAATGCTACACACGCGGCGATTGCGGTACGAAAAAAACGATTACTCTCAACAGAGTTACCAAAGTTCTCTTCTGATACAAAAATAAAAAAAATATTTTCAAATTTCAATTTTAGTTATTATCAGCCAAAAAAAAAAAAAAGAATTTGAACCCAGGCTTATGATAATGGAAGAATCGCTATTACTATCGCAAGATGGCGCAGAAAAGTGCAATTTTCTAACTGACATTTACATGAAACAATGAAAATTCGAATGTTTATTTTGGTGTTTAAACTATATTTATTCATTAATTTCAAGCTTATTATGAAATTCAGTTTTTTTATCGAAAGAATTGGTTAATATGTGATTCGTGTTATTATTTATCTAACATTCAGAAAGCAGGGTTGTCTAAAAAAGTACTGTTTGTCTAAGTTGAAACCATCAACTCTGTTTTCTCTCACACGATTTTCTTTCACTTGTATTTCGTAAACACTGCCTGAATTTCCTACTTTCAATTTCATTTTTAATGAATAATTGCTAAATAACCAAGATTTATAGAAAAGAAACAATAAATGTTATTTACACAATAGATCGGCATTTTTATGTATCAACTACTCTAACTAGTAAAAGGCATTATTGCGAAACAGTTACATTGAGATATATTATGCGTGGAATATTTTAGGATTCCTTCTCAAGGCGTTATAAACGGAGTAGCAAATCTTTTTCTAAAATGTGAAAGTTTAAATATAAGTATTTAGGAGATGTGTTCTGAGATTAATATAGAGCTACTTAAAGAAATACATAAATTGCAACCTTGTTCCTGTTATATTTAAAAGCTGGCCTAGTTTTTTTTAAGGAAAAATGTTTATTTTAATAATTACTTTTAAATAAATAAATTTAGATTATATTCAGGTTCTTTTTTACATAAAGTCCGTATATGGTAAATTGCCCTTTTAATAATAATTACATCATTAATTGTACATATGTATGTATTTGTAGAAATATTGCAACTAATTTGAAAGCAACGAAAACGTATTAATATCATATGATAAATATTTATAATGAAAATAAATAATAGCTTCACTTCATTTAGTCATTGAATCGTCGTTTTTTCATCATCATTTTACGTTTCTTTTCCATAGCCTCCAATTTCATATCTTCCAAATCTTCTTGAATGCCAATTTTTTTACTAATAAACTCTTCTCGCTGAACTTGAGCAAAACTAGATTCCATGGCAGCATCATCATCATCGTCGTCTTCGATTTTGCTATATCTAAAGAAAAGCGAAAGAAGGGGAAAATGTCAATACATTCTTGTACGTCAACCATAAAATGATCTTACTTTGATCTATCATAACCAAATATAGCTTTAATATGGCTAGAATAGTCTTCTTCCACATCACCATCATCAATAAAATCGTCCATTTCTGAGTCGTATTCAGAATCATCATCCTCAATACGTCCTAAATGGAACAATAAATATATAAATAAATAACTATTTACAAAGATTCATTATACGCACTTTTTAAGTTGGTAGATTTTTTGCTATTATTGTTAATGCGATCGTTTGCTTTTTTAACATTGTTCGGTGGACGTTCACGTACAGGCGGCTCTCTTGCTTTCTGTGTTTTTACATCCCGTGGAGGAAATTCCCGAACACTGTTTTTCGTTGTGTCTTTACTTTTTCCCATTTGTTGATTGCTGCTGCTTCCATTTACTTTACTATTTGTAGAAGTGACTGTTTTTGTTGGCGTCGGCGTTGCCGTTGGCTTAACAATGCTTTGATTTACTGATTTATTGAAAGGCTTTTTACTCTCTTCACTACTGAGAGATTTTGTTGTTGTTACATTAGGTTTATTATTGCCCATTTGATTGAGTTTTGGTATACGAGGAGTGTTGGAAGTTGATGTAGGGGCACTATTATGTTCTTTGTTTACTTTCTGGCTAATTGGCTGTTCCATGCGTTCCCGATCTCTACGTTCTCTAGCTTCCCGAGCCTTTTTTCTTTCCTCCAATTCCTTTTTCTCTTTCAGCGTTAACAAGCGTTCAGGTTCTTTTGTCTTAACTGGCACCAGAATCTCTATAGGTTCGTATTGTTTCTTTTCGGCTAACTTTAACAAGGATTGAAAATCCATTGGAGGCGGTTGGGGTTTACGGTTTGTTTGTTTCTTCTTAAATTCCTCCTTTTTCTTACGTTCATCCTCAATTTTCTCTCCTTCCGGATCATACAAATTTTTGCTCGAGGAACGCTGCTTTCCAACCTCAACTTTTATTGGTGCAGTTGTTATGTCTTTGCCATGGCGTTGCCGTGGACCATTCTTCTCGTCCATTTCGCGGGTTAAAGCAGCTTTAACGCGCTCCTTAGTACCGGAGAGATCTTTTATAGATTGAGGACGGCTGGGTGCAAATCCTTTGTCTTCTTTCACGTGCTTAACCTTTTCCATGTACTTCTGATAGAAAGCATTAGCTTCCGTAGACGTGTAACCATAATCATCCTGATCAGGCTGATCGGCTCCTTGCAATGTAATGGCTGTGTGCTCTTCATTGACCGCATCGTCCAAAACAGATTTGTTGGCAGACTTTGTCACTTTCAACATTTTACGTATTTTATTTTTTGATTTTTCATCACGCATCGCCAGTAATTTGGCCACCTTGTCCCGTTGTTCACGCTGTCGCTCT
Organism: Ornithomya chloropus; assembly: GCA_963971445.1. Classification (NCBI taxonomy): domain Eukaryota; kingdom Metazoa; phylum Arthropoda; class Insecta; order Diptera; family Hippoboscidae; genus Ornithomya; species Ornithomya chloropus. Next base: position 31,714,470 of record OZ020529.1, read on the forward strand.
TTCTCCTCCTGTTCCCGTTTTTGTAGAAATTTTTGTATGTTATCCGAGAGTCTTTTCTCTTTGGATACTTTTTTGGGGGGAGAAAACTTTGTGCTGTAATATTTACCCTAAAAAACAAAACATGGACAAAAGTTGTCATCAATGTTTTACTCTAGCATACATATGTATGTTATAAAACTATATGATTGGTGGCGTTTTCTTCTTGCATTGTTGCTGATTTATGATTTTCACACTTACACTATCCTTGGAGCTTTCACTGTTTTTCTTGGCCATATGCAATAATGTACCGAAATCCATATTGCCTTTTGCTTAACGATACTTAAAAATATTACAACAATCTGTATAAAACTTAAGCAATAAATTATTTTCATATATTACTAATGCAATTAATTACTAAATGCGTGGTTACGCGAACTTAACAAAACGTTCTGGTCTAATGTGAATGTGTTATCGATTACAGTAATTCGCGGTATATGATGTTTCAGAAACAAAGATATGAAAACTTCTTTAAATGACATAAAATTTGCTCGGAAAGCAGGTACAAACAAAGAGTTCAGTCAAAATTTTTGAGATAACAAAATATTCCACAAATTAAACTATATTGTTATAGTTGATCCGACTAGTGGTTGAAACGGAATGCTTGCATTGTATCGTCGCGTAATCAACTTTGATTTTATTATAAGTATTTATGCATACTTTTCTTATGCCTTTTACATTATATATGTGTAAAATAAAAGAGAAAATGAGCGGTTTTTTTATATCTTATTTTTTTTATAAAGCCGTAGTGTTTGCTTTCTGATTAAGCTCTAAAATATACAGTTGCATTGTGAACAGCAAACATATGTTTTTGATTGTTGGATAACTGGATTAATTATTTCGATAAAGTTGAGAAAAAATATTTTAATCCATGTAGATTTTATTTTACAACTTCTTTTATTAATTCATTGTATAAATAATACATTTAAATAGAAAAGTGTTGGGATGCTTTAGTTAGTTTTGAATATTTAGTTATTATTATTATAATGGCTCGGTTAAAGCCAATAAAACCAATTACCCCACCCATAAAAAGATCGTTCAAAAAACAAAAGTCACAGAAATCTAAATAAATAGAGTTTACTGATTATGTTTTTTTTCTAATAATATTAATATTAAAACTAATAAAAATATTAATTATAAAAATTAAAATAAAATGGCACAAATGAGACCGCAAATGCAAACTACTCCGGGCACCAGTGTTTCGAGTGAGTCGGATTATGAAACTCTCATGCAACGCCTTAATATTACCCCTCATCAGAGCTCTGGTGCTGTTACGGAGCAACATATTAGATACCAGAAATCTGGTATTATGCCGGACGATTATAAAATGTATGAACGTCAAAATGTGATTGCGGCCTCCAAATATGCCACACCCAAACAAATTGAACAATTGCATTTACAACAACAGCAAACAGCCTTAGAGTCAAATACAGTATCGTGTCATCGGTATGGAAATCCAAATTATTCAATGGGTTGTGAAATAGCCGGAAAACCCCTTTACTCGCCGGTTTATGAAAATGTTGACTTTTATCATAATGTAAATACCAGTGGTATGGCTATATGTAGCCCAGTGGGTGAACATTATGACACGGCCAGCAAGAAAGCTCAACCGCAGTGTCCCCCAGTAAATCAATCAACGCAACAACAGCAACCACAACGTGGTCAATACATAATGGTGCAAGGTTCCATTCCAATTATAAATAATGGACGTTTTGCTCACACTCCTATACCAGAACGTGACGCTTCAGCACCTATTTATGAAAATATGCGAATGCTGGGCCATACCGGGCAGCGGGCGCAGCCACAAGCTTCTCCTGCTACAGCCTTCATTTATCAACACCAAAATATTGATGCTATGCCATCACCCCAACACATGGTCAACCGGACAAAATTAGAAACGACCACTAACGAATGCCCAGCCAATAATTTAGATCTCTTAGCTTCACCCATCCATAAACGCAGCACTTCAAATAGTTCTTTGAAATCGGCGACCAGTTCACTAGGAGGCAGTTTTGAAACCAATTCGCCCACACAACGTTATCGCAACTTATCCCTACCCAGCCACATGAACAACGCACCCCTGTCGCCGGCAAAATCATATGCCAGCAGTAATTCCAGCACAAGCGGTGCAAACAACGACTACAAATTATTGCAACATACGCCCTTAAAAAGCGCAGTACGAGAGAAAAAATATTTATTACCAAAAAAGTTTCAAGTTTAAAATTTCTTGCTTTTTAGAACCACTTGCCTGGCATCAATGTTTCGGTCAATCCAAATTTCATAGAGGAGATCAACAGTTCAGATTATGTGTGCATGACGGCCAATCTGAATAATAGCCCTCTGTTGAGAGCCACACAACCAAAAATTTCACCATCCTATGCAACAGACATTCCGGCTGCCACAAGCAATAAATCAAATACTGCACAACAAGCAACATCACCAACTGTCACTGTTGCACCCTTACCGGGTTGTACTCTCACCGGACAAACTAATAAACTTTTCACACCCATAACGTCTAGTAAAGTGCACAAAACAGCTATATCACCAACACCCTCCACAGCTAGTAGTAGTGGTAAGTAGGTTTAAAGACCAACCTATGGTTGAGGGATACGGTTGTAAAATTGGTTTAAAATTTGGCCGCAGCTAAATATCCAAGACACCACGTTTATCATTCCATTATCAACACTCAAAAGGAGGCATTGGAGACTCTCCAAAGTATATATATTCGACAGCATCAAAATTTGAAATATATGTCCGAGTGTCCGGGTGTCCGTGCGCCTGGGTATTCTCACGGTCGTAAACTTTGAGATATTGAACTAAAATTTTGTTTAGACACACACTTATAGTTACTGCACGTAGATCGTTATTTGTTTTGAACAAAATCGGTCAAAAGCCACGCCCACCATCCACAAAAATCGATATATTTGCCACAAAAAATAATTTTTGAAGTTGAAATTTGGTGTTCATGGCCCATTCGTCGGGGTACCAAAAGTGGGCGTGGTCGGATTAATTGACAAAAACTGTATTTAGAGTAAAAATTGTCTTGCAAGATGATACGTAATACATACGTTATTAGAGGGTGTAACCATATACCTGCTGCGCCCACAATTTTTTTTCTATTTTTTCTGATGAAAATAATAATTTTTTCGATTTAGGAGGCTTGGCTAAGAATCTTTTACCATATAGTATAACACCACCACGTCCTATAGGACCGTCAGAGGCCCAAAGAAAAATCGAAGAACTTACACGACAACTGGAAGAAGAGATAGAACAAAGCGAAGAACAGGGAGAATATTTCGGTATGTGTGGTAGTTCTTTACTCGTATAATTGAGAGGAACTTCTATTCTGACATTAATCTGACATTTCAGGAATTTGTCATACGTGTGGAGAGAAGGTAAAGGGTGCCGGACAAGCCTGCCAGGCCATGGGTAATCTATATCACACTAACTGTTTCATTTGCTGCTCATGCGGTCGCGCTTTGCGAGGCAAAGCCTTTTACAATGTGCACGGTCGTGTCTATTGCGAAGAAGATTACATGGTGGGTTATTTCCTACGTTATAAATATATATATATATGTTGATTTTTATTCTTCCTCTTTCTATTTTTAGTATTCAGGATTTCAACAAACTGCTGAAAAGTGCGCCATATGCGGTCACTTGATAATGGAAATGGTAAAAAAAAATGATTAAAATTGAAAATTAATTATTAACAAGTACGTCATCGACAGATTCTACAAGCTATGGGCAAATCGTATCATCCGGGTTGCTTTCGGTGTTGCATTTGTAATGAGTGTTTGGACGGTGTACCCTTCACGGTGGATGTTGATCATAAGATTTATTGTGTCAACGATTATCATCGCATGTTTGCGCCCAAGTGTGCTAGCTGTGGCAAAGGTATTGCATTCCTCGTGTGCCGTATATTGAAAGACTATTTAGTAACTTGTGTGCTTTTGTTTTTCTTACTCGTAAAGGCATAACACCTGTAGAGGGCACCGACGAGACTGTACGGGTGGTTTCTATGGATAAAGATTTTCATGTGGATTGTTATATATGTGAAGATTGCGGTATGCAGTTAACTGATGAACCGGATAAACGCTGCTATCCGTTGGAAGGTCGCTTACTGTGTCGTGCCTGCCATTTGCAATGTCTGTCAATGCAGTCAACTACACATACTGGCGGCCATCAAGAGCCAGTATGTGCCTCCTATCAATATATGGGTTAAACAAAAAACTCTCTCATCACTACTTAAACAGCTAAGCTTTCTTATGCAATATTTTTTTTTTTTGGAAAATTTTCATTTTCCAAGTAAAATTTATACACAAACTAAAATTGTAAAACGTCAATCATAATGCAACGGTAAAGTACCGTAAATAACTAGCTTAAGTATGCCTAAGCTGCCGCATTGCAAAAACTGTGCTTTAACTCTATTTAGGGAATCTGGTCTTTTCTGCAGAGTTTCGCTTCCTTTATTATTGTATATAACATCATTAATTGTGGACTGGTGCAAATCAATTTCCGATTCAAGGTGTACTACAAAGGAATTCATGTTGGGGATATAGCCAGTGTTGCATGATTATCCTTTTTTCTTTTTGGTGGAGAGGTTTAAACCTCTTTTTTTTATTATTATTACTTTATTAGTATTCAAAATACTTTAACAATTTAATTGTAATACATTAAACAACTCGGGACCCGTATAAAATAATAGGATAATAGGATGCTGCGGTGTTTGTAACTCTATTGATACTAAAGCTTTGTGCATTTCTTAATTATTTATATGTTTGTACATCTACCACATACTGAAGTTGTTCTTTCAGATTTTCGGATCGCTGTTGACTTTTGATTTTCTTCACAAACATTAATGCATTTAATATTAATCTTTTTGTTGAATATTCAACCATTTCAAAGTTTCCAACATAGTTTGTATTGATTGCACTTCAATATACTCTTCATGGCCTTATTTTGTAATATTTGCCACATTTGAATTTGTGAAGCATTGAAGCATCAATATTGATGATTTATTTCCAATTCCTTTAAAGGAAAAAAAATATTTTTTGCAATTTTTTTTCAATTTATATTTAGTTTGTTCTCTATAATGAATGCGAGGTATTCAGTGCAGTTTAGTTTTTCTACAAGTTCATTGTAAATCGTGACATGTAGTAGATTCGTCTGGTGCATTTACTTCCATTCACTTTGTCCTTTTTTCCTTGAGTTTAACTCCATTTCTTTTTAACCCTTCCTTTATATTTCAACATCATCTTCAAGCCCATTATGTATATTAATGTCCCATCTGCTAGGGACCTAATATTGATCCTTGTGGTACACCGTATTCATTACTTATATATTCAGACGTAGTATTATTAACCTGAGTACGCTGTACACGGTTACTTACGGCATAATTTGAACCCTTGTAATTCCCTACTTTGTCCACCATATACATACACATCATTTTTTTAATAAGATATCTCTATTAATTTATGGATATAAATATAAATTTGAAGCAATAAAATATTCAGCTTTTCCACTGTATACATATATAAAAAAAAAGACGGTTCTTTTATTTTTTTAAAATTTTATCCTTTTAATGTTAATGCATCAATATTTCAGTTTGTACTAAACGTTTACTGGTGTCACCCGGCATACGATACGGTACCGTTGCTGCCATATTTGTCAAAGCTTTAGCTCGTTGCCTCAAGTGTTGCAATTGCTGGAAATTATTTTATTTTATTTTGTTTTCAATTTTTCAAAATCAAAACTTACATTATCCCTTGTAGTGTCCAAGGCACCACCCTCTTTACCCTTGATGGCCTTGTACTGAACGTAAATGATGTCCATGGCGGCTAGCAAAATGTCTGGAAAAACTTTACACACCTCACCGCTTAAACGTTTGAAATTATTCAGACATTCATCCAAATCGCTCATGGACATTGGCACCAATTTGATATTGGCCAATACTTCCAAAGCCAATTGATACTTTTCCTCATGATAGTAATCAAAAAAGGATAACAAATCGTTTAAAAGAGTAAAGGTGGCAATAGTCTGAGGATCACAATCTGAACGGTTGCCGCGCAAACGCTCAATAAAGTCTGCAGCCGTAACGGCTAAACGTTCACGCAAAGAACCTTTTTTGGATGGCTGATGTACCACTTGACTCAACAGCATAGCTAGATAGCGTAAAGATTGACTCGGCATCTGCATGGGAAACATCATGTTGGAGGAAGAATTTATGAAGATTTGATGAATACCTACATTAGCCAAATCGTATAATTGAATGGCATCTTCAAATAAGCCCTTGCGTACTAGCTCCTCAGCCACCATGCCAGCGGCAGAATGGGTATCAAAATCCACACAATCGAATTGTTGAAAAAGTCCTCTGAACAAACATCAAAAATTATTGCAGATACTCTACCAAATCGAACACTTTGACATCCACTTACCCACTCGCTATGTTGGTGGGCATCATCTTTCCAAAGAGCAAATCGTAATCGCGACACTCAACGGCCAAATCGCTGACACACACCAAAAACAAATTGCGTCCTTCGGGATCTTTCAAGTTGCGCAAAAAGAAAAAGTACTGCAACGCCTCAGCGGGATCGGTAATTTCAAACTTTTTCACATACAACAACACGAGACGAGCAATGTTAAGGCGACGCATTGGCACTGGATCCTCAATATCTACTGAAACTGTAAGAAAAAGTTAGGATCAATTTTCTTTCACTCTTCAGGTACGGATAAGAAAACTGACGTAGCGGTTCTTTGACATTGCGCGGCCCTGCTATAAGAAACATTTCATTTAAAGCCAAGGCTATGTGCACAGCATGGGGGCGATACTTTTCAGAGCGGGAGAGAAACTCTAGGGCTGCTTCAAATTGTCCCGTTAAGGCCAACACTTGAAAATACAAATGCTCTTGCTCCTGAGCATTAAAATGCTTCTCGCCGTACTTCTCCAAGATCATGGTTTGCAGACCGGAATATGTCAGAGTTTCAGAGCCATCCGATGACTCGCTGCGTAATATAGATAATTGTATCCAAAGGAAATCATCTGTAGTTTTGGCCACCTCCAAATGTTGTTCATTAACATCACAACCAGCTACTATGCAATAGACCTGCAACGAACCACCAGCAGTTATAAAAATTTTGCTTTAAGAACCTCTCACACATACCGCCTTCTTATAAGGATCTGTACTATTTTTGATCTTATTGGAATAGTGCAATCTCAGTTGACCCTCTTGTTTGGAATTGATCTTATGTTCCGGTTTATTAATCTTATCTTCCAACACTTGTATAAAGTCCTCATGACCCGCTCTGGAAAGCCATCACTTTTAATAAAAACCTGAATTTAATTACTTTTTACATAATAATAAGTACCCTCCCATTTGGACACAGCGTAGGGCGGAACGTAAATCTCCGCAGCGTAAACAATAATAAACCATAGGCCATAACGGTTTGCCTTCAATGCTGGCATCTTGTAAACCGAAACTGTTGCCCTGATTGAAGGTAAGACCCACAAAGGCCGACACCAAATTGAAAATACTCGGTACACCGCCTCGTTCAGCTTCCCGTAAATTTTCACTTATAATTGTAGACATGTACAGCTTATAACGATTTTCCAAATACTTTTTAGCTTGATCAACGAATTGTGTTATTTGTGTACGGCTTTGCATGGGATCCTGGCTACGCGACACTGGCGTTACATCGACCATGTATTTCATAATTTCCCAAATCTCATTGATTTTGGCGTCATTAAAACTGAGCGCTGCCTTGGCAAATTTTTGCACCAAATTCGGTCTGAAAGCGCCTTTTATTACAATAACATTGTAATCGTACACTTCGCGGGCATAAGCCATTTCCTAAAATCAATTAAATTTCAATACAAAAACGTATCGAATATTATTCAGCAGCATACAATACGATTTAGGCACGTTCTGGGACCAAAGGTGTCATTGATGACAGTTTGTTCGGGCAATTTTTGTATGTCGATCCAATTTTGCGAGGGGCCCACCAAGGCGTTCATCAATTTCATTTTCTCTTCACGCCATTCCGCTTTAATGTTCTCCCATTTACGTTTTTCTGCTGTTTCAAAGGACTAAGCACCGAAAGCCCAACAAATGGTATAAAAGTGTTGCTTTGCAGTTAGCTACTTAGGGTTACTTACATTTTTGTGCACCTCCTCAATTATGGACAGTATAGCATTCTCTTTTTCATTTTTAAGGAAGCCCTGTATGTCTGTATCGGCGATGGGGTCTAACGGTTCAAATGTTTTACGGGCATCTAATGATTCTAATTTTTGCGTTATTTTTGGCAAATCTATACCCTTTGATCCCAACAATATGTGGCTAATGAATATAAATTACATTATTAAACAGATATCGCGATTTCTTTTTTTTTTTAAATTATATTACGCTTGTATATCTTGAGCTCCCGTTTGTGTGACACGAGAATGTAATTCCTTGGTAGCCAGCAGCACCTGCGATATAGTGCGTTCCACGCGTGGTAATTCTTCAGTATTTTGCGTTTCATTAGTAAGACGTTGGGCTTGTTGTAATAAACTATTGAAATCCATAATTATCCAATTAAAACTTTTACGAAATAATAGTTTTTTAAAGGTCTGAAGACAACAATTAGTAAAATGCCGGCAAAAGTCACATGATTTGATGGGTTGTAGTATTGTAAAACGCTCACATATTATTGCAGTGTTAATAAACGGTGTTTTATTTTCAAAATTCCTGCTAACTCTGCGCCAAAACATTAATCAATTGCAATAAAAAAAGAAAAAAGTTAAATTTATTATATTTATATTTATATAATTTTAACGAGTATTATGAGCATTATTAAGCTACTTGGGCTTCACATATATTTAATTTCAATTTTGTTTTAATGATGAGGGCGAGTTCGAAACCAGTCTAGATTCAACCCCTCCAGTCGCCAATTTTTCACATTGTGACGCGCAAACTCACACCACTGGTTTTGCGCTACACACTTGTGTGCTTTAAAATAAATCAGAACCCGGCATACGTCCTCCTACACCAAACATATTATTATTCTTTGAATTCCTTTTATTTATATAACAGTAAATGATGAAGGTTGAAATGTTTATATATTCCCGCTATTTGAATATTGCTATTTGCGTTGTTGCTATTATTTCTCTGTATCTCTGTATCCCGCGCCTAGATACCTTACAGTATTTATATTGTACGGCCTAGGTAGCGCCGTCATTGTTGTCTCTGTAACCATCGCCGTTCTTGTATCCTGTAATGCTTGCCACTTGAATCCAGTAACGTTTATCGCTCATCATTCTGCAACGCTCGCCGCTCTGTATGCTGTACCGCTTGCCGTTTGTATCCAGAAGCACTCATCATTCTGCAACGATCACCGCTGCTTTGTACCATTCGCCGTACTTGCACCGCTCACTCATCGTTTTGCAGTAACGCCGTGCCCCGCACCACAGGTCCAAAGATTTGAGACAAATAACATCCCGTCCTATAAATTTCTTTGTGAGGAACCTTGAACGCGCTGAGTTATACCCCAGCTACCACAAGAACTTCTTTACAACATTTTCAAATACATCATAACTACTTTCAATATAAAAGTCTGTATGAAATATTCATTCGAAAATATCAACAGATGTCTTCCTTTCCAAATGGAAATTGGATTTGTTTTTATATCAATAAGTAATTAAAGGCAATTATATATACGTATTACGCAACATATGTTTATTCAATGCCAACGCATTAAAATCAAGAAATACATAATTTACATGTTAACATAAATTAAAATCCAAATTTAATCATCATCTAAAGAGAATGAAAAATGCCCCCGTCGTGAAATATGCTGTTGTATAATATGTCTAAATTCACAGGTTTGGCAGCAGTAGCAATATTGAGTCTCAGCGTTCAAATATTGAGCTTTCTTTTCACACATATAACACCAACGAGTCCTTTTTATTTCAGCATTTTCCCTCATCATTTTCTTGTACACCTTCTTTAGTTGGCTCAACTTCTTTTTATTTTCACGAATTTTCTGCTGCGTCAAGTACATATTGGCCTTCCATAAATGGTGAATGACCATTAGTTCTCGAGTGCAATTGGTTATTAAGTTGTAAGTTTCTTTAAAAAGTTTCGGCATCTTCTTGTACGTTTGTACTTTTATTTTGTCTTTTTTGAATTTTTTCGACGATTTGCCAATTTTCATATTTATGGAGGAGAAAGTGATATGTTATGCAATTTTTAAACTCTATGAAACGAAAAATTCGGCAGTTTTTCAATTTGTGTTAAAATGTGATTTCAACGACTTTTAAATCTATGCCTACTAGATTTCTATTCCTACTGGATTTTTGTATTCTATACAGTGTTTTTATTCAGTTAAGTACTTTGGTTATCTATTTCATGATCATGACATTTTCTCAAACTTGAACATTAATTTTAAAACAATAAATAATTTTGTAATCATAAATAAAAACTATTAAACAAATTGTTTTTAAAATAAAAATAGGCAAAACTTGTGCCTGAAAGCGAAAAAGAAATTAATACTCACACTACTGAAACATGAGGCTTTAAAAATAGGAAAAATCGTGTAGTTGTCTCGCTTGCTCAGATATTTTTTATATTCTTTGCCTCATAATAATCTGTAATTTCATATCCGTGTCAATGACAGCGTTTAGACATTTACTTCAACTTATTCTCTCTTTCATCCTGAGAATCCTGTGAGACTTTTAGTTAAGAGTTTCCAAATTCAAATTCGAGCACAACCTAACTTTGCTTTAAAATGAAATAAAATTTCTGCGCAACTCTTCAGTTTATATATATATGTGAGATAGGAAATATTTTCACTTGAATTGTAAAATTTTCTGCTTTGCTAGGAAGAAAATTCTAAATGATATAAAAATGTTTAAAGAATTGAAAAATGTTATTATAATATAAATTATAAAGTGAATCTAAATAAAAATGAATTGAAACAATTGAAAAATATATACATTGTTTGTGGGCATCGACATTAAGTAAAGAAATGTTTGGATTAATTAATCCCATCACATATGCAGAAAATTTTTATAATGTATACACGTTAAACTCCAGAAGGTAATGCTTTAAATGCTTTATATAAATACTTTGCCGTAATATGTTTCAAAAGAAAAGAAATTGTGAAATTGTCCAAAATTTGAAAAGGGAAAAACCTAACCCGGCTGATATTGATTTTTCCCATAAATTCCGATATTTTGGGAGAGCGAGAGATATGTTGTGTTAATTTTCTCTGAGAGCAAACAATAACCACCTACGAGCACACACCAGACAAACACCTGTTTCTAATTTATGAACAGCTTTTATTTACATTTTGTTTGCCGGTTTATTTATATGATGTTGTGTCACTGACCTTTTCGTAGTAAGAAAATAATACGATTTGCTACTATTTGTCTTCTTCTTGAAATATTAACAAAATAAACTTGTTGGATCTCTATAAATCAGCTGTTTATAATATTTTCTTTTTTTTGTGCAGAAAATCTCAAAATGATCGTAAATTTCATGCAAAGTTAAAAAGTAAAGATAAAAAATATGCAGTTGCGGGGGTGGAGGGTAATATTGATCATCGTATTGCTAACCCCTTAGATCCACCGTTAATTAAAGAACAACTGTTATTATGTCCAGCGTTTCCGGTGGCTCACATAGTATTACAACCCAATGCTTCACAGTTTGCCATATATTCGGTAATAAGATCAACGGTTTTGGAAGCGGACACACGACGTTTACTATTTTACGACATAAAGCATCTACCGGCCACCACTTCTTGTTGCTCCCAATGTGTGTGTGTGATTGGTGGTCAGGGGGAATGCTCTTGCCATGCAATCTCCACACACACTTTGTCAACAACAACCGGTGGGGGCGGTGGCAGTGGTGTTCGGTGTGGTGTAAATGAAAAACGTGCTGGACGAGATTCAGCTAATAGTGATGCAGATTCAGAAACTGAAGAATGTAGCGAAAAAGATGTTAAATCAATAGTTGTACCGCTTATAGTGGGGGCTGGGCTGCGCAGTCTGTTTGAATTGATATCAGAGGCGCGGCACATACAACCGATGCTTTGCTCAAAAGCTTTAAAAGCTCTGTTGGATGTGATACAGGGGCAAGAGCCAGAATCATTTAAACAGGAGCCAGAAGATCTGATAAATGCTTTATACGATTTATTGCTAGACTTGACTACAATGCCTTCGACAACGGCAGCAGAGGGCGATTGGTCGGCTATGGCATGTTCAGCATTGGTAGGCTTGTGTATAGCGCGCGGAGATACTGGTCAAATGCTAAAGGCTATAGCAGCCATGTTAATGGCACCGCGACAATTGTCATCCCAACGCATGCAAATGCCAGCTGTTCTGAATATGTTGCAGCGTACAGTGATTAGTGCAGCTTTAGGTAAACCAGCATGTCCCGATTTTTATAAAAAGGGCATACCACAAAATTCTCTGGTGGATCAGGTAATGTTGGTAATTTCTAATTTTATGCCGTTACTATTGATTTCACCTGCAACCCATTACAGTTTTGCGTTAAGGCTCCATTGGGAAGCATTTGTAGTAAAGCAGCGTTGGCGTCCGATGGCACTCATCTCTATTTGCTATTGGGTGGTGGTCTATACAAAATTGGCACCGGCTATAATAGTTCATACAAGGGTCACGTGTATAAGCAAAATGATGATTTTACTAAAGAGAAGACAGGCTGGTTGGGCTATAGTGGCGGCCAATTATACTATCGTCGCAAGTCCAAACGTAATGGTGATCATTTGCATCTGGTTAACACCGATACACTGACCATAAAAAGCATGAATCCGGTAAACATGCTGCCCATTAAGGATGGTTTCAATTATACCCTGTTTACCGATGAGTCTACTTTGAATGCCATTTGTACTAATCGTGATGTAAGTTTAAGTCGATCTAGACATGTCGTCTGTAAGTCCGTACGTTCGTGTAGTGCGTAATATGTATATACACGCCCACCATTTGTAAAGGAAGTTATTTAAAATGTGGCTCAAGCCAAATCTAGTTTACTTCCTTTTTATTATAATTATTATTTTTTTTACAGGACATCTTGGTGGTGAGACGTCTAAATATTTCCACGCAGAAAGGGGAGAGCGATGATTTGGGTACAGCCAATGAATTACCTTTGCAGTTGTCCCGCAAAAGATTTCGTACTCTGGGTTATGCTGTCTTCGAGGAGGAGGTCTTGAATCAAAATCAAATTCTAAAAATTCAATCTTCGTATAATAATTTTGAACCGAAAATATTACATGAAGTGCAAGAGATCGGCTGCGGCAAAGAGTTTGGTTTGGTGTGTGCCACCAATGGCAAAGTGTATTATTATGGGAAGTCAGCTGCTTTAGGATTAAAATCGATTGGTCGCACTCCCATTATGAAACTTACTGAACTGATTATTTCAAAAATGTCCAGAGTGGTGCATGTTTGTGTGGGTCATGATGGCATACATGCTTTACTCGTCAACGATGACGGTTCTGTGTACTTTACGGGGACTGCGCGTCGGGGTGAGGATGGCGATGTATCGAAAAATCGACGCCAACCCAAAGCGATGAAACCGAAAAAAATGATAAAAATAGAAAATCATTTTATTGTACAGGCAGCCTGCAATAATGGCACTTCAGCTTTTGTCACGAAATCGGGTAAATTGATTATGTTTGGTAAGGATACAATGCACTGTGATGGCCAAGGGCTGGTAAGCGATTTCACTGATCAGCATATACAGAAAGTGGCCCTGGGTAAAGCTCACTGTGTGGCAGTAAATGCTAAAGGTCAGGTGTTTACATTCGGTCTTAACAATAAGGGACAGTGTGGTCATGTGTTTGGTAAAGGCAAAGATTCTGGCGGCATTATTACTACACATGCTACAGATGCTAAGACTCAGGCTTTGATGAAAAAGCTAAAATTTGATTTCTCCAACCTGTGCGATTATGATGATCACAATGTGGTGCAGGGTCAGTGCCGGGTTTGTGTGTTATGTAAAGAGTGCACCGGCTACAATGTGTCCTGTGTAGCTTTAAATGTGCCCTTGGAAGGTCGTGTGTCTGGAGCGTAAGTTGGAATTATTTACTGTAAAAGAACATTGTCTACTTTTATACGAAATATGATGCCACACATTCCTTTATATACAAATGAATTCAGTGTCAAAATTTGAATCGATTTAATCATGATCCACTGTTTGTTTATGTAAATTTGTGCAAATACCTCAATCACCGTCAATTATATCGATCGATCCAGAATCATCTTCTTTCACTTTCACTATTCAGAATCACTTTTTTTATCAATGTAAGCATTCCCTCTGTCTGTCAATCTGTCCGTTTGTGTTAATTTGTGCTTAAGCTACCGATCACACTTTTTAAGATTATCCAATAAAATTTATTTCAGAGACATGTTTTAACCTGAAGAGGAACCTTATTGAAAATGGAACGATTTGAACCATTTTTAGTACACCTGAAATAGGCTTTTATATGACGAAAATTCGTATTTCTAAATATTTTTTGACAAAAGTTTGGATCCGATCGGATAATTTTGAAAACCTTTTTCACGTAGTGACTTATAAAGCAATTCAATGGATTTATGAAACCAAATGGTGTCGGGTAGAGTAAATGGTTGCTTATACGCGACTTTAACATTTTCGCTTGTTTACTATTCCTGCAGAGCTTGTGCTTGTGGTCACGGTGATGCTGGTTGCTCCAAATGTGGTTTGTGTATATCTTGTATAGCCGTCCAAGAAGCTGAAAATGGTTAGTATTTTTTGTCTTTTCTCAAACTTGAATCTCATTAGTGGGATACAGTTTCAGATGCCAAAGATGCCAATAAACAACTGAATCGTCAACGTTCCAAAACTTTAATTGTTCGACGTAAGGATAAAAAGACATGTGATGACTCTAGTATACATACTGAAGATAACCCCCCTCGAGTTGCTCCCCTGCCTCCTCAGTTATTACAAATACCTTCCAGTTCTCCGGTAGTACAAGTAGCTTGTGGTTTACACCATACCGTTCTACTGACAGTGTCGGGTGAAGTGTTCACTTTCGGTAGTAATCAGTTTGGACAATTGGGAACGGGTGATCTGCAACCGGTTATTGGACCCATACGTGTCAATGTCTCGGGTCATGCTTGCCCAGTGCCAGTACGTCAAGTGGCAGCTGGTAGTAATCATACTGTTCTCTTAACCTACAAGGGTCTGGTCTATACGTTTGGTAATTATCAAAAAGGTCAACTGGGTCGTTTGCCCCATGATGGGCAAAGCAAACATAATAGTGGTGGTGGTGAATCGAACAATCAAGGTGGAGAGGGGTTGGGACTATCTTCAAGGGCAGCGGAATCTTCTACCGTGGCTCAACTATTAGCCCAGCGGCAAAAGATTCTCTGGCATTGTACACCAGGAACCGTTTTGTAAGTTATTTTTCTTTTTTTGCTACAGTTATAGTTTTATGAATTTTGTTTTCTTTATTTTAGCGGTATTGGTCCCAGTTTTGGTAAAAAGGCCATTTGGATTGGCGCTAGCGGTGATCAGACTTTTATAAAAATCGATGAATCTCTAATTACTGCACAAATGTTATCGAAAATAAATGTTATTGCAAACAAGAAAACCATTTGTAAGTGTGAACGAAATAAATCGATTTTGTTATTCCTTCAATTGCGTATAAATTCCAGTAATGATTCCTACGGTGCCGTTGAATTTTCAAACAATTTCAATTAACCGGCGCGATGGCAGCTGCACAGCTTACTATAATAATCAAGTGGACTTTTCTAAAATGGATCAAGTGACTGACAAACCGAAAACTATGCCTGAAGTTAATCAAAATATCGATGACAATATGATGTCAGTGGTAGCGGGCTCCTCATCAACAATTAACGAACAAATGTCGCGCAGTATGCACGAGGCTAGGAATCAATTATTCGATTTACAAGACAATCAACGTCACAACAATGTAGCTCCAGTTCAACGTGGTCAACGCGGTAAAGAACGGGGCCGTGATGTGGTTAATGCAGAGTCAATTATAAGTGAGAAATCTGGTTCAAAATTAGCCTTTGCCATGGACCCATTATATGATGTGTTGTGGGTTTACGATGGTAACAACAAAAAAGTCTTGTGCTACAATGTATTGGCGAGTGAAATTAACGTTACAAGTCAGGTAGCTGGAATAATTTTTTTTAGTGATGTAAAATTATATAATATAATTTCTTAATATATAATTTTTTTTTCGCTTAATTTTACATTTAGAACTCTTCACATTATCAAGTATTGTTGGCGCCAGAATTATCTCTACCCTGTAAACTGGAATGTCGTGTGTCGCGTTTACAGACTTCCTTAAATTTGTTGGTGTGTTTGGATATTCTCACTTCTGCCCAAGATGTTATGTAAGTAAACAAGTAAAAATTTAGCACACTACATCATTTACTTTCACATATGAATATTTAGTGAATCGCTTTATAATTCTCTTCGAGAAATATCCTTATGTGGCAACGGGTTCTAAAAATGATACGATCGGTTTCAAATTTTTTACAATCAATTATTAAGCTATTTAACTATGATTCACCAAATTTTAGCAAAAAATATTAAAAGACTTTTATTACAATAGATCGCCACATGGGGAGAGGTTCTAAAAATAGTCCAATTAGGTTCATTTTTAATAGGAGTAATAGTAAAGGTTTAAAACATATCTTTGCATCAAATTTCATCGAAATATCTTAAAAAATGTGACAAATTTGAATTGACAAACAGACGGACGGATAGACATGGTTAAATTGATTCATATTTTGATTAGGAATCTATCGGTGAGTGTGGCATTTTAGGAGCTACAAACATACGCACAAATTGGCTACAAGTGCTGCAGGGTATAAAAATATATTTGGTTTACACCAGCTCTTAGAAGCTCACCACCTCAGTACTTTAGAATCACTTTTATTATTTTTCATATTTACAGACCTTCTTGTTTTGAGGATATTACTCCCAAACAAGAAAATCAAAGCAAAGACACCAAAGACAATCAATATCAAGCAATAAATCGTTTCGATAATTTCGGTGGTGGTTGGGGTTATTCCGGACATAGTGTAGAGGCTATACGCTTCTCTGTTGATACCGATATCATCATCTGTAAGTCAAAGCTACATTGAAATGAAAATTATTGATTTTTAAATGAAATAAATTCTGTATATAGATGGTTTCGGTATGTTTGGTGGTCGCGGTGAATATTCGTGTAAACTTAGAGTACACGATTTGGGTGCAGAGGGTGGTGATTATGAAAAAGAAGGTGTACTTCTTAGTGAGACGCAAGAGGTGCCTTTCGAATGTCCGGCGCGCAGTATCTACCATATTTTATTACCGAAACCTGTGACCATTATGGCGGGACGTTGGTATTTGGTGTCGGCTCGTATAGCTGGACCATCATCTGATTGCGGGTCTTGCGGTCAAGCTAGCCTTACTACAGAAGATCAAGTGATATTTACATTTAAATCCTCGAAAAAGGCCAACAATGGTACCGATGTCAATTCGGGGCAAATACCAGCCATTCTTTATCGTCTTATAACGCTAGAATCGAAACAGCCAACAGTCACCGTGGATGTAGATCCCGTAAAACGTGTAACCAATGAGTTTGCTAATAATGTCACGAAAGAATGTTTTGAGAGTTTAGTGCTATTGCTGAATTGGTCTTGGGAGGCTTTCAAAGGCCACTTGCGAGAGCAGAGAGACATGTCAGATCAGCTGCAAGTTAAGCAATCATTACAATATCTAAGACATGTCAACAAGTGCTGTTTACGGCTGCTAAGAAAGTATACCAACGAGATATATCCAGAATATGGTTTTGGGGTAGAAGACATGATTGGAGAAGGTCAAAGAAAGGGCAAAAATGAGAAAGATTCAATGAAACCGCCCCATAAATCGGGCTCATCACAATTTTATACGAACGTTAAAAACCATAACGATATGATTGGTGTGGGTCAGCAAGGAAATGTTATGCGAAAACCGAATATGGAGAATATCCAATTGGCGGAATGTATTGGTAATGTAAGAGCCATGTTGATTGGTATCTTTTGTGATGATATCTTCCAAGATATCTGGAGTGATGAGGCCTTCGCTATGGCTTTGGACATCTTGAATGAATGCCACATAAGTTTCGTGAACTGTTTTGGAGTTTTTTATCCCACCTCCACCTTAAAATGGAATTGTTTATGTGATTCTCTTTCGGAAATGGACAAAGTGAGTGAATGTTGTGTAATTGTTTTTTTTTTTTCACAGACTCAGAGGAAGCCTAATTTGTGTCGGTTTTTATTTTTTTTAAAGATCGGTACTCAGGAGAAGTATTCTATAAATGAATGATATCTTGTCGATCTTACCCTCCAGATATAGAATGTAGAATCTAGAAGAAAAGAAAAGTTTTGAAAAACACCCGAATCACTCTATGCACAGATTCGACTATTGTGTCCGTATGTCCATTTGTTGTTTTGCGCCCTCAAATGTGAGACATTGAGCTGAAATTTTGTACAGACACTTGTAGTTTCTGTATACAGATCGTTATTTAAATTGGGCAAAATCGATCAAAAAGCCACCCCCACCATAGCCCACAAAATTTATATATATATCTGCCCCAAAAATTTATCTATAAAGTTGGAATTTGGTACACTTATAAGACCATCCATCAATGTGCCATGTGTTCGGGGTAAAACTCAACTTTCAATTTCAATTCGTAAAGCAGACACTATTAAAAAGCGTAAATTTATTAACTTGCCACCCCCACTGTTTCTCTTACCATGTAAAGGTTTTGTTACTGCTTTTATATTTTTAGCAGGGTACATTGCATTCCCGCTTGCTAAGTGCTATTTTGGCTGGCCTTTGCTCACCAACAGTGAAATTACGCTCCACGTTCGCTTTGCTCGGCCATAACGGTGAACGTCAGTCCATCATAAGTCCAAGTGACAATTCCGGTTTACCAATGCTCTCTTCGACAGATTCGCATCAGTATCCAATATTGGTGGAACAAATGATTTATCGCACGCAACAGGAGAAAAGTGATTTTCTTAGTAATACATGGACTTTTAAAGATATATTGATGCGTTTATTGAACATTATGGCCAATCCTATACGTGACAAAATTGAGAGTGTGTATAGCCGGAATACCCATTGTAATTATTCAACGGGTAGTTATGGTAGCAAAAGTTTCAATCAGGGTCTCACCGATAATTGTTGCAACTTGTTGGCCAGAGTGTTGGCTGAGATTGTCTATCAAATGGCGCTGGGAGATGTTAGTAAACCTTTTCTGCTGTTCTGCATTTATGATGTAATAATAATTTTTACTTTTACGTAGTACGATAAAATGTTTATACCACCGCGCAGTTTACATTCATCGGGATCGCGATTTTCACGCTGTGATCAACGACGCACCTGGAGTACGGGAAATTTTGGTCCAGATGCGATTGCTTTCACTGTAGATCGTTGCGGTATAGCTATAGCCGGTGCTATGGTTTATTCCGGTTCGGGAAGCTATGAATACCAATTGGATTTGCTGTTCGACAATAGTGGGACGGAACAGACGCTTCAACAGCAACAACAACAACAGCCTCAGCATAAATGGGAAACATTAGAATCCATAACAGGCACTTATGATCAGAGTCTGGTCCACAATCGTATGGCGGACATTAAATTCGAAAGATCCGTACTCATCAAAGTTAGTATTAGAAGAGGTTGAGAAGTAAAGTGTTTGTATGTAAAATTGTAACAAAAAATTCTAGGAAAATACCCGTTACGCGTTGAGATTGTGTTCGCAAGGAGCTCGAACTTGTTCGGGAGATGGGGGAATGCCATCGGTACGAGGCCCTTGTGGTACAATTTTTCATTTTTATGCTTGCGATTTAAGCTTTAATGGTACTAATGCTCAACGTGGCCAGATTCCGTGCATTTTATATTATAGTACGCCGCTCAATCAAGAAAATAATTATTTACCTGGATCAGCTGGCTTAACCGGTTTAACGGATACCAGTGACAGTGGCGGTGGTGTTGGCATTTCCACCACCGAACTAACCATGCGAGATACAGCTTTACAAATAATAACAGATATTAATAAAAAATGTTCCGAATTGTTGATACTGGCGCGCAATACTTTGGCCGCCTCTTTGTCACCATCGGATAACTCTTCCAATAATTCACCCACAATGGACTCTGAACGTAATATAACACCCATTGAAGAGCATATGGATATAAATTGGGCGAATAATTCCCGCACTTCGGCTCTACCTGCCGAAAGTGGAGGCGGCCTGTCGTCGGCACGGGATCTATCCAAACGTTTAGAGTCCTTTTCGAAGGGTATTATTGAAACATTGAAATTCGAAAAACGTTCCACCAATCCGTTCGAAATGGAAATTGAAATTGGTGCTACCGAAATTCACCCGAAAGATTTAATAATAGAAGAAAATGCTTCTGTACAGGAACTTAATCAGATTACGAAATTCAATGGCAATGAACGAGTGGCAGCCGAAGCAGTAGAAAGTTATACTTTAAGTTCACAATACAATGTCATGGGTGGCAGGGTGACGAGAGACTCTAATGAGACGCCAGCTCAAATGACGGTTGCACAAATTCTGGAAATATTCAATTTAAGATCATCCAATTTATTTCATACATTATTACCGCTAGTTTATGCTCATATTGCCAATCTGGCCTGCAGTGATGCTAAGGTTGGAGATTGTTAAATCTTTTTAAATGTTAACAAATTCATTTTAATTCCTTTTAGAGTTCTGTACATATATTGGGTTTAATTAAGGACATTTTGCCACATGTGGTGGCTTTAAATCAATTACATATCACCAAAGAATTGGATACAGATAATCCGATTTCATCGTTAGTGCCGAATTTAAAGAAACTTCAGCTTAATGAAGGCGATGACAAAAAGTTAAAAACACCTAATGAGTTCTGCGGCAGCGGTGGTGGTGGTGGTACATCAGGCAACGAATTACCCACCACCAGCAATCATTATTGCATTGTGGAATGTGAACATCCCTATCGTAGTGCCAGTGTCCACTGCTACCGTGTAGAATTTCCAGCTTGTGTCCAATGGTTGACGATTGAATTTGATGGACAATGTGGTACCGCTCAACTGGAAGATTGTTTATTGGTCTCAATACCTTTACGACCATTGAAAAGTAGCTATAAGCCCTGCCACACTCATGATGATTTTTGTGACATTTTAGATAATAACATAAAATTGAGTAAAGTCAATGGTAAGCATGCTACTTTGTTGACAGCGTGTTATCCACTTCCTACTTGGGGTGATTTACAAGCCAAAACAGATCCCGATTGGATAGTTGTGAAAAAATTTAACACGTAAGTTGAACTGTACTTGAATTGGATCGTTGATTAAATAATAATTTTATACCTTACACCATGTGTGGTAAAAGATATGTTAAGTTTTGTGCAGATGTTGTAACTTCTGAATAAATTTAATCATATCCGTCGGTCCATCTGTCTTTTTTTGTAAATTTATGCTTAAGCTACAGATAGCATATTTTAAGATATTTCAATGAAATTTGGTTTAGAGGCACATATTCAAACAAAGAGAAGCTCTATTGAAAATGAATTGTATGAGATCATTTTTAGAACCTCTCCCCATAAACGATCTATTATAAAGAAAGTCTTTATGTGGAAAAAATTGGAATTCTTAATATTTTTGATCAAACATGCTGAAAAATAGTGCATCAGTTGAGTGTAAGAAATTTGGACCCGATTGGACCATTTTTAGAACCATTTCCCATATAACGATATTTCACCCAAACCTAGACGCAAATGCATTATTTGTGGAACTAAATGTTGTAAGGTATGAAATGGTCAAGCTTGCCCGATTATAATATTTTCACTTTTTTTAAAGACCTTCTAATTGGTTGCAAAGTGTAATGATTTTGCCGGGCAATTGTGTGGAATTCACTTTAGAAACATCATCACATTATGCTCAAGATCCTCATGTCAATCGTTATGGCTTCAAATGTTTGGTGGTGGGTTATGATAATCCTTTTTTGGTAAATGTTATATCTACCTGATGTTAAACAAAGAGATTATAAACGATTTTTTTTTAATACTTTTTTGAATACCCAGTTAAATGATGGCAACACGTCTTTGATGCGTATTGAACAAGAATTAGCATATTTGGGTGGGATGTGCAGCGCCAATCTAATGAAAAAGAATCTAAGCTTACCAGGTAAAGTTTTTTTTTTCTGTGAAAATTTCATTTTACTTATTACTATTATTATAACTACTTATAGATGATAAAGATGTTGAGGATTTGACAAGCATTAGTGAAACGATAAGTTCACATTTTGCTTTGTTATCGAAAGGTTTGGCCCTAAGCGAAGCCGAGTTAAGTATACATCAAGCGTTGGAATCATATTTACCAATAGGGTAAGTTTATTAATTATGGCATATAATACATATATACACAGATATACACACAACACACGATTTACATATTTTATAAGCGTAACTGAAATTTTTAATTTTATTTGATGGGCATCCTATATTAATATTTGGTGTAATATTTTTCTGCCTGCCTCTCTTCATAGTAAATATAAAACGTTTTCAGCAGATTACAAATCAGTCTTTAGTAGGCCAGCATTTTCAATTTGATAGACTATTTGAGTTTCTTTATAGGTACGCGGTTCTGGTTGTACAATATCCATTTTTAACCGCTTACGTTTCTTTCTTTGACCATACCACACCAAACAGCTAATTATAATTATAATAATGACTATGCCAGTACCGCTCAGCAGTATAAAAAGCCAATAAGATTTCGTTTGACAATTTAATTCTATGAATTTTCTTAAAGCTATAAAACTATTGGCATTATGATGAGGATAGAAGAAGATAAAATCTTGGTAAAGTTGAAAGAAAGTTGATTTTGGTTGATGCGGTTTTTGTGTCGTATCTACATCAAAACACTCAAAATGATTTTCATATTGTAGTTGCTTAATGGTAAGAGATAATTCCTTGCGAAAGACCAGAGGTTGCACTTCAGATGGAAAATGTACTGTATTGTTAATAAAACGCAATTCTAAAAACTCACTAGCCACATAATCGCGATGTACGGTGATGCCTAAAGAAGCGCCATTAATGTCATTGTTCCTTAGTATATAAAAATCAAAAGCAAACCTCGAAATGCTATTTCACTGGTATTACCAAAATGATTACCGCGTATAATTATGCTCTCCTTAATGAACACTTCCAACCATTCACCATCCACAGCTTGAAAATTGTTTTCAATTAGCATGAATTTGGAGATCACTGAAAAAATATATTTTTGGTTTATTTCAAATTTTAAAGACAACTTTAACATGATTATAGAGTACTTACTTTTAAATGAGAATGCTTTCGAATGCATCTCGGGAAATTGTACTTTCTGTATATTCAAAATATTCTGCACTTCCACCTCATAGAAGGCCTTAGACGGCAAATTACTTAAAAAGGTGCAATTTTTTATATCAATTTGTTCAACTATAAATTTTTTAAAAGCCTAAAAAGAGAAATTTTTCAAAAGTATTTAATCATTAATTATTATAATTAAAACTAAATATAAAACTTGTAGAGAACAGCTTTTATTTTAATTACTAAAAGTTTTTTCATTTGATACTAATATTGAATAGAGAATGAATGAAAGTAATTTGGAATGTGTGGGCGGCCGTCGTATTGCATGTAGTAAAGAATCACTCATCTCATCATATTCTACTTGCTAAAATCTTTCACTTCAAATGCATATTACATACATTGGAAACAAAATTGAGAATCCGCTATTTTGAGTATAATGTACCGAAATTTAGCTTATTGCTAAATTGCTTCGGCTCTTTAAGCCCTTATATTGGATTTAGTAGAAAGTCACTTAACTTATTGCAATTTACATTCAATCCCTTTCATATCCCTTACATTGAGAAGAAATCGAAATACGTCCTTTTATTTTATACTCATGTTATATGGATTAGAAAGAAATTCACAATTGACCTTCTTACAGGGGTCACCCATATTAACTTTAGCATAGTGCCACTTTAGTCAACGTATTGAATTTTTCAAGCTTTTTTTAAGTGATATCCAGGTTCACCATTTTATACCGGCCGCCATTTTGTCTATTTTGCATTATTTATTATCTAAATCAAAATCAATTGCAACGTTTGTTAATTAGCAAAGCAAGTTTAAATAACGTGCTTTTAAAATAATTTAATAGTGTGGATTATTAACTACGTTTGAATGAATTCAAATCTTGGGTACTGCGATTAATAATGGTGGGTAAAAAATGTATAAAAATTACTTGGGATTCAATACGATTGATCGTAATATTTTCCATTTTGAGCAGTAATGCATGATCTCTGAGAATTGTAAAACCAAAAGGATTTATAGCATTTATATAACCATGAGTGAAGCTGATCTCCTCAATTACACCACTTATCGAATGAGAATCTATTAAAGTAATGTTAACCTGAAATTATAAATGATTTATTACACACATATTATAAAGCAAGTAAGTTAAGAAAATGTACGTAGTGGGCTTTTCAATAGAAACATAACAATATTGTATTTGAATAAAAAAACACTCTTGCACGTTTTTCATGATCCGTCAATGGGAGGGCGTCAGCGAAGGTTAAAACTTTTATTATGTTGAAGTGGAAATTATATATTTATTAATACGGCAATTCTGATTTAAGATTTAAGTAAATTTAAGATTGCTTATCCAATTTTTGGTCGGGTTTAATCATTTTTAATTTAATGGTTTTATCAGTAAGCAAAATATGCCATGATTATGACAAGACAACAACGTTAGAGGAGCTCAGGGACAATATCAAACATGAAATTGCCGATATTCCGACCGATACGTATGAAGTTATGTGTTATGGAATATTGGCTTCAAAGAATCGACTGCTGCAAATGCGATCAGCATTAGTCATATGAATAAGATCTAAATTCCACAGTTAATTGTAACATGTATACTTTACTTGAAATAAATTTCAGTCCAATATCTCAATTATTGTGTATTTTATTTAAATACATAAATTGTTGTGTCCTTATTGAAAACATTTCCCTTTATTCTCACCTCTTCGAATGCTAGTATTAACGGTGTATTGCTGGCATATAATGGATAAGCCAAAGAATATTTATTTAATATTAAATTGTGTACAGATTTGAAAGTGATTTTGCGCAAACCCTGCAAATCCTTTAAAACATTGGCATTTACTGTTAACGATTGACAATTAACAACCTCCAGCTGATAAACAGATCCTAGTAGAGGGGGTAATAGAAATTCCTCATGAAAAAATAAATGAAAAAAAATTAATTTTCAAAAATTCTTTTTTTGTTTTTAGAATAGACAATTAATACCTGATTTATAACGGTGTTGTGACCACAATCACAGGTATATTTGGCATCGTGAGCTATACAGCTAACATTTTGTATTAACGGGAGGGGGTGATACGTTTTATAGCCTCTGGTATTTGGATAATCACCCCTTACCCCAGCCTGACTATTACTATCCACCAACAATACTATTATGCTTACGATTAGATATGTTGTAATAGTAATTACTTGTTCCCCACATTGGTTGGCACATATTAATAATGAACCTTTGGGCATTTTTTTTACATTATTTATGTAACAATTACATTTTTCATGTATGCGTTCAATATATTAAGTCTAGTTTAACGTTTACTATTATGTGAATAATCTGTAAATATTTGTTAAGCATTAAAAATCGGTTTTTCTCTGAATTGAGTGTTATTTGATGCCTGGTGTACGTGTTCATGGCAGTAGCCAACAGCTAATGCCACCGTAACCAGACACAAACATATTAGTGTACGTTTGTGTGTTAATTTCTTGATTAATTTATATGATACCATACCATACCACCACTTCACTAAAAGAGTGAAAAACCGTTTTGTTGCTACATACCCCGACACATACGTTAATGCTTAAGTGCAACTATAATTTGTACGTGCATTGTTTATACTCTCTATAATGAAACTTACTATGTCAACTACTACGTTTCACGTGTAACATAAAGTTTTATGTATTTCGAAACATTGTTTACGTGAACTATGTCCGTAGGTCTGTCGTTTATTTATACAGTCTTGATCACACCATATAATGTCCTTGTACTTTTTGTAAACCTAAATGTTTATTAAAATAGAACAAAATCATATACTTGACACACTTTTAATCCTTTTATATCATATAATTCTATCAAGCTGCAGGGTATTCAATGTTTGATCTAAGCCATGTATAGTTTCTTATTAAAAAATTTTGTTTATCTTATCGGGTTGGTTCGATGGGCGGTGTGTGAGTGTGTGTTTGTTTTTGTATTCTTTATGTCTATCTAATAGTAGATAACAAATGCTTGTCAGTGTTTACGAAATTAACTCATTCATTATGAATCAGTCTGATCTCTCGACAATATTCATATATTTTATATAAACAGCTAAACAAATAGTGACCATGTGTTATTTGTTATATGGTACCATAACAAACTTGCCATAAATTGAAGGTAATTGTATGGCGTTGCTGGAAGAAAGTATTATATTTGTGTATCCTTAAATTAAACCACTCAATGCTTTACTTAAGCAATATATTGAAACGCTATGTTTTCTGTTTATATTGAAATTGATAAAAAAAAGGAATTAATCAATATTTTTTATTTATTATAATATCTAAATAAAGCTGCTCTTTTTATTTATATATTGAAGTAAATATTTATCTAATTAAATATAATATTTACATTGTATTAGATGGAGGGGTATACTAATTTTGTCATTTCATTTTCAACACTTAGTCGGAAGCGTCAGAGACTTATTCTTGATCAAAAACGGAATCGATCTATACATGTCTGTCCGTATGTCCATGTATGTGTCTGTTGTTGATACTCTCATAGACGTAAATTTTGTACATAATTTCTGCAAGCAGATACCTATTTAAATTGGATGAAATCGTTTAAGAGACACGCCCACAATCTCAAAAATTCTATTTATATGCCCAATTAAATTTAGTATACACATTTATAATTATTCCATTCATCGATATGCCAAAAATAGGCGTGGTCGCATTATATTCACGCCCACAATCAATAAAAATCTATATATCTGTCATGAGCCATTAAGTGGAAATTTGGTACACGTATTCCCTTAATATGCAGAAAATAGGCATGGTCGCATAACATATACGCCCACTATTTACAAAACTTTATATATCTATGAGAAAAATTGACCTATGAAGGTGGGATTTCGTACATTTTTTTATAAATATCATTTCATCAAAAATGGCCGTGGTCGAATAACACACTCTCTCACAATTTACATAAAGCCGTGCTCAGCTTAAAACTCGCCGTTTAAGAGGATATGTAATAAATATACTATCAAAGGGAGTTATCATATACCTACCACACGCACTGTTTCTATATAGAGATGAAGGGTTTTTAAGATTGTTTTTAAGATACTTGGCCAAATTTAGTTTTTTTTTACATGTTTTTGAATTGATTTGATTGAAGTTTTTGTCATTCATTAAGTTGGCAAACTTTTTAAAATACTCGTTGAATGCATAATTATTACATCATGGTGTCTGTTATTTAATTTATTATTATAAAATATACATATACACTAAACAACCTTTTGTTACAAAACAGTGGAGTTTCGGTGGAGAGTGAGTTTGTAAACAAAGGTTAACTTTTTATACTCTCGCCATAAGATGAGAAATATGCTAAATTTTTTGTGCTGTTTGCAACATACATAAGGAGGCCTCAAAGACCTTTTATTGATTAATATCACTAGAAAGGACTGAGTTTGATATTGAGCTCAAAAGACATTCTTGGTTCTTAGTAGAAATAGATTGTTTGGGATTATACATACGCTGTCAAAAATAAAGTAGCAAAATTGAAATTCGCTACACATACATATTTGTATCAAGAATATATGTGTGTATGTATACACTTGGCTAGGTGTCCGACGCAATCTTTTGGGTGCGAACTTATTATATCCCCGTTCCCTAATCACTACGGTAGAGCGTATAAAAAATATTATTAAACGTTTATGGATGATTTAATTTGATTCACATTTTAGTAATTTATGCACGTATTCTCTTTTTTTTCGCATCTTTGTTTTCCAGTGACTGTTAAAATAATTGAAAGAAATAAGAAAACTAATTTTGGCTTTGCATAAATCTTATCTATCTACAATTTTGGGCGTGACAGGTACATGAATACGCCCTCTAATAGTGTATTTATTACGTATCAGCTTGAAAGTCGAGTCGGACGTACATGTCTACATTGACTCAGTTTTTGATGCTGATCTCTGGATATTCTGATATATGTATATACTTTGTAGGATCTCTGACGCCTCCTTGTGAATGTTACAAACGGAATGACAAACTTATTGTATCCCCTATCTTAAGTGGAAGGTATAAAAATATAATCAAATAAATTTTTTTAAGCGAAATATTTACAAAGATTAATTGAGCGTGTTATAGGACGACATCTCGAATTCATATATTCGCATAATTTTTAAGTTAATTAATCATTTCCGTTACTCGACTCGCCAATCTTTCCTTAACTAGCACTTAAACTGTTAAGTGTTGTTTGTGTTAAAGTTAAATCTTGTGTGTCCGTCGGTCCGCCATTCGTGTTGTTGACTTGATTTAATTTATTTTATTACGAACTGAGTCATCTTGATGAAAATCCACATGCAATAATAATTAGAAAATTTATTTATTTATATTCTTCTATAATAATATATACAAAAATTCTCTTTGAAAGGGAGGCCAAGTTTGGCATTTCGTTTGCAACTACCACAAAGAATCAGTTTGGGATTTAATATTATTGATTTGTCCATCCGTACGTCCATTTGACATTGGTACATGCAATTGTAAATCTTGTTCACTGGCGTTTACTTTAATTTGTACAATTAAGTCATTTGGGGTCGCCTAAATAGTCGGCTATAACCCATTATAACATTTTCTATCGTTTTATTGCTCGACTTTCCATAATATTATAGAATTCATTGCATAAACGCAAATTGTTTTCATATGTGCAGTACAGCACAGCACCTACTTGTGTGTACATGAATGCATTAATGAGTAATTTTCAATATTTTATCGTACACATGTGATCATATTTATTTTTATTTTATAGGTGTACGTACTCGTTTCTTAGATTAGCTGTGTTTTGCATAGACAATGTAAACAAATGACATTGACATTAACACCAAATTAGCATACATGTACAGACACCCATAATAAATAAAGTAAACATTGCTATAACCGCACACGACGTAATGTTGAAAATACACTTAAACCGAATTAATAGCAAACACGCGTTAACATTCCTAACGGGCGAACGATTAATTTTATTTTAGAATCTTTGCGACTCCATGGAGCGGTTGGAAGAAAGTACTCTGTTATGTATTGTGTATATGTGATATGTGTGTATGTATAGTATTTTAAAATGCTTTGACACCACTTTTACAGCTTTATGTTTATTTACGTTTTCTCATATTCCATATATTAAATGACTTCCACAGTAGGTAGCGCAATACATAATAATGTTAAGATGAAGAAAATGCAACGCATACATTTATAGAGCGAGCACACTTGCACGGAAGATGTTGTACGTTTATATCGAGGATTAGTGGAATTTTTTTTTATGCATTACAATTTTTTCTTTCATCATACTTTAAAAACATATATAGGTATCTATGTATTGGTACATACTCTTAAATAAACACTTGACTCTTTTAAATTGCAAGCACTGCAAAACGCTTAACCGTTTAAATTTGTTTTTATACACTGCACCACATGTGGCAATGGGTATTTTAAATTTTTGCAGTGAATGCTGTACGATTCAGAATCAAAATCTGTAACGATTTAACCATGTCTGTCTGTCTGCCTACGCTTTTGCGTAAGCATTATTTAAGACATTTCAATGAAATTGGGTACAAGGACATATAATGGCCCGTAGAGGAGCTCCATATAAAATTAACCGAATTAACCTATTTTTAGAACCCCTTCCCATATAACGATTTGAAACTCTTCATATGGCGAATATTCGCAATTCTTAATATTTTTTAACAAAATTTGGTAAAAAATTGTTAATTGGTATAATATTTGACAGTGTAAAATTTGAATCCAATCGGACTCATTTTAGAATCCTTTCCCATATAACCATCTAATACGAAATAAGTTTTTATATGAGAAAAATTTGTATTTCTTAATATTTTTCGACAAAATTTGTTGAAGAGAAGTCTATCAGCTTAATAATTGGCTGTAACAAATTTGAACTCGATTGGATCAATTTTGAAAACCCCTTTCTATATAATGATATTTCACAAAATGACTTGGAAAGCAAAGCCTCGTATTTAGTGATACAGTTTAATTACATCAGTAAAGAAAATTGCAGCATAATTTAAGTAGGGGAGTGTAGGGTATTAAATAATCGGGCTTGACCGACTATAACATTTTCACTTGTTTTGTTGTTGTTGTTGTTGTTGCATTTTTTCTGTTTGGTTCAATTTGTCTAAATAGCATTTTTCTGTAGCATTTTTTTACACTCACATAAAAATCAAGAATTGAAATTTTTCGCAAAAATATTTTAATTAAAAAAGTGTTTTTTTTTTTTATTAAAACAATATTGCAAATTTTTATTATAGAAAAGTAGAAAAATAGAAACGGCCGGTTTTTAGAAAATGTTTGTATAATCATAAATCAATTAGCACGCTAGTCATACACATACACATATAGGAACGCTTTGTATACAATACAATAAAATATATTTTTAATTTGATGTGTTTCGCTGATAAAAACGTGGGTTCAAATTAAAATACACACCGCGCTTAACCTTTCTTTCATATATTCACCATACACATGTACGTTCATACCAAATATGAAATGAAAATTATGTATATTGAGAGCCGTCGGTCGTGCTGTTCTATAATTGCAAACGTCTAAATCTATACTGATCGTTGTTGTTAGGAAGCAGAAAAGTTCGCTTGTTTGTAGTTAAGTTAGCCTGTTGGAGGGTTTCGGTTTCAGGTACCCCATAGAAATACAATACAATACAATAAAAAAAAAAATTCGCTCCGCACTTTATATACATTGCAAAGCTCTCAGGCTGAGTAAAATAAACTATAAAGTTTATTTTTTTATATGATTTATACAACTTTTCTCTTCATATTTCTTTCTTGGCTAGGCTCTCTGCGTATGTACACTTAAGCCTCGATTTATATGATAGACACCATAATCATATTACACACTTTCTTAATATAAATCCATTTTCTGCTCGAACCGAAGCAAGATTGCATCATTTTTATACCCTACAACATATGTGATGGAGAGTATATTAAGTTTGTGTATATGTTTGTTATTCCTAAATGCATCTCAGCCTATACCCAACTAATCCAAATCGCTTTCCAAGTTGAGATAACCATATTCGTCTGTACGTCCGCCCATGGGGCATCTGTCCATAGAATGTTTTGGCCAAAGTTTTGAAGATATTCCAATGAAATTTGCTACAAACTCATGTTTTGAACCAAATGTGCGTTTTATGAAAAATGGTTGAAATTGAACCACTTGAAGAACCCCTTCCCATGTAACGCTCTAATATGAAATAAGTTTTTATATGATAAAAATTTTGCAATTTTGAATAAATTTTGGCAAAACTTCATCGAATGTGACATATTTGACAATAGTTCTGGAACAACTGAATTATAGAATAATTTGTGGAACTAAGTAGTGTAGGATGGATACCATATATAGGTAAGGTATAACTATAATTTTCACTTGTTTATTCCAAGCTCGCTCGGCGAAATTCCTCGTTAAATAATCACGTATTAAGTGTCAAATTCAAGTCATAGCCGCTTTTTATAAATTAATTTCAGTTCTTGTTCCGCTTTTGTGGTCTTAAACGATTTCTGTCAATTGTGGAGATAGCACTATATCAACTTTTGCCCACTTTGCCTGCATAGCCCAAGAACATGGGTACGAAATTTCAGTACCTAAAATTTCTTTTAAATTTTGTGACCTTGGCCCTGTTACAATTAGATGTACAAAGGCTTACGGTTAAATTTAGATTTTAATGCTGATCATGGGTATATATTAAGGGGTCTCCGAGACTTCATTCTCGAACGAAATCACATCATTAAGGTGAAGCGTATACAAATCAGTGCTAGTTTCGTGGAAATCCAGCGTGAAGTGAAGATTTTTTTATACTAAATAGTAGCTCTTTATGAAATATACACGTTTATGCAAAAATGCTTTATGACTGAGCGTATATTGTTGAATGCTGGCATATATAGACTTTTACGTATACATATAATCATACAGTTATGCTGATTATATGTTTGCAGTATTATTATTATGTATGCTGTACTTCTTTGTCTGTATATGCAGCGATTTATTAGTGGTCTTATATACCACAAACATAATAATAACAATATAAGGAATAATATAAAGGGTCCTATTACGTATTTAGACAGAGAAGAACCTTGAGAGAAGGTAAAGTTCTGTATAAAGTAAAATAAAATAAGTGAACATGTTATAATCGGTTATATCACATCATTTAATATCCTACACCACTTATTTTCACAAATTGTGCTTTAATTAAGAAAAAATATAAATCTGTAAACGGGATACCTTGTGATCCTTATATGGAAAAAATGGTCCAATCGGGTTTAAATTTGGCACAGTGAAATATTAAGCTTCTTAACTATTCTTCACCAAATTTTGTTAAAAATGATTAAGAATTCCAATTTTTCGCTATATAAAGACTTATTTCATGTTAATGAGTTATATGGGAAGGAATTCTAAAATTAGTTTGATCGGCTTCAGATATGGCTCAGTCAATAATTATGCTAATCAACAAGTTTCGTCAAAAAATATGCGAATTTTTATCCTATAAAAACTTTATTCAAATACAAGGTCCAATTATCCAATTTAAACTATTTTCAATTATGCATATCTATGGGTACGATTCCTACAAAATTTCATCGAAATCTCTTAAAAACTGTATTTAAAAACCTAGCGTATAAATTTACATAAATACCGGATGTACAGACAGATGTGCTTAAATCGCTTCAAAAAGTGAAAAAGTACTTGAAACTTAATATATTTATCGTTTTCATAAACTGATATAGGGTATAAAAAGTTGAATGTATTCGTCTTCAATCGTTTTAAGGCAAATATGCGGGTACATACATACAAACATTTCTCTCTCACTTGTTTCTTCTTTTCTTCTTTTCATGATTATTGTGATGATCATTATCGCCAATCAGTTGACTGCACACATTATTTGTTAAAAGCGTTGTTATTTTATTGTTGTTATTGTTGTATTATTTGAATGAAAATAGGGGGCTTCCGTTTACGTGTGTGTGATTGTTTGTGTGTGACGGCTTTGTTTACTTCTTAATTAATATTAATTTAATTAAAAAATTAAGGTCAATAGTAAAGTTGGTTAACATATTCTCTATTTAGATAAAGAGTATGAAGCACGCTTCAAAATATTTTATTATTCACTGCTTTTGTTTTCTTTTATAACTGTGATATCGAACTGAGATAAAAATGCAAAAAAGATAAGATAAGGAAAGATTAAATTAGATTTTGAAAAGCTTTTTATACCCTGCACTACTTATGGCAAAGAGTATATTAAGTTTGTGCGAAAGTTTTACACCCATTTTCAATTATACCGTTTCAGAATCAAAATCTAAACCAATTTAATCATATCCGTCTGTCCGTCTGTCTGTTCAAATCAATTTGTTCACAAGCTACAGGTCGCATTTTTTGAGATATTTCAAGGAAATTTTGTAAAAGGATATGCGGAAATATATCGAATTAAACCATTTTTTAAAAAGTCTTAATTTGTCGAATAGTTTCAATTCTTAATATTTTTTGGCAAAATTTGGTGAAGAATAGTTAATTGGCATAATATTTAACTGTGCTAAATTTGAATCTGATTGGACTTATGTTAGAACCCCTTCCCATATAAGGTTCTATTATGCGGGAAGCTTTTATATGACAAAAAATTGCAATTCTTGATATTTGTTTAACTTTATAATTGGCTGTAAAACATTAAAACCCGATTATATCGGTTTTAGAACTTCTTCTATATAATGATATATCAGGAACTGACTTATATGAGAGTGCTTCGCGTTTATTGATACAATTTGTGAAGCTAATTGGGGTAGGAAATTAAATGGTCGGCCTTGACCGACTATAACATTTTCACTTGTTAAACTTAAAGTCATTCGCATGCAAAATATATAAAATGCCAATCATTTTCTTCCTTTTCTATTGTCTTGTTTTTAAGGTTTTGGATTGAAGCTTTTATGCTATAGTAATAAGATTTCTTTGAAACATCGATCCAATTATTTATGCATAATTTCATAAAAAATGAATAATTGTGTATTTTTCAAATAACTGTACTTTAGATTGATTCGACAGAAAGTTGGATAGACAGAAAGCGGAGAATTAGTTCTGCAATAATTGTGGACTCTCTTGAGTTTTTAAAGAGATGTTTGCAGGGTACATACTTCTTTCGTAAAAACGAATCGAACCATCTTCCCCTACTACGAAGGCTACTAAAAAAAAAATTAATTTTATTTTTTTTTCTAATATCCATTTTAATTCTTTAATTTCTTTCGAATAATCACTTTTTTGTGAGAATTATAAAAT
Organism: Ornithomya chloropus; assembly: GCA_963971445.1. Lineage (NCBI taxonomy): Eukaryota > Metazoa > Arthropoda > Insecta > Diptera > Hippoboscidae > Ornithomya > Ornithomya chloropus. The sequence goes on from OZ020529.1 coordinate 31,749,182, forward strand.
CTATAAAATGTTTATTCTTGTGATGTACAAAATTGTATTACAATTAGATATTTAATAACTATTAAAACAAAACTAAACTAACTGTTGTATAAAATTGAATGCCTTGGTACTGGTACTGATGTTTATACAAATGTACATTATTTCCTAATCATAACTTATAAAATCTACATAGGATTAGATAAACATAGACGTAGAACTGACTAATCAAAAGTGTAAAACAAAATTTAAAACTAGATTTCATCATTAAATTGCAGTAGACAGTTAGTTCATTTATCTACACGATTGTGAGAATTCGTCATTATATATAAATAACTAAATTATACAAAATTATATTAAAATCACAAGTCTGTTTAACATATTGTTTTATCAGATCTACTTATTTACAAGAATATTGCATTTGTATTATGTAGGCGGGTATAGCATATATTTTGAAGACTATTGAAAGCATTTCCATTCAAGCGTCCGCATATTCAATAACGTCATCGATTTTAATCGTTTCATTGCTACCACCGGAATGATTTGATCCCGTGTCTGGTGGCAAAGCGGTCGCCCCTCGCATATCCAGCTCAAACTCATTAGAATGTTGTGCTGCGTTGAAAGGAGTTGGCAGCTTATGTTTGACATTGGGTGTAGTATATAAGGGTGACATTACCAAATGCAGATTTCTGGGTTTAGCTGTGGGATTGAAATTAGTTTTAACTTGTAAATCTTGCGCCAACTTTTGCACGTTTGTTAAGGGTTTCTGTGATAAAACATCAGGCAGATTGCGGATTTGACATACAGCTTGTTGAATCTGCTGTTCTTGCAGTTTTGGGCGTTTCGGGATAGCATATTGTGGGGGCTTGATATTGACACTTTGACAATTAAATGGTAAGGGGGAACTGATGGCATAGGCAGCGTTAGCATTTGTGGATTCTATAAAATAAAGTTATGTTTTGGGTTAGTTTGGGATAACAAGCAATCAAGTGAGCAGTTTAATACCATAGATTGATTGTTAGAACAAATCAATAGTACAAATAGTATAAATCTCTCATTCAAGTTTACCTAGTTCACTGATAGGTTCAGTATACAAATCACTTAAGGGTGGATGGCCATCAGCCGGTGATGCATATTCATTCCTTAGTAGCGGTTGTTGAGCACAATTAGGTTCAGCATAGATATGCTCAGCACCTGCAGGTAAAGTGGCTGCATCCCCAGCCATCTGATCCAACCTTGAAAACGAGTTACTTGTATAAAATGCATCATCCATTACCCCTAATCCGGGTTCCGAATAGATGGCTGTTTGTTCACTGGCTGATGTTGTCGGGGTAGCTGTTTGCAAGTGTTCGGTTAAAAGCCGATTGAAAATTATAAAATCTGTTCCGGGATTATTAACCTGAGCCAACTGATTAACTATCTCGCTGGTCAGCTTAATGCATTTCTCTTCGCTTAAATTTTCCTTCAGCATTCGTTGAGCCCGTTCATTTATATAACGATACATTTCAGGATATTTCTTTTGTATCATTTGTAAAGTTTGTTCAAATATAAGACGATCTTCAGCACTAAATTCATGTAAATGCCTTTGCGTAGCAGTCGCAGATGTTGGTGACATTTTCCAATTACCTCCACGACAACGACATATCAATATTATAATAACGGCAGTGATGAGTATTAAAAGCAATAAAGTACCGGCCAAAATCATAATCAATTCGGGTAATTGTTGTTGCCGTTGTTCTAGTTCTTCTGGGGTAAAGAAACGGCCATCAATCTTCTTTAAATTCTTATTGGCTACACAATCCAAAACGGTCTTTTTCTCATCGCATACTTCATGCAAATATTTGAGTGTATTAAATGTAGTGGAGTTGAAGCAATCGCCCAATTTATCATCGATGGTGCAATAAACTTCCGAACGTAGATCGCGAACGGACAAACGTTCCAGCCAATCCAAATTACAGCGACATGGCGTATTGATTGAAATCTCTCTCAATACACAATACGGATTGGTTATATTCAAACTTCCAGGCAAGGGCTGGGTTAACGAGTTGCCCTCGAAGCGGCATTTTACGGGCTTCGTAACATCCTCTAACACCAGACTACCAAACACTCCAAATTGATTCTTTTCGACCACTACATTTGACCAACCTTTCACTCTTAACCATTGATTGCCCAAGTGTTTGATATTGTTGCGAGCTATTGTGGCATTTATGGAGGTCACGTAAATGGCGTTTTCATGTATGGTATCGATTCTGTTTTGAAAAGGAAAGGAAAGAAAAAACTGAAGAATTTATGCAAATAAAGAACAGTACTACGTACTTATTATTGGTTAATATTAATTCAGTTATGCCGCTTCCGTAAATGGCTTCACTTTCGATGAAGCCAATACTGGCATCCATGATAGAGACATGTTCACTGAAAAGCTAAAACAATATGTTAGAAGGATTTCATTAATGATAATTTAAGAAATACCTTCTCGGTAATAGCTCTGGCTTTGATAACATCGATGCGGCAGCTTTCAAAAACTATGGAATTGATTTTGATGACATCAAAGGTGCCGTTATTTATGGTACCAATTGTACAATTCACGAAACGTATCTCACGCAATGAGGCTTCAAAGCGATACAAGTGATCGATATTGGAAGATTCGATGCGTAACTGTAACAACAACAAAACATCATTAACCATTCATTAAATCATTCAATCAATCTTTTGCAAAAAATCTTACTTTAGCTTGCGCTGAATTGAAAGCTTTCTCTCCTATTCGTAAATCTTTTATACCCACCAGCAGACCATTAATTTGAACGTTCTCAAAAGCGTCCGCATACAAAATCACCTCATTGCTGTTGAAAACTTTAAATTTACAATTGCCGGTAAATGCTTTCGTTCGTATGATTACTGTGTACACATTAATGAAACTAATCTCCGGATATGGACCATTGTTGCCCTGAAAAGCGTTAGTTGTAATTTCGATTTGTTCACCCTCTCGATATTGTCCTTCAATTATTAAACTGTTAACTGTATTGTTGAGAAAGAAACCGGCATCCAAACGAAATTGTGTATAACGTCCCAATTTAATGTTAATCACTGTAGCATCATATGGCACTTTGAGGGTTTTATCAAAAATTCGATTCAACTGAAAGGATAATACAAAAAAAATTATGAGATCATTTTAAATTTAAATAAAATAAAAAAGCTCTTTTTATCAAAACGAAATAAAAACTCAATATTATGTTTTTATACCCTCCACATAAGATGGGGGTATACTAAGTTTGTGCGGTATTTAATGTGTGCACAATCGGTCAAAAGCCACGCCCACAATCAGCAAAAATCTATTTATCTGTCACCCGAAGCTGAAATGTAATACGCACAATTAACCCAATCATCGATATACCAAAAGTGGGCGTGGTCTACTGTAATTCACGTAAAACTGGACTTGTATGTTGATACGTAATATATACACTATTAGAGGGCGTAATTTTGTACCGGCCACGCCCACAATTACAGATGTAGAGGATATTTAAGAGTTGACCTAAACCAAATTTAGTTTTCTTTCTTGTTTTAAAGTTGATTTTATGCCACTTGAATGTTTATCTAAAAGTAGAACAATAATTAAATCCAACCTTGATTGATTTATTGAAACTAAAATAATTACATTTACTTTCATTATGCTAAACATTTCTTAGTTATTTAAATTATTCTAAATCTAATAATTGTTTATTAGTTGGAAATACAGAAACAACTTGAATGAGATTTAAGTTTAATTATTTCATGTATAGTCACGCCTACAATTTTTATAACCTCCACTTAAGATAAGTTTGTCATTCTGTTTGCAACACTTAGAAGGAGGCGTCAGAGATATAATTTGCCAAAAATGGGCGTCGTTGGACAGGACAGTTGGCATAATCAAAAAAACCCATACATAGAGTAAAACTCGACTTGCAAGCTGTTACGTAATATATACACTATTAGAGAGCGCACCCTCCACGCCTTCATTTTGTATGTAGATATGGAGGGTATTTAAGATTTGGTATAAGCCAAATTTAGTTTTTTTCTCGTTTTAATTATAAATTTCTAATCTATTCAAACTATTCCATTTTGTTGTATATTTTTTTTCACTAAATGTAAACATTTTTAGATCTTCTCACCACAACCGGAAATATTGAAGAAATTTAAAAGAAAAAGTTTTAACTACAAACATATTAACATTCTAACAAATACATTTATTATACAGAAATATATACAGTCTGCCACAATTAACTGTAAATTATAGTTTAGGCTTGTCACGATTTGGAGTAGCACGCCAGGCAAATCATAATTTTAGTTTTAGTGGAACAATAATGAATTCTTGGTATGAAATGAAAGTGCTCTGTTTTGGATTGATGTGTAAATATATTTAACATTTAATTATTAATTAAACCTCCACTCAATTTCATTCAAATTATTTAAAACCATCAAACAGGCACAATAATAATTGTTTACGCTTGTTCATGAAAATGTGATTAATAAATTCTTTTACATAACTGAGCTTAAGTAAAATATCTCGGCTGTGCGGTTAAAGACCTTTCGATCAACCACAGACGAGGAACCAGAAGCCGCCATATGCGCTTGAAATTAATGATGATGATCGGTTATATGTTTTTGTTGTGATTGAATTGTGGTTTTCCCACAGTCTCGATTAACACGTGATGAACAGAAGTACAAAGTGTAAAAGTCACGCGTGACGTGATGAAATTTTCTCAAGAAAATGTCACGTACTCGTACACTTTTCTACATTTCGTTTTATGATTTTCTTTCCGTTTTTATCAAACTATAATTCCTTTCTATTTATTTATTTTCATTATCGCTTAAGTTTTTTCTTCGACGAAAAAAAAAACTAAGTAAGAGAAGAGAGAAAATGACATAACTTAACTTAAGCAAAATTTGAAATACTCTATATATGGGAATAAAAAATGGGCGTGGCAAGTACGTGATTATGTCTTATACATAATTTATTTGTTACGTACCATCTTAACAAGTCAAGACAATGTTTTTTGTAAATTTGTGTTATACGGCCACGCCCACTTGGCTAAAAGGTATAATAAATTTAAACTTTATATGTAAATATTTTATGGTTTTTTTCGATCGCATGCGTGTCTCTCAATAGATTTTGACCAATTTAAATAGCAATCTGCCATACAGAAACTATATTAATAAGTAAAATGGCTAAATTTAGCATGGGCCAAAACTATTTATAAACAGTGGGCGTGGCAGGTACATGCTTTGGGTGTTTCAAATAGAATAACAAACTTAACATGCCCCCCTCTTATGTGGAGGCTATAAAAATACATAACGAAACTGAAACTAAAGTTAACATATGTACCATTTCTCTGAAAGACAAACACTACCCGCCTAAATTTTGGCGGAAGTTCACTTGATATCTCTGTCAGTCTGTCGCTCTCTCCGTATCTATCCCAACAAAGAATGTTTATATTGTACACACTTTTAAGTATGTTAGAGCGTTTAATGAAAGAAAGAAAAGAATTCCAAATTCTATTTTTACAATATAAGCAAATAAGTGAATATCGAATAAATGTTTGTGTAAATAAGTGCATCAGACAATCACACAACCTCAATGGATGCATGCATGGAAAAAGTTTCAACGAATTTTTTTTTTAAATTTAAAACAAGTAAAAAAATTAAATTTGGCTTAGGGCAAACCTTAACCGTTCGTGGGGCGATATATATATATCGCCCATATGGATATAGGTGGATATAGGTTATGCCTTCTAATAGTGTATGTATTACGTATCAGCATTCAAACCGAAATTGTGTGCACAACTGTTATTTATGACCACGCCCATTTTTGGTATATCGATGAATAGGTTATTTGTGAATTAAATTTCAACTTCACGGCTCAATTTTTGTGGTAGGTATATAGATTTTTGTCTATTGTGGGCGTGGCTCTTGACCGGATTCGCCCATTTTATATAGCTATATGCGTGCAAAAACTAAAATTGTCTCTCTGCTCAATATCTTAAAATTTACGCCCTTGAGAATGCTTACAAGAGACAGACATAGGACATACATGTCTAGATCGAAGTTTTTGATGCTGATTAAGAATATATATTACTTTGTAGGGTATCTGACGGAAATGACAAACTTAGTATTCCTTCCATTTCTTGTGGAGGGTATAAAAACTATAGACCGTTGCCGGGTCTTATTGTATATAGTCGTGTAAAGAGTCGGTGCTGGATAGGTTGAGATGAATGGTGTATTTTTTTTTCACACGCAAAAAACTATTTGTTTGAACTTTACATACATGTGTTTATTTGTAAGCTTTGGTAGGGTATATTTATATATAAAAATGTCTGTATATATATATGTTAAAAACCTGCTTGCCCTGTACGCAACATATCTAAAAAAATGCAGTAGTTGCCAAACATTTGCTTACCACACCGTTCAATAAAAAAAATGTACTTGATGGGAATTTTTCCAACAACAATGGTGGTTTAGTTTCACAATGATGATTAAACTTTCCATAGAAATGCACAAAGTTCAAATTGATGATTTTCTTTTTCGATTATAATATTTTAATATTAAAGGTATGATGAACTAATTATTTGCAAGAAAGCGCGTGTATTTTAGTTTGCGTGTTTGTAATTGGAAGTGATGTTATGATGAATCTAGATAAAACGTGTTAAATGTTTTACAAATTTATTTCATGCATGATCAGAATATTATCAAATCCATTTAGTTTCGAAGTCGCTGTAAACGGATGATCTGTTTCTGTTTGACCTTTTTGTACCTTTCTTATAAAATACTAAGTTTATGATTCCGGTCGCAACATCCAAAAGAAAGCGTTTATAAAGTATATATATTCTATGTATGGATATTATGGATATTGATGTACCAAAAATGGGCGTGGTCGGGTAACAAACACGCTACAATTTACAAAAAACCATAATCAAAGTAAAACTCGACTTATAAACTGATACGTAAAACATACACTATTAGAGGGTGTTATCATATACGCCACGCCCATTATTGATGATATGCAGGGTATTCAAGAATTGGTTTAAGCCAAAATTATTTTTTTTACTTGTGTTTGTTTTTACTAAATTCGTCCAGACTTTATATAAAATTGTGTTTTTTTTTAACGCAACGATCAGGATCATTGTTGTGTTGTAGTAGTTTTTAGTTATTGTCAAGTGTACATACAAATGTTTTATTTTTATAGAAGAAAAAAGCAGCAAATTTTTTGCCTTTGTTTTGCGTGTTTTTTATTATTTTTTTCGTAACAACACATGACGGAATTTATATCGTATCTCACTAAGAAAATGTGTAGAAAACAGTTTATTGTGAAATATATATAATATAGCTGTAAACTATATTATTTTCTTTGTTCAAAAGAATGTGAAGAACATTTTATTAATAATAAATAAATATTCGATGTCATGGGTTCATATTATTTTGTCCAACCCCTGTATATTTACAGTAGTTATTGTAATTAAATTTTCTTTGAAGTTGTTATCCAAGTATTACAATCTTAACAAAATCAATGAACGGAAAAAATACGTCACACTTGATAGAAATTTCATAACTTTATGTTTAACCCACTAAGTGTTTATGAAAAATGGATTATTTATTAGTTAGTAGGTCAATAAGTTTTAATTAATAAATTATGTGTAACATGCACATAAGTGGTGGGTGTTTAACAAAACAAGGAATAAGTTAAATTTACGTACAAACGGTGGGTGTGTCAGGTATATTATCAGCTTACAAGTCGATAAGATAATTATAAATAAGTAAACCAAATTTCAATTTCATAGCACAATTTTTGTGGCATATAAATGGAGTTTTGTCGATTGTGGGCGTGGCTCTTGACTGATTTTGCCCATTTCAAAGAGCTATCTGCGTGTAAAACCTCTACCTGGTTAGATCGACTCAATTTTTGATGCTAATCAAGAATATATGATATATGAGGAGCCTCTGGCGCCTTTTTTTGAGTGTTGCAAACGGAATGACAAATTTAGTATACCCTCCATCTTATGTGTAGGGTATAATTAAAATTGAAAATGAATTTTGTCTAATTTTTTTTCAATTCTTTAAAAAATAAATTGTTTTATTTATACTTTCCGTATTATATTGTATGAGTAATAAGAGTGAGAAAATCTTGCCTAATAATGACGATTACAAAGATCATTATACTCTGGGTGTAAATAGTGATATAAATGGTTTGTTTGTGTGTTAGAGCAGGCATGTATGTACACATGTACATACATTTCAAATATATTGTATATATATGTATGTATGTGTTTACGTATATATTTATGTTTTATGTCAGCATCCGCTTTGTGTTTAAATTTTGATGGGATTTCTTTATTGGATTTCTTATTGAAGTTAAGGAGATGAACTTGTTGTTCTTCTGTTTATTATTATTGTTGTTGTTATTATTATTGTATACAACTACTACTGTCATACTTTTGAAAAGGAACTACATAATTTATGCTTATTATTTGTTTTTGTTGTTTTGTACCTTGTACATAAAATGGGGGTATACCAGATTTGTCATTTCCTTTACAATACCCAGAAGGAGGCGTCAGAGATCCTACAATGTATATATATTATTATTCATTATCAAAATCTAAACATGTCCGTCCATATGTCCGTATGTCCATGCTTTCGATTGTTGCTGTTACTCTCACTGTACTCAAGGTCACAAAATTTTGTGATAATAAGCTGAAAAATCGATCAAGAACAAGATGTGTGTGCTCACAATTTCTCCTTAAGAATGTAAAAATTTTCCCTGTGAGATTGCCACCTACATATGGAAACCTTGCCATATATGCTTCGTCAGGTTTCTGACGCCTCCTTCTGGCAGTTACTAACGGAAAGACAATTTAGTACACCCTTCCTCTTTATGTGGAGGGAATAAATGCAACTTACGTCGATAAAGTGAAAGATATAAGAGTTCTTCAACAGAGATATAACAATTTTGTAGTTTAATCCTAACGCACTCTTCAACATTTTTCAGGAACTGTCCAGGTCAAAACATCATAGAGATTAACATTTTTACAAAAAGAAAAAAATCTTAAGTGCACCACTCTTAATGCCCACAGATTCCACATAGAATCAGACAGAGAGACAGACAGACAGACAGACATAGCCAAATATACATATTGTATATAACGGTCTTTTCGATAGGCACGTAACAATTTTGCATTTTAATATAAACGAACTGTTTAACCTTTTTCAAGATCTGACAAAATGTTAGTCAAGGTTGACATTTTTGTCACGAAGAAGTTTACAAACAACGTTTGGGAATTACTAACAAATTATTGCCGCAATTCTAAATCGATAGTCGGAACTTTAAGAGCTTTTACTTCAACTTTCAAACCTAATAATCTAACCCCCTAAAAAGGCTATTGATATAGGGCAAAATTCGAGTTAAAATATTCTGTGCAGTAGTGGTGCAGTTGAAAATGAGACGACTCCACGCTTTTCACAGAAATTTGGAATCTCTCTCGGTCATATTGTAGGGAATTTTATATAAAGATCTTTTACAGAATCAAATTATATGCAGAACTGAAGCTTGTTGATTATTTAAAGCGCAGAAACTTATGTTATGTTATGTGGTTATGTCCTTTTAATTAATTCTTTAACTGTAATTCTATTGCCTTTATTGGTTATAATTAGCAAATTTGTGATTGCTTGGTATTTACTTACTTTGGAATTCTTTTGAAAATCACAATTAACGGTGAGGAAAGCATTGCGACCCCTCTCGCAGCTACAGTGATCTTGACAAATATCTTTACGCTGCTCGGCCATCAAATTAAAACTTGACAGGTCATTAATAGAAGAGCCGATGGAATATGATTGTGATAATTTGGGGAGAAATTGTTGCGGCTCATATTTGTGAGGTGGTAGGCCATAAGAGGCCGAATAGCCGCCTGGATACCTAACTGCACTGTGATAACCCGGCAATAAGTTGGTACTGTAATCTTTGGTATGTCTTGAGGAGCGCTGCAACGATTTATCGCTTTCGGTTTGCGGGGATATGGAATTGAGTTTATCACAGTTTATAAGGGGTAGCGACACCATCACCCAGATAATATTTAATAATATAACGGTATAATATAACGGCCTTAAAGGCACTAGTTGTGGCGCTTGCCATTCACTGCCGGGACGGTACATTTCGGTTTGTGTTTTTGTTTTTGTATTAAGTTTTAAATTAAGATTTTTCTTTTTGTTTCATTCACACACATATATACTATGTATGTTCATTGTGAGCTTCAACTCATCATTCATTTATCAACATTTTATTTTTTTTTTATGTTTTTCTCCTTCTGCTTGATCTCTACACTCTGTTTGACTTTTTCACTTAATTGTATTATTGTTGTTGTTGTATTAAATTGACTTTTATGTTTATTGTTATTATTGCTGTGTGATTATAGTGATCATTAGGGTTTTTATGAACATATAAAAAGTTGTCACCCATTACAACCGATAATTGGTATAATTTTCTTATTTTCTTATATTTTTTTGTTGTGTTTTTATTTTTCCTCCGGTTTTTATCTTTGCTTTTGATTCATTATGTGTAGCATATAAGAGAGCTTTCTCTTTCTCTTTTTACCTCGAAAACTGTATTTGTACACTTTTACGATTCAACACTTCTATAAATGCGGGTAGAACTGATGTTAACTGTTTGTAACTGTTTGTATATATTTATACAAGAGGAAAATTTTCTATTTTTGTGCATTTAAACGATGGAAAAAGAAGAAGTAGGAAATTTGTGATCAAGACACACGCACACACTTCTTACTTATATCTACTATGGTGTGTACACACCATCAGCGCACATCACTCGTTTATAATGCGATCACCTCCACTATTAACACAACACTAAGTGCTCCATTAAAGTGTGTCTCGTTACAGTCATGGTGCTGCTCAACCGTATCGATAATCTCTGCGCTCTGCGTAAAGCATAAAATAGATATAGAAGAGAAGCATAATACTCAGGGTCTGCTACTGGGAACGTATTTTAATATGTGTTAGTAGCGTTTTGTGTTTGGGGATTAGTGTCTTATTTGTTTCTCATTTATGTAGCATTTTTATACCCTACACATAATTCAAATCCCAGAAGAAAGGGTCAGAGACTCGGCAAAGTGTCAGCATCAAATTCAGAGTCGTACGTTCGTTTGTCTGTGCTATCGTAAGTCCGCATGTCCATGCGTCCGTATGTTGTTGATACTCTTACGATCGTGAGCTGAAATTTTGTACACCTCTAGTATCCGTACGTAGATCGTTATTTGTATTAAGCAAAATCGCTCAACAGGCACGCCCGCAAAAACTAAATAGGTTTGTCACAAAAATTGAGCTATTAAGTTGAAACTTGGTACACATATACACAATAATCGATTTGCTACAAATGGGCGTGGTTGATTAACAGACAATTTAAATTAAAACGTAATTCACTATTAGAGGGTGTCTATCATATACCTGCCACGCCCAAAATATATGTAGATGTGGGAGGGTATTTGGCTTAAGGCAAATTTAGTTTTCTTACTTGTATTTTCAATCTCTTAAATGTTCTCTCAATTCACATTGGACATATTCGTGTGAAGAGAGAGATACTGAGATGTACAAAATTTAAAGTGTGTGAGAGAAAAAAATTTATAAATTCTCAAAATTCTCTATTTCATATTTAAAAACTTGTTGCTTTTTTTTGCGTGTCTTTTTTTTAGTAATATATTTATAGCGATTTTTTTATTTAATGAATAAAAAATATTTAAGTCGTGGTCTGTAGAGACATTAATCGATATTTAATTTTGTCCAAAAATTTAAAAATTGTACAATATATTAATGTCAACAATGTCCATTCCCCCTTTTCGATTTTTAAAGTCCCCAACTACCAAGCTGATACGCAATAAATACCCTATGAATGTACCTGCTATGAATGTCTCCTTTTTATATGTAGATGTGGAGGGTATTTAAGATACTGAACACAAATTTCATTTATTTACTTGTTTTTTTTTTTAAATGTATTTAAAAATATTTTATAAACTTTCTGAAATATTGTAAAATCGTTAAAAAAATGAAAAACGCCAAATAATTATTGACTTGCTCAACAGGTTAAGCAACAATTTTATGTGTTGAAAAATAGACAAATTAAACGGTTTTTCGAAATATCCTCTCTTTATCTCTCTCTCTCTCTCTTATTATTTCTTAGTCTCTCACTATGCACAAAAACCCATATAAATATAACATATATCACAAACACACAAACCCCCACCCACACACACATTTATATTTATATATGAAACACATTTCGTTTATCTTGTTATTGAAAAAGAAATGAACTTATCTTCAGAATGCATTCAATTCGCATTTCATAAATGTAAGTCATTTTCTATTGGTGTTAGTTTCTTAGTTAGTTGTTGTTTATGAGGCTGCACCCGCTATGAAGTATATTCGTTATTTACTCTTTTCAGTACGACACGATCCTATGCTTTGTTTAACTATTCATACATTCTAAACTGGTAAATACTTACATGCGCATACATTTCCACACATATACATAAATGTTGTAGACGGTTGGATGAAAACTTTTAATTATGTACGTGTTTATACGCTGCACCACTTGTACAAAGAGGTATACTAAGTTTGTGTGAATGTTTCTCACACCCACCTTCAACTACATCGATAGATTCGGAATTAAAATCTAAATTGATTTATTCACCTGCATGCAAATTTGTGCTTAAGCTACAGATCGTATTTTTAAGATATTTTAATGAAATTTGGTATAAGGATATATATATATATTCTTATATATCCTCTTGAAAATGGTCCGAATTGAACCATTTTTAGAACCCCTCCCCATATAACGATATATTATAATTAGGGGCTTTATATAGAAAACATTTGCAATTCTTAATATAATTTCATAAAATTTGGTGCAGAATAGTTAATTAGCTTAATAATTGGCTATACCAAACTTGGATCCGATCGGACCATAGGTGTCAATACCGCTCATTCACAGATACAACAAAACTAATTGTAACATCAGTAGGGCATTAAATGATCAGACAGTAGTCGTCTACACCATTTTCATTTGTTTTTATTTTTTAATATTGCATGCATCCAACAGTTGGTGGCTACATCGCTCTTGATTATATATGTATGCATTGGTTTTATCTATGTAAATATTTATTAACATATATAAGTCTGTATATATAAAAAAGGTTATCTCTACGTTTTTAATCCATGGCGCGTAAGGCTAGTTTATAATATTCTGTTCTCTATAAAGTCTACAGGATAGAATAAATCTATTAAATGGCTAGCAACTAAACTATTAACAGTTAAGCTAATAATGTAAAAAAAAACACAAGAGAGCTTAGAGTTCTTAAGTGTTCTTTAGCCAAAGCGCAAAAATGAAAATTTTCGAATTATATTTAAGATAAACCTCCCGGAATTCACCTTCAACCTAAATGATTTTTCACTTGTTTATAGGTTTAATCGTTTTTGATCTTTGTTTTCATAATTATTTTTATTTTATGGTTTTTATACACTCCACATAAGATGGGTATAGTGTAAGTATATCATTCCATTTGCAAAGTAATATATGTTCTTAATTAGCATCAAAAACTTACTTGATCTAGACATGTGTGTCCGTGTGTCCGTCTGCTGTGGGCACTCTCACGTCGTACATTTTGAGATATTGATTAGATTTTTTTTTTAGTTTCTATAAACAGTTGTGCAAAATCACTGAAGATCCACGCCCACAATCGACAAAAAATTTATTTATCTACCACAAAAATATAATCATAAAATTGGAATTTGGTATATATCCATCCATCCATTGTTATTCCAAAAAGTGGGCGTGGTCGATTAATAGATACGGTCATACTTTACAAATAAAACTACTTAGCGTAAAACTCAATTTGCAATCTGATACGTAAGGCATACACTGTGTTTGTGCCTGCCACGCCCCCTTGCATATGCTTGTGTAGATGTGGAGAGTATTTCAGATTTGACTTAAGCCAAATTTAGTTTTTTCTTACTTGTTACTTCTTTGTTAATATCTTCTCGCTACAGCTGATCTGCGGTTTTTGTTTTTGTTCGATTTTGTTTTATTCACAACGACGTCCTGAGGTGGTGTCGTCTGGTTTAGTTTATATTGTAAGGGTTATGAATTGAATTGTTGTTGTTGTTCATTTTTTTGTTCAGTGTTTATAAAGAATTTTTAAAACAAGTTTATACCCTACAACACCAAGTGGTACAAGGATATATAACTGAGAAATGATTATTTTGTATTTGTGCAGGTGTTTGTACCATCTTTAATTATATCGATCGAATCTAAATCAAAATGTACACCGATTTAATCATCTGCACATGCTGTCTGTCTGTCCGTCCATATTTTTCTTGTAATCAACCAACAACTAAGTGATGTAGGGTATTAAATAACTAAGTTGAAACGAATTTTTGTATTCTCGAATTCTCCACATAAGGTATATAAAGATATAAGATAAGTTTGTTCTTCCGTTTGCAACACTCAGAAGGAGGCGTCAGAATCCCTACAAAGTATATATATTCTTAATCAACAAAAAAACTAAGTCGGTCTATGTATGACATAAAGTCGGCTTGCAAGTTCATACGTAATACATACACTATTAGAGGGCGTAATTATGTATATGCCATGCCCACAAGGAGAGTATTTAAGATTTGACCTAAACCAAATTTAGTTTTTTACTTGTTTTTTCTTTCTGATAAAGTTTTTATTCGTTTGTAACTCTTGCTTATACATTTATTAAACACATACTTACTTACTTATAAATTATATGTACACTTGAGCATTTTTCAATACATAACTCATGATGTTCTTCTGTGTGTGAGCAAGCAAAACATACTGTTTTTACTGCACTTTCATACAATCTCTGCTTCGGTCTGGTTATTAATAACTTACAATGCAGCAATTAAGTAGAACATTGTATTGTATTGTATTTTAATATAATTGTGGCAGGGTGAATCGTGTCAAACAAGCAGTCAGTTAGGAGTTGGTCTGGCTGTCATATACACACAACACTTGTTTCCAACTGTTTGGTACCCTTTTTGGGGTCCCCTAAATGTTGAGAAAAAACTGTTTCTGTGTTGTTGTTGTTGCTCCTTTTTTTACCGCTTAAATAAGAGGTTTCGTACATGTACAGGTAACCCTCGAAGAACACGACACTTGAAGAGTTGTCGAGTATCGAAGAACACGGATACCTTCCCCGAATTACACGATTTGAAACTGGACGATTCTCGAGTAATTCGTTGAAAAAGAATAACATTCTTCAATAAAATTATATAATTATAAATTATTTGATATAAGACTATTTCTAAATATATCACTTGTTTGGTAAAATAGAGATTTATGATGAAAGGTGAAATTTTTCAGAATTATAAAAGAAGCGGAATCCCGTTCTTTGTAGTCTCGAACAATAGGATTTCAAAGATCACCGAATCTATTAATTGTGTTCTTCCGGGGTTACCTGTACGTATGTTTATAAATGCAAACCGAATTTTAAACAGTCAAAATTATTACAAATAAGGGCTGTAGACGCCAAGACATAACACCCGCTTTTATTATAATTTATTACGTCTGCTTATGTGTTAAATATTAATTATTATTGTATTAAATAAATGATTAATAAGACTTTAGGCGAGGTTTCTATACTCTCCCCGTAAGATGGGGCGGTATACTAAGTTTGTCATTACATTTGTCATTTATAATTACCTTTTTCTTGAATGCATCAAAAATGGGCGTGGTCGGTTAACTAAACGCTCGCAATTGCAAATAATTGAGCTCAATGTGAAACTCCATTTACAAGCTGATACGTAATACATACCCTATTAGAGGACGTAATCATGTACCTGCCACGCCCACTGAGAAGATATTTAAGATTTGGTCTAAGTCAAATTAAGTTTTTGTTTGTTTGTTTTTGTTGTTGTTGTATCCCCTCCGAATTGTGAACGTGTAGAAATATTGATAATTGTTATTTGTGCAATTATTGGGAAATATTTACTTATGTGTATTATTACAAAAGAGATTAAAAATTGTAGATATATAATATAATAAATATCCAGCACGTTGTTTTGAATTGCTTTATGTATATACCCCACCCATTGTATAACAATATCATAGGGAGAGGATTTACCACGCCTCCTTTTTTGAAAAACTCGCTTATGTTAAAATAACCCACGTGATAATATAATCTTATGATCTTGTATTGTAGCATAGAATGTAAATTCTAAATTTTTTCTTAGGTAGCTGCCACGTTCACCGCTTGTATGTAAATATGAAGGGTATTTAAGATTGGTTTTATGCCGCATTCGTTTTAACAATTGTAAGAAAAGAAAATATTTTTTTAAATCATCATCAAGTCATGTATCATATAGATATATAATACCACATATACACATATATTCAATACAATAGATAAAAGTTTTTGCATAGTTAAGCTCTTGTTTATACAAACAGTTTATGAATAAGAAGAGTACCAGTTTTGCATTGAACATCGCCTTCTCCTTTACACTTTATAAATATCAAATAATGTGCACATATATATGAACTATGAAAAAACGCAAAATATGTTAATCCCTTCCTTGTTGCTGGTCGTTATTGTGAGGGAAACAAACTATTTATAGTCACAGCCAGTGAGGCAGCCAGTTAGTTAAACTCCATAACAACAATAACAACAACGACTAACGAAACATTGCTCTTACTAGATAGATAGACAATCATTGACTGGTTATGATAAACTCATTCTTATCCATACAATTATAAGGGACTTAACAATAACAAACAACACAAGTCATTAAGCGTTAGCTAATGTTTGTCTACAATTGCACGCAGTCGAAAGAAAAAAAAGAAGAAGAAGGAAAAGAAATTTAATTCGGTTTAGGCCAAATCTTAAATACCCTCTATTTCTATATAGAGAAACAATAGGCGTGGCAGGTACATGATTACGCCCTCTAATATTGCATGTATTACATATTACATATCAGCTTACTAGTCTAGTTGTACACTGGCGTGTGGTTTTTTGTAATTTGTAGGCGTGTCTGCCATCCACTCAAGCTCACCTTTGTCACAACGTTGAAAGGGGTAATTAGAAATATGCATACCAAGTTTCTATTTGATAGCGAATGAATTTTTGCGGCAGATAAATAGATCTTTGTCTATTGTGGGCGAGATAATTACGCCCATTTTTGGCAAATCGTTGGATTAATTAATTATGAATATGTGCTCTAAATTATATCGGCATACGTCAATTTTTGTGGCAGATGTATAAATTTTTGTCAATCCATTCTGTCCATTTTAATAAGCAATCTGCATATAGATACCAAAAGTGTATCAAATTTAAATTTAGCTAAAGCGCAGAGAATGGTCATAATGCATGGCTAATTGAATATATACAAAAAAGTAATTCAATGACTCGATAGCGGTGTTGGGTGGAAATCATTCTCAGTCAGTTTGTTTCTATGAAAACTTTGAACGTTTATATCTCGGAAACGGTAGCTCCTATCGATCTGAAAAATGTAATGGAGAATCCATAAGTCAGGTTGTTGAAGTCATAGTTTAAACCATTTTTAAACAAAAGAATACTTTGTAAAATGGCTTATAATAATTAGGTGGGTGGTGGCATGCCCATTAAAGCTGAAAAATTTTCCAGGTATGGACAGTTAATTTGAACTAAATCTGTTTAGCGGTTCAAAAATTACTGGCTATTGAACATAATCAATATGACAAAATGGCATAAAAAATATTTCGACAAATTTTACTAAATTCTCCAACAACAATAACAACCACACTAAAAAGAAGGTCGTATTATTTTTTTTATAACTGCAATCATTTAGAAATTTCTCTACCTTTTCAGGGGATTTACTTAATAGGCGTGGTCCAACCATACGCTTAGAAAATGGAACTTTTTAAAAATACATGGTGTTTATTAACCAAATGGGTGGTGCCACGCCTATAGAATATGTTTCGTTTGAAAGTTGAATTAATTTACAAGTTTTCTAAGTTATAAGATTTTA
Source organism: Ornithomya chloropus (assembly GCA_963971445.1). Classification (NCBI taxonomy): domain Eukaryota; kingdom Metazoa; phylum Arthropoda; class Insecta; order Diptera; family Hippoboscidae; genus Ornithomya; species Ornithomya chloropus. The sequence goes on from OZ020529.1 coordinate 31,767,209, forward strand.
AAAATATGTTTCATCATGATTTGTTTACTAAGCAATTCTGGGCGCCTGGTGTTTTTTTCACACATTTTGAAGTTTGTTTTGATATTTTCAAAATGACGACCGCACGAATAAAGTAAAGAATATAAAAATGTTTTCATTCTTACATTTTTTTGTTTTCTATATTAGATCACAGTCTAACGAGCGTCAGTTTCTTAAGGATTTTATTAGCGGAGCACCTGGTTCATCCGGAGCTAGACTTGCCGCTTGGTTACAGCCCGAACCACGGCTCGATCCCAATAAGTATGTATCATATAAGGAATAAAAAGAATTTTTTTTTTTGACTTAGTTTTGAATCAGATGTGAACTGAATACTATAACGGAACCGTTACGTTGCGGTTGGCCTACACAAATGACAATAACCATACACGACCAGTATGGTGATGCCATAGTTGTACCCGAATTGAAGGTTCGTTTCATATTTAGCTTTTTATCTTATACGCATATATTTTTTGCAATATTTTGTCAAGGTGGAAGTTAAAGCTACACCTACTGGTACTTCATGCAATGAAGCACCTGTGAAACAACATCGCGCCTTCCAAACGCAAAATGCGTTTGGTGGTGTAGTGCCGCCACCACGTGTAAGTTACGAGGCCACTCTCAAGGAGAATATGTGTTTCAAGGCCATCACTTTTATGAAACCGTATCATAACTATTCCTTTGAGGAGTTGCGTTACAATAGTCCCGTACAAACACGTGTCACTGAAACTCTATACGCTCAAGACATGGAAGACGGTATGTTTAGTGTTCACTGGACACCCACGGCAGTAGGTAGTTATTGTCTTACCGTCACCATTGATGGTATACTATTAGAGGAGGTGCATAGAGTTGAGGTTAAAGAAGGCAATATGCCTCCCCCGTCACATAGAAGACTTACCAAAAATTCTCACACTCCTAATAAATTGAGAAAATTTTATACTGAGAATACGGCCGGTTTGCGAATACGTTCCCACCCGACGTTGCAGTCTGAGCAGGTGGGTGTAATCAAATTGAACGGCATCATATCATTTGTGGATGAGATTGAAAACGATGATGGTGTTTGGCTACGTTTATCTACTGAATCCATTCGCCAACACTGTACAATTGGCTGGTATCCCACGGAAGCCTGGTGTTTACAATACAATCAGCACTTTAATAAAATTCTACTACATCCTGTGGTAGAGACGGCTTGTACAACTTCTTCGAATAGTGAAAATAATGTTGGCGATCCAGATAATTCGGTCAGTCCTTCGGTAGTCACAGTTTCTGCATTAGATTTCAAACCTAAACATCGTGAAGTAGTTGAGAATGTAGAGCTGGTAACATCCAACTTAGATTCTCCACCCTTAGGACAGCAGCCGTCAGTGAAGTCGAGTTCGCCTAAGAAAAGTGCATCAGATGTTTCTTTCGAATCTTACACTCAGTCTATGGATGGACAAATCACAATATCTACAAATCCGTTTTTTTGCAATGAACCCGTAGCGGATAATAAGACCTTTCCGGTTTCAAACCCAGAACAGTTTCAGCCTAGTGCTAAAAATGAAGAATTATCTGGACCTGAGGAAGAAATACAAAGTTTGCCTACAACAGGTCCTACTAATGCCATAGGTTCAGCTATAGCGGGAGTGGTAGGGGGTGGTGCCATTAAATTGCAAGCTTTGCAGAAATGGTTTAAGGGCGACACCTTAAATGAATCGAATTATGGTCGAGAACATCATCAACCTTTTAAATGTAGCGATGTGAGTGAAATTGCATCAGTTTCAGTACGTGAATTAGTCCGGGTAATGGGTAATCAAGATAATAGAAGTAATGGAAACAGTTCTGCTCATCAACGGCGTCCTTCGAGTCCACTGCCCATTCCTTTCGACAAAAGCACTGATTCGCCCAATAATAGCGTAAAATCAAGCGAAACATCCGATACTTCAGGGATAATAAGTTCAACTACAACACAGGATTCTAATAAATCGGAACGGCGAAGTGCTGATACACAATTTGATGTGATAAGTATGAGAAACACCAATTTTACTCCTAGCCAAACTGCTGCTTTATTATCAACACCAAAACATTCTCTGCGCAAAGGTGTGGGCAGCTGGAAAGCGACATTCAATACAGCATTATCTACATCACCCGAAACCAGTGCTATTAAGGGATCAGATCTATCTAATTTGGAGGAAGAAGTTAGTTTATTGGAAATAACCACCACCACTATGCAGGATCAAAAAGTATTCAGTGAATTGCGCACAACGTGCTCAACGGGTAGCGCTGAACATTCGAGTCCACCCGTATGGCCAGAACCTATTGGTAGCGCACAATCGAATCAGAATGCTTTCTTTAAAACCGCACTCAATAACAAGACAATAACTATGGGCCCCATTAAAAGGGCAATGCCACCGTCCTTCGCTGAAAGTATCAGAGCGGTATTCGCTGCCTTTCTTTGGCATGAAGGCATTGTTCATGATGCTATGGCTTGTGCCAGTTTTCTTAAGTTTCATCCGAATTTACCTAAAGAAGGAACAACCGTTATAACTAGACGGGAACACGGTGATACTAAGCAGCAACTATCGCGAGAAGAAAAAGCTCAACAGCGTCATTCGGTAGAAGTAGCCAATGCTGGTAATTATTTAAATATACGACCTTCCACTTTGGAGACTCTCACGAAAAGCGGAAATTTTACGGTTCACAATCGCAAATATCGAAAGTCTCAAGCAAGCGAAAGAGATGGTGCTGAGGGTGGAGATAAAGCAAAACTACAAGCATTGCCAGAAATTGTTACAGTCCTACCACCCGCACTGCGTAGTTTGGTGTTTTTATGGGAACATATCTGTACGAATTGTGTACAAATGGTGCAGTACAATTCGATGAGTCAAGAAAAGCTGAGTTCTCGTGAGCATAGTGCTGAGACCCGAAATCGTCCTGTTGGCAAAGATAGCAAGGAGAGTAAGAAAACAAAAAAGAAAAAAGATGATGGCTCCTGGTGTGAAGTATGTCAAGTTTTCTTACCCATACCCGTTACATATCATATGCGCATGGTTCATCCCGGTTGCGGGAAACCCGCTAAAGGTAAAGGATATAACTCTGTGGGTATATATTGTGAAGGATGGGCGGGTAATTGTGGTGAAGGTGGTAAGGGAGCCGCCAGTTGGTTTATAATGTGTGAAACGTGCCGTGACAAGTATATTTCAAACAATAAAAATATTAACAACTTAAACAACACCAACCCGACTGGACCAGGTAAGTATTATCTCTCAAATTTGCGGACCCAGTTTAGCATCTTTACTTTAAATACTCAGGTAATGAGTTAAATATATTTGGTTTGAAAAATACTGCATTGATTGCGAATTCGGAAATATATACAACAATGCGTGAGAATGCGAATTTCCTTTTGGAACTATCATCCAACATTATGAATATACGAGCGGAACCAACCTTTGATACCGCATCTGGAGTAATGAATAATAGTAAAAGATCTCCTCAACAAATGCCAGTAGTAGTGGAACATCAACATTTCACTGCAGTCGATGTGAACAAACCTAGTACTAGTCGGGGCGAAGCGTCTCGTCATAGTCGTATTGGATTAAAAATAAATGGAAAATATGGTGGTATGATGAAGGCATGAGAAATTTTAAATGAAATTGATTTTTATTCGGATTGTTTTGCCAGGTTCTTCGTTTCGTAAAAGTTCATATTCACAGGAACGGCCCTGGTTAGCACCCGAAACATTTGCTTGTTTGGAGACTTTTGGGGCAACAAACAAGGAGGAAATGCCTTACGAAATATTTGGTTTGGGTGCTAATGATAGTTGTATTGAAAGGGTAAGTTATTTTTCCATTGAAAAGTAGGGAACGGTAGTTGAATTTTTTAAATCTGTTCGTTAACGCGTAGCCTCTTTCGGATATTTCTTATGAATTGTCCGAACCCATCAACCATGAGGCGGCCTCCGGTCAAGCAAATTGTATAACAAACAGCAGCACTTTGTCAAAATTTCATCGTAGCTTTTCTATGGGTCAGGGTTGGGGTATGATGCAACAGAAATCTAACCAGTCCATCATGAGACAAGAAGATAATTATTACCCCAAGGCTGTGTTTCGGAGGCGCAACAATTCATCTACGGATGCTGGTGGTTCTCTATTAATTTGCTACCCTTCTGAAAACTTAAGACGTCTGGTGCCCGAACACATGCTAATGGCTACATCGGTTGTGCCGCAACCTACTGAAAATGATGTTAAAGTTCAGAAAGTGGAGAGACCGCGGGCTATGAGTAATTTGGATTTAGAAAGTGCCAATCACGTAAGCGCCTTGGTGCAACGCCCCTCATTAACGTTTATAACGCAAAAGCATGATTTGAAAAAGTTACGCAGTGCCATGAAACGTAGTCTTCGTATAGCTACGTGCCGTAACTATTCTTTGCAGGCTTTGAACTGGTTATTGCGCTCGGTCACTCAAAATGTTTGTTTGCACGATTTAATGTGGTGGTTTGTCAGCTCTTTAAGTACTTCTACCGCCACCACGGCAGATCCTTTTGATGGAAAATTCGACGACTATGAGGCGGCCCTTGAACATCCAGTATCTTATACACAAATTAGTGGCTGCTTATCCTACATGATAACTGACAGTTTGCACAAGTTTCTGCAATCTGTTGCAGATTTAACCTTGTATCTACCTTTGGGATCTCCCTTACAGCGCATAGCCATTCAGTGTTTTGGAATACGTTTTCGTCAAACTGATCATCAATTTTTACATAGTTCTCATGTGTTTGGTAATATATCAAAAATTCTCTCCAAATCCGATGAACAGAATGAAAATTCCCATCTACTAACGCTAAATGATAATCTCTACGCAGTAAATAATGGTGAACAGAATGCAACTGTAGGCGGTTTGGATGTTGGAGGAAAGGTTATTTATTACAGCGACTTGAATGGTCATTTCGAAATAACGGTATCCTCGCGTCAGCGCATGGTTGAAGCTCTGACTGATAACTCAACGGAAACGTTTTGGGAAAGTGATGAAGAGGATCGCAATAAAAGTAAGATGATTGAAATAACAATGAACAAATTAATCTATTGCTGTAAAATGCTACTGGTCCACATTGACAACAGTCGCGATATACACTGCAAAGTGTCCAATGTAACATTCTATGGAGGCCAGTCCTTAGGTGACACCACTCTCATTAAATCAATGGATGTGGATGCTAAGTGCAGTGCTTGGGTGACGGCCAAAATATACGATGACAACTTTACACACTTTCGTTTGGAATTCTCCGGTCCGGAAAACACTTTGAGGGTACGACAAATTAAATTGTTAGGTTTGCCGGCTATAATGTGCGACATTGGCGATTATCTGCACAATCCCTATGAACTACCGAACAACTCAAACTCAGAGTCCACACAGCTTGTGAAAAATAACCTCAAATTGATGAATGCCATGCATATACAGCAACAGATTTGCGAAAGTGAAACTTTGCGAGTGTTTCGCCTGATAACAAGTCAAGTGTTTGGTAAACTAATTACAACGGAAGCGGACAGCGAGGAGATGGATAGAATGGGCAAAAGCGGTTCGCAGAATGCTTTGGGGGGCTTGGATTCAAGTGTCAATTCTATATTGGCGGATTCTTTGGATCTGCGGGAGCATATGGTGGGTATATTGTTCTCGCGCAGCAAATTGTCACATTTGCAAAAGCAGGTAATTGTTCATATTGTGCACGCTATCAAGAAAGAGGCTCGGCGCACACGAGAAGATTGGGATGCGGCCAATTTGAGTGATGATTTGAAGGGGATCATACCAAACGGTCAGGATAATAAAAGCGAAACTAGTTCAGAGCTTAATCGTACTGCTGATACGTATTGTTTTGAAATGTTAAGCATGGTGTTGGCTTTGTCAGGTAGTGTAGTTGGACGCTCCTATCTGTCGCATCAGCATGGTTTAATTAAGGATTTGTTGACACTACTGCATGCGGGTAGTGATCGTGTGCAACGTCAAGTCACTTCGTTACTACGTAGAATCCTCCCAGAGATATCACCCGCTACGTTTGCTGATATTTTGGGCGTTCATCGTTTGCCGCCCAATGATTACAATATCGCTCATCAGATAGGTGTGGATTTCGATATGGATCATTTGGGATTATTGGACATCTTTTTGGCAGTTATTGCCAAGTCTTTGCAATTGCAAGTTAAAGTGAAGAGTGTAGGCCCAAAAGTCAGTGTAGAAAAACCCGTCCCTTCTTTATTAAGATTATGTAATGTTCTCGATCTGTCCATACATTTGCTGAAACCAAAAAAACACGGCGTTTCGTCGGAAGGTGAAGATGTAACTATAACTGATACCTTTAGTTGTAACGATTACGCTTTCGCGGAATATGAGCACTTTGGGGGCAGTGGTAAACAGACCCGACCCGTCTCGCGGGAACTGAAAAAGGAACCGCAGAAAAATCTAAATCAACGTTGGTTCCTGAATGGTGTAATACCAAGGAAACAGGCAGAAAGCATTATTGGTTTAATACGAGATTTGGCTACGGTAAGTGAAGAAAAAGTTTTCATAATAATTAGAAACAAAACATTATTAATCACAGGGTAAAATGGGTGAGAAGTGGTCACAAACGACTAAAGCTGCTATCGCTGAAGCTGTTTTAAATTTAACTCGTTTGGATGATGTTTTTCGTACACCCGACACTTGCATAAAAACTGCTACATTATGGTTGGCTTTGGCCAGCCTTTGTGTACTAGATGCTGAGCATGTCGAGAAATTATCATCGGGACAATGGGCAATCTCGGATACGCGACCTTTGTGCAGTAATCATGATGATGGAGAAACGCCAGCCATGATTCAATGTGAAAGTTGCGGTTCTTTATGCGGCGACTGTGATCGTTTTTTGCATTTGAATCGTAAAACCCGTACTCACAAGAGGACGGTAAGTTTAGAGGGAAATAGGGGAATCTCTTACTTTTATTTATTCTATTTAGGTCTGCAAAGAAGAAGAAGAAGCAATAAGAGTGGAACTGCACGAATCATGCGGTCGCACTAAACTATTTTGGTTACTAGCTCTGGCCGATTCAAAAACCTTAAAATCCATCGTAGAATTTCGCGATGGCAATCATACAATCATTTCCAGCAGTCAAGAGTCGGTCGGTCGTTGTCGTTTCTGTGGCATAACTGGAAATTCCGGACTTTTGGAAATTGGCAACGTGTGTGCCGACAATCAATGTCAAGAACATGCGGCCAATGCTTGCATGAAGACCAAGTCCTGTGGTCATGCTTGCGGTGGAGTGGTTAGTGAGAAGAAGTGTCTCCCCTGTTTGCATCATGTATGCCATGCACGTGAAAATGAAATATCGGAGGGGCCCAAATTGACTCAGGATGCTGATGATATGTGTATGATATGTTTTGTTGAAGCGTTGGCATGTGCTCCTTCTATACAGGTAAATACGTTTTATTTACACCCTCCATATAAGATGATTCATGAGAAATATTTTTCTCTATAAAATATTACAAATATCTTTAAATAAATTTTTGGTTAACTTTCAGTTGGTCTGTGGCCACGTCTTTCACTATCATTGCTGTAAAACGGTTTTGGAGAAACGTTGGAATGGACCGCGCATAACATTTGGATTCTCTCTGTGTCCCATTTGCAAGACAGATATTGAACATCCCATGTTGGCGGATGTACTGGAACCCATTAATACTTTAAAACAAGACGTGAAACGTAAAGCTTTAATACGGTACGTTAAACTCCTTTACACCTTGATCAAGGAATTATTCTTTAATTTGAGTTTAATATGATTTTAGCATTAAATATGAAGGCTTGGTGCCGGATAAAGGTGATCGAGATCTTACCTCCTTGGCCATGGATCGTTTTGCTTACTATGTGTGCTTCAAGTGTCAGAAAGCATATTATGGAGGAGAAGCTCGTTGTGATGCTGAAATTGGTGAACATTTTAATCGCGAAGAATTGGTGTGTGGAGGTTGTTCGGATGTAGCACGCGCTCAAATGTGTCCCAAACATGGCACTGATTTCCTCGAGTACAAGTGTCGTTATTGTTGCTCGGTGGCGGTATATTTCTGCTTTGGCACCACACATTTTTGCAATGCCTGTCATGACGGCTTTCAAAATGTTACCAATATACCGAAAAGTAAATTACCCCAATGTCCAGCTGGACCCAAGGGTGAACAACTAATGGGTGATGAGTGCCCGTTACATGTAGTGCATCCCCCTACCGGTGAGGAATTTGCTTTGGGGTGTGGTGTTTGCCGCAAAGCTCAAACGTTTTAGCAGCCACCTGAACAAAACCCTTATGTTGGCAATGAACGAAATGAGGACCACGATGGGAATGGTCATGAATTTGTCGAGTTGCAGTTAGAAGAAGAATTGGACAATCGGCGTTCTTATGAATTGGCCGTTAGTGATTATGAGGATGATTACGATGACTAGCCACTCATACAATAAATTAAAAAAAAAAACACACATCTTTCTACTCCCCCTTTACTTAGCTCAAGTGCTTTAATATTAACTCAGTTTAGTTTAGATTTAGAAATGTGTTCTAGTTGTTAGGATCACAAAAATATATTCATTTGTAGCACTTGTCAAATAGTTTGATTGATAATAATAAATTATGGCTTCGTTACAATCTGATTTTCATTTCAAAGGTAAATTTGGCTTAGGCCAAATCTTTAATACCTTCCATATCTGCACATAATTAGTAGGCGTGTCATATACATGACGCCCTCTAATAGTGTATATATAACGTAACAACTTGTAAATGGAGTGTTGCATAAAGTACGACGTTTTGTAAATTGTGAGCGTGTCTGTTATCCGACCATGCTCACTATTTGCACATCGATGAATGAGATAATCGTGGGTGGGGTAGAAAAACGAGAAGTGTTTGGACAAAATTTCAGGCCAATATCTCAAAATTTACTCCCGTGAAAATGCCAACAAAAGACTAACACAAGGACAGACACGTCTAGACCGACTCAGTTTTTGCTGATCAAGAATATTGGTAGTGGGTCTCCTAAATTTTACATACACCTAATATAACACATTTTACTTGTTTTGTTTGTGTTTGTAGAATTTTTTGATCAAAGTTTTGAATGGTTTCATGCGTCATTTGACCCAATTTTCTTAAATTTTGTTAACTGTGTGCGTGTGTATACCTGAGTAAGCAGTGTAAAAGTATCAATAACCTAACCCTTCAACTATATACGTCACATTTACTTAACAGGTGACATCATTCTCATACAATTTTTGTTTCTTAGTCGGGACTCTTATAAAAGCAGAGAAAACTTCCCGTTATATTCATGTTATCATTTATGTCAAGTGTCAAGTTAGTGTGATGGTGAAGAAGCTAAATTTATCTTAGAACAAATCCACATACAAACAGTGGGCGTTGCAGGTACATTATTACGCTTCTCAGAGTGTAGGAAAGTAAGTCGAGTTTTACACTGAATACAGTTTAGCATACGCCCACTTTTGTCACATACCAAGCCAATTTGATATTTTGATGATAGCCAATTTTTTGTGGTAGATATACAGATTTATGTCAATTGTGGGTGTGGCTCTTAACCAATTTAGCCCAACTTACAATCTGCATGTAAAAACCATTTACACTTAATATACGAAGAAGTCATTCAATGATTCGATGGCGGTGTTGTGTGGAAATCATTCTCAGTCAGTTTGTTTCTATGAAAACTTTGAACGCTTATATCTCGGAAACGGTAGCTCCTATCGATCTGAAAATTTTTGCGCCCCTTTTTCTAAATGCAATGAAGAATTCATTAGTCGGGTTGTTGAGGTCATAGGTTAAACCATTTTTGAACAAAAGAATACTTTGTAAAATGGCTTATTATAATTAGGTGGGTGGTGGCATGTCCATAAAATATATATTATACTAAAGCTGAAAAACTTTCCAGGTATGGGCAGTTAATTTGAACTAAATCTGTTTAGCAGTTCAAAAGTTACTCGCTATTGAACATAATCATTATGACAAAATGGCATAAAAAATATTTCGACAAATTTTGCTAAATTCTCCAACAACAATAAAAACCACACTAAAAAGAAGGTCGTATTGTTTTGTTTATAACTTTCTAACGGAAACTCCGATTTTGATAAAAGTTTTTGCAAACATTTAGAAATTTCTCTACTTTTTCGCGGGATTTACTTAATGGGCGAGGCCCAACCACACGCTTAGAAAATGGAACTTTTTAAAAATACATGGTGTTTATTAACCAAATGGGTGGTGCCACGCCTATAAAATATGTTTCGTTTGAAAGCTGAATGAATTTACAAGTTTTCGCAAAACGTTTGAACAAAATCGGTTTAGCCGTTTTAAAGTTATAAGACTTTTAAAAATATATTCAATCAAGTTTCGCTTACTAAGCAATTCTGAGCGCCTGGTGTACTTCATGTATTTTGATGTTTAAAGTGATTTTGAAAATTATGACCGCAGGAGTGAAAGAAATATTTAAAAAACTACTGCTCCGAGTTTTATCAAATATTTAGCAAAAATGTAAAAATCAACAGATTATTCTAAAACAGTGGGCGTGGCATGTGCATGATTGCGCCGTCTAATGGTATATTAATGGAAAAGTCGAGTTTTACGTTTATAAATTATGGGCATTCCTGTTATTCGACCATGCCTATTTTTGAAAGTAAACTACAAAGGTTTTTCTTTTAATTTTTATGATTATTTAAACATTACAAATCATACACAAAATATTAGAAAATAAAAGAACAGAAGGAGTAAAATTTTATTTATAGAATAATTGTAAGATAAGAAATTAATAGTTGAACTGCATCCTTTTCTCTGGCCTGATGATGATGTCTAGTAATTGTTGAATTGTGTTTATGCTGAAGTTTCGGCAGCATGTTCCTGCAATTAATTGAACAATATATATATAAATAATGATATGATTCTTTGATCATATTTAACATACTAGTCGGGATTTATATAATGGTTTATTATATTATGGTTTCACTAAAAACATAACAATTTTGTAGTTAAATTAAATACAGATTAATTGAGATGAAATTTATTTTAGATAGTGTTTAGTTTTCTTGAAACTTGAACAGAACCCAGTTGAAGAAGTTTTGAAACGTTTTTGGGATTATTAAGATATTTATACAAAAATCATCATAATTTGGTACAATCACAATTCCTGTAAACATCGCGGAATTGACTGATTTGTGATTTGTATTGGCTGCAATATTTAAGATTAAGTTGAAGTAATATAAAATTGTTATGTCCCTATTAAAGAACGCGTTATATTTTAACTGTGTCTATGTGTCCATCTCTGTGAGGAAATCATTCTTCTAAAGCATTGAGAGTAATGCATTCAAGATTTTCGTTTATGAACTTTATTATAATGAAAATGTAAACCTTCACTGATATTTTGATATTTGATAAAGCATGGTAAGGTTAAAGAATGCTTCCATATTCAAATATAAAATTGTTATGTGTTTATTGAAAAACCGATTTGTCGAAACTAAAGGATCTTGTTTTGGGATTTAATTAACGTATTTCTTTTATTTGTGATTTATTGAGTACTTGTACTTTTGATAAAAAAAATAAACAATTTATTTTATTATGAGGGACAAAAGTAAATATTTTTAATAAATGAATGTGTTCCATATGAAATGGTTGCTCATTATTTTTGTATTGTTGTAATAATTTGGACAAAAAATATACATAATTATACAATTAATTGTGTTTTATTTGTTGTTGCATATGTATATAAATATATATAAGTGGTATATGTCTGGGCGGGTTTGGTTGGAACTCAAGCTTCAATTTCAGCATTTACCTTGGCTTCGCCAGGTTTGCCCTTGGACCAGTCGGGTTTTTTCTGCACAAAAGTGAAAAGACAAAAAGTATTCATTAATATTTTTTACAAAATGTTCAAAAATATTTTATAATCCAAGACATCACAATAAATTACTAAATAACACTCTACGTAGAAATGATACGAAAAAGTGCTTCAACGAATGAATTTTTTATTCGTGAATAAAAAAAAAACTTTACGAACATCTTTGGTATGTATGTATGCGCAGGGGAAGGACACAATAATATGAACAAAACACCATGCAACTATGTATATCTTGTAGAATGTTGACAACAATGCTTCCGTGTAAATAACGTAGCAGTTTTCTTGCCAAGCCTTGTAGGTTATCATACACTTTGTTCTGCGACGGTTAAATCAGGCGATCGGTGGAAGTTGTGATCTCTCAGACTTCGAAAGAGCGCAAATCATTAATGCAGCTGAATTGTGTAACGTCGCATAAGCGACAGTATTCACAATAATGACAGCATATACAAAACACGGTAAAACGTCTTCGGGGAAGAGGAATAGTGAGCGAAACTCAAAGTTAACTGCGACAGCAGAACTCATCACTCACTTGAGTAATACTCTATCGGCAAAAACAGTAAGGCGACAACTCTACAAAGCTAACATTCATGGAAGGACTGCAGTTGCGAAACCCTTTATGTCAGATGTTCACATCATTTTGTTCATCTCCTGTATGTAGGTAGGTACGCATAATAACATCCACAATGACACAAGACAAAATGAATATAAATAAATGACCCGACATACGTATGAACAAAATTACGTAAAATATGGAAAATTTTCAATTCTATTGTACGCAGTGAGTGTTTATTTTCATATTTGCAACAGAAAAGTTGGACAATGATTTTGTACAATAATTTACACAGATGTATATTTGTTTAGATTTAATCCTTACACTTTTTGGCCTTATTTAAAATGGCAGTATCTTTAATCTTTTTCTATATACATACATTGGAATAAGAAAAAAGAAATAAAAGTCAATTAGATTTTAGTTAATGATAAATACACCAACACCTGTACCTACACCTCCCCCATTTACATGAAAATGAAAAAAAACCGTGGAAAACGAAATCGTGTAAATTGAAAATATATGTATATATAATTCATTTTAAGAATGGGAAATATATATTATTCATTACAAGCCTAATTCGCTCATTCGCTTGTCGAACCAACCTCGACTGTCATGGCAACATTTCTTAACTGACGGTGGCTTACCAATCCAACGCGACACATGAGCCCAAATTCTAAATGAACAAAAACTTTAACTTTTTTCCTCAGCCGAACTTAAAGAGTTTACTAAGACAAAGCCCACTCAGCTACTAAAAGGATAAAAAAAAGTAAATTTGTCTTGGGCCAAGTCTTAAATACCCCCACATTTACAATAATGGGCATGGCAGATATACGTTTTCGTCCTCTAATAGGGTATTAGAGTATTACGTACTAAATGTCGACTTGAGTTTTACACTGAATACGGTTTTTTGTAAATTTCGGGCTTGTCCTTGATCACGCCAATTTTTGCCATATTAATGGATGAAATGATTATAAATGTGTTCAAATTCATAGGTCAATTTTTGTGGCAGATAAATAGATTTTTATCGAATGTGGGCGTGTTTGTTATTCGACCACGCCCGTTTTTGGCCCATCGATTAAGGCAGTAATTGTCCATTATAAATTTCAATTTTATGAAATAAATATATTATTGTCGAATGTGGGCGTGGCTCTTTTTTTACCCCATTTTTAATAGCAATCTACGCGCAGAAATTATAATGTAGTGTCGACATAAAATTTCATTTCAAATATATCATTGACGGACATACGGACACCCGGATTATTTCGAGATCGGCTCAGTTTTTGATGCTGATGAATAATATTCGTACTTTATGTGGTCTCTGAGACCTTCTTCTGTATGTTAATGAAATGGCAAACTTAGTTCATGAATCGGCTAATATGGATCAAAAAGTCACTTTCGTAGACTACATATTATGTACTAATGTTTTACTCCTTGATTGGTATGATGTCACTCGATTAAAAAAATCCATTCGATTATATATGTACCGTATTAAATAAGAATAATAAAAATAATGAATTTACCTCTTTTTCTTCTTCTTCCAATGTGAACTCCTTCTTCTTGACAACCTTAAGTTGATTGCGGAAGTTGAATTCAGCCGCCTTCTTTTGCAGCTTAGCAAACTTATTTTCATATTTGGAAACCTTCTTCAAGACTGGCTTAACGCTAAACAATTACAATTAAATAAAATTAAATAATTATAATATGATTAATAAGTATTTATATAGATAATTTAAATACTTACAATTTGCCACGAAGATCGTTAACTTGAGCATTGAGGTCGTTGATCTAGAATAATAATTTGAATAGAAATGAAATAATAAATAAATTAGTTGAAAGTGAACAAGTGGAAATGTTACAGTCGGTTATATACCGACTCTTGAAATACCCTACACCACTTAGTTCCAAAAATTGTTTTATAATTGATGGAGTTGTTGAAATAAAAGTGAGTAAAAGTTATTGCCTTTAAATCACTTTTTGAAATATTGTACTTTTATATGGAAAGAGGTTCTAAAAACGGTTTGAATAGCAAAGTTTTATGTCGATTGACTCTCTAAAGATTCTCATCCTTCCTGTGCTTCTCTATATAAAGGTTTTCCAGAACGTTATAAGTTTTCAATAGTTTTCCTTTATGAAGATTTTAGCCTTGTAGCAAATAGTTCAAACTTTGGCACGTGTAGCTTGTACATGACAGACAATAGACATGCGGACAGACGGGCAGTTATAGTTAAATAGATTCAATTCGAATCAAAAGAGATTCTAAATTGATCCTTGAGCCAAAATTAATCAAATTAAGGACGTGACATTAATATGTCACGAATGGTGCAGAGTACAACAACAGAGTGGTTACATATTATCACTGCAGTTATATTACATGTTTAGAAATAGATAAAGAGAGATAGAGAGAAAGAGAGAGATAGAGAAGAGAAATAGATAAAGAACAACAACGTCCAATAGAAATTAAGCTGAACTACAAACAATAAACACCAATCATACGTAACCGAAAAGTGTACACAAAAATAGATAGAAAGAAAAGTAGTAACAGAGTAGAAGTTCATGCAGCATAAAGAAGATAGAATAAAAAAAGAAACATTACACACGCATGCACTAATAGTACTTGTACATAAAATGTTACATCAAGCATTATAACAGCATTACAAGCTATTTGTATTGAAGAGGTGATGGAGATAGTAAGTGGGGCGGGGGGAGCCTTTGAATGACAAGTGATGCGACAAGTCTGTTGGAACAGTTTAACATATCATGATTTTTTTTTCTATAACATGTACATTGGGAAGTAACTATAAACATGGCTACTACTCCACTAACACATACACCTTTTTTAACATTTTGTAACATGTGTAAGAATTTCTAAACAGTCACCGGTTGGGAAACTACATATGAAGAAAATAAAAACATATAAAGATATAAAAAAAAAGTAACTAACTTTAACTGTTTGACTAATGAGGTACTGCACACAGTATGGCACTCTATATATATGTATGTATAAATAAAAATATTTATATATGTACTCGTATACACAACACAACGTAAATGAAGTGATTGCAACAGTATTTTGACAACTTTAATAAAAAACATGTAAAAAATGACTAAACTTGACTTGGGCCAAATTTTAAACCCTCTTCACATCTTTATGCAAATAATGGGCGTGGCAGATATCTATTCACATCCAATCATAAAGCTTAAAAGGCGGGTTTTACACTCTAAATGATTTAAACATTTAGATTAAATTTTAATTTAATAGATCAAGTTTTCTGGCTGATACACAGACTTTTTTGTTTATTGTGGGCTGCATTGTATAACCACGCCTGCTTTTGGCACATCTGTACATGGTCTAATTATAAATTTTACGTCATAGCTTTAATTTTTGGGCCGGCTGAATACACATTTAGCGATTGTGGGCGTGTTTGTTATGCGACCATGCCCATTTTTATCATATCGATGGATGGGGTAATTGTAAATATGTAAACCAAATTCCAGTGAAATAATTTTTGTAGCAGATATATATAAATTTTTGTCAATTATAAGCGTGCCTCGGACCACACCCACTTTTTTGTCACATCGATGATAGCCTAATAACAACTACTACGTACTAAATTTCCACTAGATAGCTTTTCTTTTCGCACCAAATAATTAGATTTTTATTGTTTCTATTTTCCGACCACGCCCATTTTTGGAAAATCGATTAATAGGTTTATTATAAATATGTATAGGACATTTAAACTTCATAGGTTTTTTTGTGGCAAATATATATATTAGTGTTAATTGTGGGCGTACATGTTATTCAACCCTGCCCAGTCTCGGTACATCAATAGGTAGGCTAATTATAAATACGTGAACCAAATTTTAACTTAATATCGATTGTGGGTGTGGCTTTTGACCTATTTCTATACAAAAACCAGTATGTACAAACTTTCAGTTCAATATCTTAAAATTTACTTGTGCGCGAAAGCCAACAACAGACAGACGCATGGACATATGTACGGACATGTCAGATTTGGATGCTGTAACCGTCTGTGAAGCCTCATCCTTCTGGGTGTTGCGAGTGGAATAACAAACTTAGTTAATTGTCACAATAATAACATTGCAATCATAATGGATTCAAGCATAATATTTTAAAACATTAACCCATTTAATAATGATTGCGTTTTTATTTGTTTATACTTAACATTTTTTTAAGGCTATAAATGTAAAAAAAAATGGAAAATTATATAATTAACATAATCCTTGGAGCCAATTGCTTTTCATCATCAGTACAGTATTATGGTAGTTAGCTTTTGTGTGTTATTATAAACAAATTGTTTGGGGGGATTGTCAGCCTAAACGTTGAGTAGGTTAAGCATTTAATCACACAGCTAGACAGAGGTAAAACAAAAGAGAACCTTCTACAGCCGAAAAGGTGTAAATTATTTACAATACTGACTACACATTACACATATACGTTTATACAAATTCATTCACATAAAAAAATCATTCATTTTGTTAGAATGAATTATAGTCAAACAGTGCCATACTGCTGTGCTCTGGTGCTCTAACTAAAAACAAATTTCTAGTTAATAACACCTTTTTTTTTTTATTAAGCATTTGTTGTTATTGTTGTTGCTTTTGCCAGCTTGTACATTATACACAAAAAACAATGTAATATTTTTATTTTATTTAATATTTTTTTTTTTTTATTTAAAAATTTCTGTTTATGCAAAAATGCATGACAAAAAAGGTGGCCGGAAGTGGAGTGAATGGTTTTGTTTGGCTGGTAGATGGGTGGTATGTTTTTAGGTGGGTTCTTGATTCAGGTACAATATGAGTAGAAGAAGAGGAGAAGACATAAATAGTTGTATAGCAAGGCTCTACGTATACAAACAGCGCCTTAATTGTATGCAGTTAATAAGTTGTAGCGTTTGCACTGCGTCTCCTGTTACTGTATGGATATCTTATAATAATTATCAATGAACACGTAGGAGTTTGAAAATAACAAATAAAAACACAAAACATTATTAAATTATCAATGTCATCATCATTAAATGATCACAAATTTTGTTAAGAACCGCATACACCAACATAAGTTCTTTGCCTTCAGTTAACTATTTTTTAAATTTTATTTACTGATTAGTGGAACTTATGTGGATAATAAATATCGGGGCTTTGTTGTTTATGCGAGGGTCGCCTTGCAGTAGAAACATACATTTCATTATGAAAAATTAATATTTTGAAAATTATTATTGTAGATAACACACACACATGTAATTTTAATTCTTTTTAATAATCAAGTAGTAAAGAATATTTTGGATTTTTTAAAAATATATATTATTGTGTAGGTAGTGCGGCTCCTGAGACTTCGGAACACATACTCTGCCACTATCTTGTTTCCAGCAGAAGCAGACATCGCATATATAAGAAATATGTCCACTAAGAAAATTTTCCTTTCTAACGTAACTTTATAGATCTTTCTTTTACATGCAAAAGGAGAACTTATGTTCCACAAAAGTTCCACTAACGTTAAGATAAGTTTAACAAAAATTGTTGTGCAACAAAAACAGTGCACCTGCTTTAAAATTATTATTTTTTTTGTAATATTTTATAAGACACTTTTTCTGTTGTTTGTATCGTATAATTTGTTGTTGTTGTACGTTGAAGTGAGTGTTTGTGTTTGTCCTTATTTGACTTGTTTATATGCATGTGTAAAAATTAGGAAACATTCATTTCCGAGTAATCGGGAATAATGTTCCTATATTTTGAACGAACGAATCTCTTGTTTGTGATTGTGTTTACAGTGTAAAAAAAAAAATATATTCAAGACAATTTTTTTATGAAACACAAAACACATACGAACATAATGTTTGTTGTTTGTTGGCTTTTTTCTTTTTGTTGTTGTTGTTTTTGTTTTTAACACAAACACATCGTATAAACGAACAACAATTAAAAGATAAGATAAGAATAAAAATGAAAAAACTATTATATTGTTGCAGTACCTCCCAGTCTTTTTTCCTGACTTCGTATTCCAGATCCCATTTCTGGCTTTCACAGAGATACATACGGTCGAAATATTCCTCACATATCTCTTGTAATTCGCCTGAAAAATGTTGTTAAATATTTCCAAAAAACGTATGAAAAAATTCTTCTTTGTTTTTGTTATTTTTTTTGTTTGATTGTTTTTTCGTTTGTTTGTCTTTTAACCGTTAAAACATCTATTTAGCATAATTTGAGTGATGGAAGAGACGTATAAATAAATAAAAGTAAAAAGAAGGTATGTGTTGGTATACACTGACTGACTGACTGACTGACTGACTGACTGACTGATTGGCTAGTGATTACAATAAGTGAATCAGCTAATAAGGTAAAAGGTAAAAATCATGTTATGTGTTCTCTGATTAAAGTTGTTTTTTTCTCAATTTTTCAGAATTACACACAGAGTTGCTTTGAGGTCATATGTGGGTCAAACAAAATTCATAAAAGAAAAAATGAGTAAAAGAGAAAAATTTGTCTTGGGCCAAATCTTAAATACCCTCCACATATAAATACAGATAGTGGGCGTGGCAGATTTATAATTACACCCTATGATAGTATATGTATTACGTATTAACTTCCAACTCGAACACAGTTTTTTTGCGGGCGTAACCGTTATCTAATCACGCCCATTTTTACCACAGCGACAGGTGTGGGGTAATTATAAATATGTACACCAAATTTCAACTAAATAGCTAAATTTTTGTGTCAGATAAATAGATTTTTGTTAATTGTGGGCGTGGCTTTTGACAAATTTTGACCAATTTAAAATAGCATTCTACAGACAGAAACTAGAGAAATAAAATTTCAGCTCGATATTTAAAACTTTACGACCGTGAAAGTGCTAATAAGAGACGGACATGCGGACACGCGGACATACTTGTCTAGATAGACTCAGTTTTTGGTGCTGAACAACAATAATATCTGATCAAATGGAATGATAAACTTGGTATGCTCTGCATTTTATGTAGAGGGCATAATTATTTCTAATTATTTCTTTTTTTTGTATTCTGTTTAGGAAAAGCTTTACAACGATGCAATCAGATAATGGAAATCACAAGTCATTCATTTCATTCTTTCTTTCGGTAATATTGACTTGTGAAGTTATTAAAGTTTGAGTTTTATGTCTGTTCTGTTCTGTTTTTGGCATTATACAGGTTTGTATATGTAAAATAACTCTATAGCGATAAAATAAGATAATAATTGATTCATTCAATCATTCAATTGTGACGTATGCATATATTGAAGCATTTACCTCCTGGGCCTTAATCTTTTCAATATGCTCTAAATCGAATTTGTCACCTTCCAATTTGTAAATACGATTCCAATATTCTTTGCATACAGTTTGCAGTTCAGCTTTAAATGCAGATTAATTTTATGCATATAAATATGTATTCATGGCATAGTTGGTGATTAAAGTCAGAAAATTATTTATTTGATTTATTGCAAGTTATGTTTGTGTGTGTGTTTGTGTATGTTGTTGACTAAACTTGATTAATCCTTATCTATATATAATAGTCGGTAGAGTAGTGAAATCTATTTAAAATCGTTTACATTTTGACAATTTAAGTCGTTTAATGTTTTGTGTTTGTGCGACAATTGTTTGAAATGCTTTTCAAAAAGTTTTTTTTTATGAAAAAAAAAAAAAAAATTAAGAAAACTAAATTCGGCTTAGACCGAATCTTCAATACCCTCCACCTTAATTTACAAATGAGGACGTAGCATTTAATCTCGCATATATTTCCCATTAACGCTTAAGTCAGATGAAGTTTTCTGTAATTGTTTGTAATCACGAAGAATGGCAGCTATTCTAAAAGCAAATGGTGCCTCAATACCTTATTAATAAATAAATATTTTGAACAGGTGAGGAGTTCATATTATTTTGTCCATTCCCTGTATTTTTTTTTTTTTTGGCATCTTATAGATTTTTATCGATTATGGGCGTATTTGCGAACCGATCATGCTCATTTTGAGCTCATCGCCAAATTTGAACTTTGTGGCGCAATGTTTGTTGCAGCTAAATAGAATTTTGTCAATTATCGGCGTGACTGATAATTACCGATGTGCTATCAATAGATGGCAAAATTTTATCTTAATAATTGATGACCAGAAGAATGCCAACAACAGATGGACATACGGACGTACATTTCAAGATCACTTTACATTTTGATAATGATTACGAATATTTACTTTGGAGAGTCTCCAAGGTTTCTTTATGAATATTGTAAACGTAAATAATAAACTCATCATTAAGGTGAAGGCAGGGTTAAAGAATAAATAAATAAAATACTCTTAGAATAAAAAAAAAAAATATTATAAAGCTGTTCAAAAATCAAAAAATATGAGCTTTCACATATAAATGTATACAAAAATAGCAAAAAGCAAAAAAGCCAAAATTTATCATGTGTTAATAAATATATTCAAGGGTAGGCAGAAACCTTTTTTTATTCGCCTTCAAAACTACAAAAAACATTAATTTCAATAAAATAAAATCTTCTACGAAATTTAGAAATGTTAAGTATATATAAAGATATTAAAAAGAAGTAAAAGAACTAAATTTGGCCCAAGCCAAATCTCCCTCCACATCTACAATAGTGGGCGTTGCAAATATATAATAACGCCCTCTAATAGTGTGTACTAGAGTATTATGCATAAACACAGTTTTGTATTATTGTAGAACAAACCAAGTTGAAATTTTACGCTTGAGTTAGAATTCCATAAAGTTTTCACACAAGAAACCCGCGGCTAGATCAAACGATTTATTAAATTGAATCATTACATTTTAATCTCGATCAAGAGATTTTTCGGGTTTTTTAAATCGTTAAAATTTTATTTCATCCAAAAGATATTTTTTGAATTTCGTATTATATAAATTTAAATCGTAATCGCTATAATTTTATTTAAAATCATTCGATCTAATAGGTGTAACGATGTCCGTCTATCTGTCTACAGGTCCATGTTAATTCCAGCTCGTGTGTGTTTATGCATAACTGCTCGAATTTGTTTTTTGTTTTTTTGTAATAATTTTAATAATTGTTAAATATTATTTAATTTTTTTATACTACAAAAACCTTTTTAGTATCAAAAAATTTATTTATTATAAAAAAGAAAAAATTATTATTTTTTTATTTTTTATTTTTTTGTCGAAATAAATGCTTGCCTCTAAATCCTTGCGGGCAACTTCATATTCGAGGTCATATTTTTGATCTTCCAATTTTAAAATTTTTGCATAATAATCTGAACAAATTTTTTTCAGAGAAGCTGAACACAGAAATAAAATTAATAAATATTTTTTATTTTTATTTCTCTAAAAAGAAGATTCGGATGTGATATTAATAGACAACTAGATTATCTATGAATAGTGTGAAAATCTCTGAATGTATGTATGTATGTATGTATGTGCAAGGGTAGAAAGGCTAACGTGAGTGTGTTGTAAGTTAAAGGCTTATAAACGTGGAGGATGAACTGGTTTTTACCTTTTTCAGCTTATTTTTTTACCATTTTTTAGTCGATCTATTCATTTATTGATAATTTTTTTTTGTATTATTTGGTTGTTGTTTTGTTTGTTGCTATATTTAGTTTTATAAATATGTATATATTGTAGTAAGGTGCATAAGTAAACAACGAAATTAAAAGCGTTGTTGTGGAAATTTAGAGAGAGAGAGAGAGATAAAGAGAGAGAGAGTGAAATAGCAGAAGAAAGATGTTTTTCCAGTATTGGCAGCAAAAAGGAAAGTTTTTTTATGAAAATCTCCAGAACATTAACCCGTGAAAAATGCACAAATTGTGAGCCAACAAAAAAAACCAAAAATATTCTTATTGTTGTCCCTTTAACACCTTCACAGCTCCAACACAAAAAAAATAAAATAAAATAAAACTACACTCGAAAAAATTTTTTTCTTATACATTATTTACTATAAGCAGTGTGTCTCAGCATATGAGTCACACGGCTGATAGATGTTAAAAATTATGACAAAACGTATACGAGTATGTCGCGTAGCAATGAGGGTACAATGCCTGAAAAAAAATTTCTTACACTTTCATAGTTTACTACAGCTGGTATGACTCAAATCACTGTGACACAACCTATATGTCACATGTAGCAATGAAGGTATTAATAAACTACTAATTAAAAATAATATAAAATAATACTAAAATAATGTTAAAACACTTTAAATACTTCAATAGCGGAAGCAACACGCTTTGTGCATTCCTCTGGGGATTTGGTGTTTAGTGAAGAAATGTGTAAGAAAGGAGAGATAGGAGAAAGAATATCAAAATATTTGTAGAGTTTTTTGTTGTATTAAGTTTGATGGTGTGTACCTCAACATCCTTACGTTTAACAACGTATTCAAGGTCATATTTTTGATCCTCCAACTTACAAATCCTTTCATGGTGTTGTTTGCAAAGAGATTTTAGTTGTTCTGTGAACATGTAGAGGGAATGAATGTCTTAAAAAAGTTTCTGTGTTTGGGAAACAGGTTAGCAAATAATATTATTTAAAAAAAAAACATAAAAAAAATTAAACAAAAATAAAAAATAAAAAATTTTTTATGAGAAATTAAAATTGTTTTGATAAGAAAATTTTTCCGGTTAAAAAAATGATATATTGAATTCATGTTTGTGTGTGTATGTTTATTTTATTATTATCGATATTTTATCGATAAAAATCATTGTAAAATGGATAACTGTAAAGCGTACCTTCGCTGGCATCGCTAAGATTCCGTGGGCTACCGCAACGCTCTTCAATAATGCGTCTACGTTCAGCGGCTTTGCGTTCTTGTTCCTTTTTCAATTCTTCAGCGGCCTTCTTACGCAACAATAACTAAAATTTTCAATTATTTTGAAAATTTCATTTAAAATTTTTAATAATTCTTTAACAAATTAAATCAATTTTGGAAACTTACTCTCAGTTTTTTCTTTCTTTCTGGTGTCATGAAACCTTTCTTGGCCTTCTTAGCTTTGGAGGCTTCCTCCATACGTTTGCGCACCTCAGCACGCTTCCGTTCGATTTCCAGCTGTTTGGCTTTCTTTGCCTAACGATACAATAATAGTGTTATTTATTATATATGATAACTATTCCGAAGACAGTTAAACACGGGAAGACATTGTAATGAAAAAATGAGACAGCACTCCATTGTAGAACGACACCATACACAACACAAAGGACACTTTTACTCGGTACAATTTTGTGAACTTTATACCTCCTCAGCTTTGACTTTGGGATCGTTGGGATCTTTGGGTTTAGCGGCAGGAGCTGCAGCGGGCGCTGCTCCCGCGGCTGGTTTGGCTCCAGCAGCAGGAGCTGCAGCAGCCTTTGGAGCTGCGGCCGCGCCAGCAGCTGGTGCTGCTGCTGCTGCAGGTTTTGCAGCTGGTGCGGCTGCTGGTGCCGGTGCGGGAGCGGGTGCTGCTGCTTTTTTTTTCTGCAATTACAGAAACATACCGTTATTTATATCTATTTTCAGCTTATTGGGACATAAGCAATAAAACACAGCGTAGCATAAAAACAGTGTTAAGATTAGAGAAAATAGAACCAAAGCAGAACAGCAATCTATTAAGCGAGGCGGTATTTAGTCAAGGTACTTTATATTATTTTTCTATTTTTTAACCATATTTTTCAATAAGGACATAACATAACAAAACAAAAGTTTCGGCACTTTAAACGATCAAAAGACTTCAGTTCTTAAGTTAATTTGTTTCTGTAATGGTCACATATTTATGCAAAAATTAGAACCACGTCGTTTAAAAGGTTACCAATTTCTGTGGCCGGCTTGGAATCAATTGATTTGTCTCATTTTCAGCATGAAACACTTACCGCTGCAATATTTTCGGTATTTCGACCGAAGCATTGTCTCGCTGTTTCAGTTACACTAAATAGTGAATATTTCTGCACGAATTATAAGATGCACAACTTATCTAATAGGACGATTATTATCACCGAATTGGAGTAAAAGTTCTTAAAATTACGACCTTCATGTCGGAATAATTTTTAAATGATTTTTGCCTAAGAACTTTACCATGATAAATGTGTTAGCCTGACCAACCTTGCGATATTGACAGATCATGAAAAACATTCAAGGTTACATTCGGATTAAAATACGAAATTGTTATGTCTCTATTGAAAAAAAGCCTTTATGTAATAGTTTATTTAATACGTCTTGTATTATACAGGTTTAGTTTCAAGAAGCTGCAAATGTTATTAAATAAGAAGAAGGAAAAGAAAAGAAGAGCGATTAAAAAAGCTGCCATAACAGCGCAAATTTTTACTTGGATATAACCTAACCAACGATATTTACCTTTACAATATCATCATTTCAATCCCGACCGTGATCATTTATGCTAAAAGTCGTTGATTTATTAATTTTGTACTAAAAAAATAAAAAAAAAATGATTACATGGTATCAAAATATATGTATTGTTGTAATAATATAACAACAACACTTCGATGTATAAGTAATACTCACCTCACCTCATCATCAGCCATGTTGTATGTGTTTTAGGTTTTTATTTTCTGTAATTTGACAAAAATAAAATATACATATATATATTATATATTCATATATTTGTGAAAATGTGTCCTTATATTAACAAAATAATTGGAATTTTTTGGACTAATTTTAAATTGCTTTTATTTTATTTATTAAAGCATTTATAGTGGAGCTGGCGCATTCGCCACTTATGAGCTAGAACGAGATAAAAATTGGCCAATTTCTTGAAAACCTTTTCACAACAAGTTTAGTGCTAATTATTAGCTTATTTACTAGTGTAACTTTGAACCTAATTAGTTTATGATGCCAACTTCTGCTATGATTTTAATCACTGAAAAGAGATTTTTGAAAGAGTTTTGGAGAAACGCCACTTATTTGCACTTAATAATAATTGTCAACTTAAATTTCTTTATGCGCACTTTTAAATGAGGTAAACGTTTTTCCTCTCCGTTCATTTTTCGCCATGCTGCAACAGTTCAAAGTTTGTCTCGTAGAGAAAAAAAGCATTTGGTCATTGTGTGTGCTCAGTAAGCCAATCTTGATCAAACATATTTTTAAAAACTTATAACTTAGAAACAGCTGGACGGATTCTATTCAAACTTTTTGTGAAAACTTTTAAATTAATACAGTTTTCAAACAAAGCATATTGTATGGGCGTGGCACCACTTATTTAGTTAATAAATAACATGAATTTTCAAAAAAGTCCATTTTCTAAAGAAATGGTCAAGGCCATGCCCATTAATTAAACGTCCTTGGAAAAATACAGAAATTTCCAAAGTTTTGAAAAAAATTTTATCAAAATCGGACTAATCGTTGGAAAGTTATAAACAAAACAATACGACCTTCTTTTTAGTGTGGTTGTTATTGTTGTTGGAGAATTTGACAAAATTTGTCGAAATATTTTTTAAACCATTTTGTCACAATGCTCATACTCAATAACCTATAACTTTTGAACCGCCTAACGGATTTTTATCAAACTAACTGCCTGTACCTGGAAAATTCTTCAGCTTTACAATGATAAATATATTGTGG
This sequence comes from Ornithomya chloropus, assembly GCA_963971445.1. Taxonomy (NCBI): domain Eukaryota; kingdom Metazoa; phylum Arthropoda; class Insecta; order Diptera; family Hippoboscidae; genus Ornithomya; species Ornithomya chloropus. The sequence goes on from OZ020529.1 coordinate 31,793,165, forward strand.
GCATGGCTTTGTCCATTAAATTATGATAACCTATTTTACAAAGTATTCTTTTGGTCAAAAATGGTTTAACCTATGACCTCAGCAACCCGATTAATGGATTTTTCAGGGAATTTAGAAAAAGAGGCGCAAAAATTTTCAGATCGATAGCAGCTACCGTTTCCTAGATATAAGCGAATATCAAAGGTTGTAAGTGGGGTCGTATAAGTCATATTTATTGTATTCATTATTAAATCCTCCACATAAAATACTAAGTTTGCCATTGCGTTTGCAACACCCATAAAGAGGCGTCAGAGACCCCACAAAGTACTTCTTGGCCAGCATCAAAAACTAAATCCATCTAGACAAATGTGTCTGTCTGATGTTGGCATTTAAGTTTTGACTTAAGCCGAATTTAGTTTTCTCACTTGTTCATTTTACTTACTTAAGAGATTGAAATATATCGATGGAACAAGAAACTGTTTATTATATAATATTATCTAGGAAATCCACATGTTTCGTTCGCTTAATGATTACTGGACATATTTGCCGGCACTTTTATTTCAATTTTATTCAATTATGTCGTCTATAACGGAATATTGCCTGCGCTTCTCAAGTCAAAAAGGAAAAACTTGTTATAGATTGCAGATGTAGTGCGCAGGTGCAATATTTTAAAAATTTATTTGCAAAATCATAAACGTACACCCACGCACTCATTGGCAGAAAATTAACAAAATGAGACTCGATCGGATTTTCTCTTCTTATGGCAGAGATGTGTTAATATTGTTTTGAAATGTATCTGTAGCATATATGTATATACTACATAGTTACGAACAAAAATAATTGAGTGAGAGATTTTATATAAATTATTGAAGAAAAAAAAGTGAAATTTTCCTTATCTGCACATTTTACTTTGTTTCAGTGTTGAAGTAATTTTTTTCTTTTTCTTTTAATTGTAATTGTTGGAATTATGATATTTGATACACACACAAATATTTATATATATATGTATATATACTACCACCGATTTTCTAGTATTTTATAAATTAATTATCGTATGTACAGAATAACTGATGTTTACATAAAATTATTTTGAGACATTCTAAGCAAGGTAATGATAGAGTATTTAGTAGCTGAGACTTTATAATTAACCGAGCCACCTTATACACCAACTGGACAGATGAAATATTAATTAAGGGTGTGACAGTTGTGTAATATGTAGTTGACATTACATCTATGCCCTATAAACTTATTTTTTACACTTTCACTGCCATGTGACACATATGCTGAGTCACACTTTTACGTTACATATTTAACATCCGCGTTACTAAAGCTAGTGTAGAGCTTTAGTAAACTACATATAGGAAAAATTGTTGGTTCAGCCAAAGGGAGTGTTATACCTTCCAAATACGGTGAAACTATAAGTTTATCATTCCATATATAACACCCAGAAGTACATTTTAAGGCGATAACTTGGTATTGAAATTGGACAAAATTAATGAATGAGTAACCCGCCCACAATATAACAAAATTTCGATCATTTAAATGTTTTTAAAAAACCACTTATTGGTATAAATTTTTCCCATTGTTACAAATTTATACAAATCACTTTAAGTGTATGTAAGTATGATATGCATAGGTACATATGTAAATATATGTATAAGTAAAATATATATACAAAAATTTATTAATAGTTTTATTTTTATGTTCCGCAGTTTTGTTGTATAAAATCAACGTTGCCATGAAGGCCGGATATATTTCTTATGAAGAAAAATCATTTTTGAAATATTTTCGTAGACATACTGCGTGCTTGGTGTATATTTTTCACAAAATTAATTTTCTTTGTATAATTCTTAATTATTTTTGTATCCTCCACATAAAGGGGGTGGTATAATAAGTTTGTCATTCCGTTTGCAACACCCAGAAGGAAGCGTTAGAGACCCTACAAAGTAAATATATTCTTGATCAGCACCAAAAACTGAGTCGATCTAGACGTGTATGTACGTGTGTCCATGTGTTTGTTGTTGGCATTTTCACGGGCGTAAATTTTGAGATATTGCGTTAAAATTTTGAATCGGTCAAGACCCACGCCACGATCTGCCATAAAATATGGCCTTTGACATTGAAATTCGGTATGCACATCTATGGTTATACCATCCATCGATGTGGCAAAAATTGACATGGTCGAATAACAGACGCGCCCACAATTTACCACAAAATCGTACTCCATGTAAAACTGGACTTTCAAGCTGATACACAATACATGCATTATTACCTGCCACGCCCACTATTGTAGATGTGGAGGGTATTTAAGATTTGGCCTAAGCCAAATTTAGTTTTCTTACTTGTTATATTTCTTTTTAATTCATACAATACAATGTTTAATTATTGTTGTTGGTGTTGCTCTAGCTGCTTTTCTTGGTAAGCAATGTAGAATTTTTCATTCTGTGTTATTTTTAGATGGTGCGACTTGATCTTCTACTCTTTATAAACATTGTATATATATTCCTAAATATATATATACACATACACACACATATGCACACTTGATCATATACAATTTATGATTTAGGTGTGTACACTATAGAAATTCTTCCACGAACGCGAGCGAATCGAATCCATACCCGAATGCAACACTGCCACAAAATTTTATGAAGTGTTACGCAATCACTGAATTTAATTTTAATGAAATTATAATCTTTTTATTAATAAATTGTATTAATTTTTTGTTTGTTTTATTTTATGCAAATAATTGTTAAAATTATTCTCGCCGAGGAATACTTTTAATTTTTAAACACTTCTCTAAAAGAGATTTTTAAATAAAAAAATAATAATTATATTTATCATTTATCTATACTTTTATTTATGAATAATAATTTTAAGAAAACTTTTATTTTTAATAATGCGGGTAAGAAGGCTTATTGAGATGCTCCTGTTCACCATCACTCACCTTAAAGGAATTTTAAAAAGATAAAAAGTTGTGCTATCTAAGACACTACTAGCAGAACTGTGATCTTTTGAACGAAAAGACTGAACGGTCCGACGTTTAATGGCAGACTATATTTTTACCAATCAACAGGCCACAGATCATTTTTCGCCCTCTAAAATTTAAATTTTAGATATTATTCTATACGACACTACTCTCAAATCTCTTATTTATTGTGTCTTTAGCTTCTTATTCACGTTTATCTTTCTCTCTTTCTCCTCCTCTCTCTTTCTAATTGTCAGATGTACTCTTTTATTGTTAAGATTTTATCAAAAGTGCGCATGTTGGTATCATCGATAAGGTGGCCAAACTGTTAGAAAAGTGTTCAGAAAAAACACAAGAAAAAAACTAAATTTGATCAAAAATTAAATACCCTCCGCATCTACATATCAACGGTGGATGTGGCAAGTACACCTAATTCTCTTTTTGCACGAATTTATTTTAAACGAATTTGATTTAACACGAGTTAAAAAACGATTTTTTCAATTTTAGTTTAGGTCTGGAATCAATCTATTCTTCCAATTAGCCAATATCTTCTTTGCACGAATTTTTTGGGAACGTATCTATCGTGTAAAAAAAGAATTGGGTGTATGTTATTACGCTCCTATTAGTGTGTATTACGTGTCAATTGTTCGACTTTTATTTTTTATAAGGTTTTTTATACATTGTGGGAGTGTCTGATATCCAACTACGCCTATTTTTGGTACATGGATGGACAAGATAATTAAGAATATATGTACCAAACTTTCAACTTTTTAGCTGAATTTTTTTTTAGGAAATAGTTAGAGTTTCATCGATTGTGGGCATGTATGCTGTCCGCCCATGTCCATTTTTGGCGTATCTATTAATGATTTAATTATAAATATATGGGCACCAAATTTCAACTTCGTTGGTTAATTTTTGTGGCATATAAAAAGATTTTTATAGATTATGGGCGTGGTCCTAACCGATTTGACCTAACTTAAATAGCGACCTTCATATAGAAAGTAACTGTATAATATTTTACGACATTATATCAAAATTTACTAAATTCTCTCTGTCAGTCTGTCTATTTTCTAGAGGCCTTGAGCCTCTCGCTAAACGCAACTTTAAGTAAAGTAGTCAAGGTAACATGCTAAAACGTAGGGTATCTAATATTTGTTTTAAATCAAACACATTTCATCAAATAATTTATGTTTACCAACAACCTCTACAAGTAGCTGAGAAGAAAGTTTTATAAATAGAATCGTTTATACTAAACAATAATTTTTAAGAATTATAAAAGAAATGAAACAAATTCGTTCAATGTTAAATCTTGATATTCCGAGAATCGCATTGGCACACAGTAAATTAAGGAAATAAGAGAAAGTTTCGTTTAGAAAAAGATAATACAATATTTTGACAAAGTCAAAAAGCAAGAAATAAGTATAAAAAGACGGACGGCTGTCTAAGTCAACTCAGATTTTGATGCTGTAAAGTCTCTTAAGCCTTCCTCTTGATGTTGCAAATATACAATACTTGTTATACACTCATAAAAAATGCAAAAACAATTTCACATTCTTTTTTTTTTAAGACTGAAAAACATTATGATATTATGAGATTATGTGTGGGAAACTATTTTGGTCTGAAGACGTACAATATTTACAATAAAAATCCATTTTTCGATCTTATCAGATATATTCCGTTACATATATATACATATATGATGAAGTACTACATTGTGAGAGTTAATGAATGGAAACGTTAAACATTTTGGTACAAAATTTGTCATTGTACGTCTGGGTAGATATTTCCATTATTATGTGTGTATGTGTGTTTATACATATATACTATATATAAGGTCAAGTTACTTTAAATCGGAATGCGTCAATAATAGAGTCAGAATGAGAATCATTCACATCCACACTCATATACGGTAAATAAGGCACATGAACTGAATTGCATGACAAGTATGTGCACCTTACGCTACTCAATATATAAACTATTTATATAATATGATAAAATTTTACAGTTACACACACTTGTATAAATATACCTCTATTTTTCCATTTAAATAAAGTCCAGTATGAGTGTAATGCTGGCTTAAGAAAGAAAACTGTATGCTGTTTATATGGGTAATGACGTCACTGTTTCTTATCTAAAAAAATATGACGTATTTAGTTGTCGGCTGTAGTTTATTGGTACTGCTCGGAATTGAAAAACACACTCACACATATACACATTTTGTCTATGTAGTGAAAAACGAAATTGGGTCAAATGACGCACAAAATCTTCATTCTACATATTTAGTTTGTAAAGTAGAATAAGTGTGACACGTTAATATATTTTATCAACGTTTATATAAACTATGATATAAAAATATATACATATATCGGTCCGTATTCACTGACGTAAATTTTCATTGATATGAAATTTTGTACAAATATTTACAGTTTCTGTACGTAGATGCCTTTTTAAATTGGTTAAAAATCGCTTAAGTGACACGCCCACTATCGACATATATCAATCTCTTAGTTGCAAAAATGAAAATGAAATTTACTGAGCACATGTAATTATGCCATGCATCGATAGATTATTGTCGATTGTGGGCGTGGTTGTTTACCGATTTTACTTAATTTATAAAACGGTCTGCGTGTAGAAAGCGGTCTAATATTTCTGCTTAATATCTCAGAATTTACAACCATACCAACAACGGACATACGGACATTTATGTTTAGATCAACTTAGTTTTTGATGCTGATGAAGAATTTATATATATATTCTGTAAGGTTTCTGACGCCTGAGTTTTCCTGGGCATCTGAGTGCGTGAGCGTTTGTGGAAATCATTTTTCTGCGATATAAATTCCAAACTTGGCAGAAGTGTTATAGTCCTTGGAGGGCTTTGATGCATCTGCGTTGAATATTGAAGACTTGGCCTAGGCCAAATTTGGCTTCTCTATGTAATGTGTGTAGTTGCCAGCTACCCATTCATACATTCGGTCTTTATACATACGTGTACACATTTTTCTTTCAAAATATTTTCCACTTCTCTGTATGTACATTATGTACCCATGTACACATGGTCGTGTATGTATGTGTATGCGAGTGTACGCTATATTTGTGTATTAAATGTTTTCCCTATCCAACAGGTTTCCTTGAACTATGTGTGTCAATGCCTCTTTCAAGCACACATATAAACGCGATATATTTTTTATACGCCCATGCCCAAAATGTCTTACTCATACTTGAAATAATAAATGTTAGTGTACGTGTGCTTGTGTGTATTTGTTATCCACCGAAGTCGAAGCTTTTAAAGTTTTAAAAAAAATTTTTTTTTTGGTATTTTTGTGAATAAAAATAACTTTCATTTATAAATAGAAACATACTCATACACATTCATACACATACATATTGTGTCTGTTGCTGTTCATGTGTATGTGTATGAGGAGTTCAAGTGTTCCAGTTTTTCTTGCCATATGACGTGGGCATCATGTTCCAGAGAAACGAGTTGAATGAAAATTTTTCAAATAAAATTTATCAATAAATAAAAACCATTGACAAGCAATAGACGCCAAGAGATTTTATGCGAGAATATATGTATGAAATGGAGGATTAAAGAAGGTCACAACGCCTACCATGCTAAGCTTCATTGTTTTCAATACAAACACAAAAGTTTAATATTTTAGCTCAATTTTTATGGCTGATAAATAGTTCTTTGTTAAATTAAGCAAAATACGCTTTAGTCACAAACCTACTTGTCCTTCAAGAGACTTCATTACAATCTTATAATCCTGTCGGAGACGTTATTAGTCCACATTTTTTCAACGAAGAAAATGATCGCCAATGGCGTTCTCTATCATGTCCTGTTGGAAGGATATTTTCGACTTGAATTGGATGAATTAGTCTCAGGGATATATAATTTCTACAAAATGTTGCCACATACCACTTAGCTGGTTAAACAATTGATATATTGTGGAGGAAGTTCGGTAACCATATAGTCTGAAAACAAACCTCTTTCGTGCGATTAAACGGCATTGGATTTCTTTTTATAGAAGCTGCATTGGTTTATGCCAATAAGTCAACAACATTAGAGGAGCTCAGAAACAATATCGAACGTAAAGTTGTTAACGTTTCCGCCGATATATTGTAAAAGAGTGCTGAATAATTGGCTTCACAAAGAATCAATCACTGCAAATATGCTCGAGATGGTCATAAAAGTAAGATCAAAATTACATAATTAAATGTAACATGTGTACTAAACTGGGAATAAATTTCAACTCCAATAGCTCAATTGTTTTGTATTTATTTAAATACAAAATTGTTATGTCCATATTGAAAAGTTTATCATTAATTTTAATAAACAACCACAATATGAGATCATGATTATGATAGAAAGACAGACAGATGCTATAGCTAAAACGGGTCTGCAAAACTTTCTTCTAGGTATTGCTAATTAATTTGGACAAAGTGAGTAAGCACTCGATCTGTTGGTGGGTGTCGAGCATATTTGTGTGTATGGGTTTATATATGTATTATATATTTATACCTACATATGTTTTTCCCTTTAACAGAAAGTGAAATGGAAGCTTTAGTTTAGTTAGGCAGAATGAGCAAAAGTTCATTGAACTGTTTTCTCTCTTAGTAAACGTATACGTTATAAAGGTACGTGCATGGTTTATGAAAAGGATAAAAGCTATGTAATTGATGACGTATGTATTAGGAATTACATTGGTAAAAGGAAAGCTTTTGGTATATGCTTCTTCTTACCTTGCTTTGTATGCTTATCATGAATGATTGGATTTTTCTTAAAGAATTGGACCCACTCCTCCCAGCTACCTCCTCCTTATTTTATTCTCTCTCTCTCTCTCTCTCTCACTCTCTTTGGCAAAGGTTGCTGTTGGGTTAAGCTTTGGAAATTATTCAATGGATGTTATGAATCATAAAATATAACATCACACCACCTTGACGTACAACTACAATAACCTGAATATAATATAAAATACTGTATATATATATATGCAAAGTATATATATACATAAATATGTGTGTATAAGTGTTAATGTGTTCGTCATTGGTGTCATTGCTATGCAAACCATACCCAAGCTGTTCATTTATAGACAAAATATACATATATATGTGTATGTGTATGCATATATATATATATATATATGTTTGAGTTGTGATTGTTGCTGCGCGTTACATCGGCACAAGCCATAACACTACTAACACAGTGACCTACTGACGAATGTTGTTGCCCGCTCACGACTACTACATATTCTTGTCTATCTATTGGCAATGCTGATAAAGTGATGATGATGTTAAAAGCAAAACCAAAAAAAATATTATAAAAACATAGCGATGACGTCATCAATGGCATTCATTCACATTTATGCAAAGACGCACGCGGTACCGTCCTTTTCCATCCTCTCTCACCTTTTGTTACCTCCATTAAATATGTTTGGGCGCAATACACAATATATACACGTATGAATGTATGTGTATATATCTATGTGTGTGTATGTATATAATATCATTTAGATTATATAGAGAATGACCTGAAAAGGATTTCGAGGACATGTATGCGTATATATACGCAGCATACGTAGGTTACACTTACAATACTTAAATAAGATCAATATTTTTTTATAGAAAGACAAAATAAAAAATATGTAAAAATAATTTTTCATTGAGGGAATTTTCATTTTCAATACATAGCTAAAATAAGAAATAAGAGGAGTGGCTCTTTTACACATCGATTGCAACCTTACTTATCCCAGTTATGCTGCAAAAAAAAACTGTTTATCAGTGTGTTGGGGTTTTTTAGGTGAGGGTGATAGTGTTGTTGTTGTTATTGTTATTGCTATTTATTGTCAACGTCATCTTCATCATTATTAAGTATGATTATTATTATTGTTGTTGTTGTTATTGTTTTTGTTGTTAATTTCAGAGGACATACCATTCGCAAGCGGTAACCTTTACGCTGCATACTGGTACTAGGTACTGATGTTTTTCTTCTTCTTTTCTTGCTGCCTGTTTGCATTTTGTGAATGGTCTATAGTCTATGGATATATACCTAGGTATGTATATATACAAGCTTGCATTCATACATCTATATATATGTATATAAACAGTTGAAGCTTACATATGAAGCGTTCATCTCAACTGAAATTAGTTAAAATTTCGTTTTCAAGCCAACAAGTCGCGTAGCAAATAACTCGAAGAAAATTATTTAACAATTTTTATTTCCTTTTTAAGATTTCCCTTAATTGTGTTATTAAATATTTTATAAGAAAAACTCTATTAATCAAAAAATATATTAATTAATTATTTAAAAAAAAATTGTGGTTAAAACACAAACCAAAAATTATTTAAAAAAAAACTAATTTAAGATTATGTAGAATAAGTGTTTTAAATAAGCTTCATGATACCTTCCACATACGACGGCAGGTATACTAAGTTTATCATTCCATTTGCAACATTCAGAAGGAAACGTCAGACACTTTGCATAGTATATATATCCTTTATTGTTATTAATAACTGAATTGATCTCAACATATATGTCCGTATGTCCGTCTGTTATTCATACTCTCTTGATAATAATTTGTAAGGCATTAAGCTGAAATTTTGTATAGCCACTTCTAACATGCGGAACACTATTTAAATTAGTAAAAATTGGGTCAAAAGCCACGCCTACAATCGATAAAAATCTATTTATTTACCATAAAAATTGAGCTATGAACTTGAAATTTGGTATGGATATCCATAATTATCCTATTTCCCTATGTGCCAAAAGTTGGCGTGGTCGGATTACAGACACTCTCACAATTTACAAAAAACCGTACTCAGCGTAAAAATCGACTCGCAACCTGAGATATAGCATAATCGTACACTGGCCGCGCCCATATTTTGTATGTAGATGTGGAGGGTATTTAAGATTTGGCCTAAGCCAAATTTAGTTTTTTTACTTATTCGGATTGAATTTTAAAAAATCAATTTTAATCTTTAGCCACGATTTTTACTTTTAATCATCAATAATATAAATTTTCAATCAATCTAATTAAAAACAACATTCAACAATGTGAAGTGACAGAGAATCCAATTGCTGTGAAATGAATGAACTTTGAAATGTGTATATACAGGAGATGAACAAATTAATATGAACACCATGCAGTACAGTACATTTTGTTGCATGTTGGCAATACTGCGTCCGTGTAAATAATGCGACACGTATTGCATAGTTTACGTGCGAAGTCGTGTGGATTATATTTCAGTGCATTATACGCTTTGTTCTGCGAACAAAACAAGCGATCGGTGAAATCATTGGTGCTCGGTTAGCGGGAGCGTCTGTGACGAAAACAAGTAAATTTTTAACGTTTCACGAGCTACATGATCCACGATATTAACAGCGTAGACAAAACATGGTAAAATATCATCGGCGAAGAGGAATAGTAGGAGACAATCAAAGTTAACTGATAGAGACCGACGAACATTACAAAGAATTGTGGCCAGACAGCATAAAACGACCGTAGCAAAAGTGACAGCAGTACTTTTCAAACACTCTACGAATATAGAAGCTGCTCTAAAAGCCAAAGCCTTATTAATAAATAAATATTGCTTATGGTGTTCACATTATTTTGCCCATCCCCTGTACATATATTTGCAAAGAAATTTCCGGTTAGATTTGGAATGTCAAGCTAGACACAAAAAGTGATTAAATTGGTACATTAACAAAAGCATGGTTAATTAATTAATTTGTTAATTATTTTGTATAATTTTAAGTGATTTTTTCCTAATTGTTATTTTTTTTTTGTTTTTTTTTGTTTTTGTTTATGCATAATATATTAATTTTCTTACTATAGCACACTATGGCGTATGAGTGATATTATGATATTATTATTTATTTTACTACAAATCTATTCTTGTCTTCTTTATAACTTATTACAATTATAATAGTCTTAGCGTATATATATTAATGTCATAAAATGTAAGTATTTAAGAGTTGTTGCTATTTTTTTACGCCTACCAACACCATCCTCTGTTTGCTGACAAACGGTTTTGATACCATACAAGTGAGTTTTTCTAGCCATATAACGTGTGCAGTGAATTTGTTATTATTTTCTTATAGTTGTTGTTGTTGTATTGTTCAAACATTTATGTGTATCTATACTAGCATATAAAGATTGTATTATTTAAGTTGAAGCCTTTAAATAGGTTTCTTTTTACACCCACATAGGCAGCGGTCTAAATAACGAAAAGCATTTTATGGTTATTTAAATCTGACGCAGACAGTGGCAGATTAAATCATTTAGGGGCCCATTTCTTTAGGTAAATTCTCTAGCTCAAGTTTTCTTGAATAAAAAAAAGAGAAGGAAAAAACAAGTAAGAAAACTAGGCGTCTCTGACGCCTCCATCTGAGTGTTGCAAATGGTTTGACAAACTTGACTTTTATGTGGAGGGTATAAAAAAATAAACGCAATTTAGTCTTTTTCGAAATGTTGATAATGTCTTGAACCAAAGTGTACAATTTTTATTAATCATAATGTGTCATAAATTGTTATACAAGTTTGTACACCCATCTTCAATTATATAAATTCGCTTTATATCGATTTAACCACATCCGTCTGTACCTCCATTTTCCAAGCATTCCAAGCTATAGCATTTTTTAAGATATTTCCATAAAATTTCGTAAACAAATATTTCTTGGGCACTCTGTTGAAAATGAACTGCATTGGACCATTTTTAGTATCCCTTCCATATAAAATCCCATTATAGAGGAAGTCTTTATATGGCAAAAATTCGTAATTCTTAATATTTCTGAACAAAGTTTGGTGTAGAATTGTTAATTAGCTTAACAATTGGCTGTAACAAATTAGAATCCGATCGGAACGTATTTGTAGCCTCTTTTTCATATAATGATATTCCAGGAAGCGACTTAATGTGTTACATATAATTATTAAACCTGGCACCTGATATATCATGCGATATTACTGTGTGTCTAATAAATACATTTTCCAATAAATGTTTATATACAGAGGTAGGCAGCAACGTTTACATATATTATTAGTTTACTATGACGGATGGATGGACGTTTTCTTCGCTTCAGTATAAGGGCCTCTCTATTTCTTTATACATTTTGGGTCATATTTCAATTGGCTTCATCACCAATTGTAAGTGCATGTGGATATTTTTATCTATATTCTATTTCGTATTATGTTCTGACACGTTACTAGTGTGTCTTAAAAAGAAAAATCAAAACCAAAGAAATTGTTAAATCCTTTAAGCATTTTAAAGCTGGAAATAGACAACTGAATATAAATAAAAATATATATAATTTGATGAAAGGAAAATATTTTTAAATAAAAAAATATTTCTTCGAGACTAAAAAATTTCGTCCTCTACATGCGAAAAATCTGTTAAGTCTTCTTCAATATTGACTACAAATTATGACAGAGAAGACCTTTAAAGTATAACAAGTTAGAAAATTAAATTTGGATTGGGCCAAATCTTACATATACTGCACATTTACATACGTGGGCGTGGCCACTTAGTCGATTTTTACTCTGAATACGGTTTTTCGTAAATTGTAAGCGTGTCTGTTATTCAATCACGCCCATTTGTGGAACATCCATGCATGCGGTTATTGTAATTAGGTGTACCAAATTTTAACTTCAAAGGTTGATTTTTGTTGCAAATATATAGATTTTTGTCGTTAGTGGGCGTACCATGCAAAATTTTGGCACTTTGCATCTTTACATGGGTTAATTAGAGATATGTATACCAAATTTCAACTTGACAGCTCAATTTTTATGGCAAATAAGTGAATGTTTGATAATTGTGGGCGTGGCTTTTGACCGATTTTAACTAATTTAAATAGAAATCTGCGTACAAAAACTAGACTGTACAAAATTTCACCTCAATATCTCAAAATTTACAATCGCGAGAGTAATAACAACAGATGGACGTACGGACATACGTTTTTGATGCTGGTTGTTACAAATAGAATAATAAACTTAATGTTATGTGTAGGGTATAGAATGCATAAATAAACATATATTTTCTATATCTGTTTGTATGCTTTTTGTAAATTAAGTACAATGCAAATGCGCCCAGTAACGAGTGACTGGAGACTAATTGAATATGTTGTTGTATGTTTTGTATGAATGTTATTTTCCTATACATTTTGTTACCTAAAACTATTGGTAATACAATACCACATTTGTAGACACTTATAATGGAACATACATAGAGACACAAAGGCGTGTTCTGGCCACAATTCTCTGTTCTCTGCCACTTAGTAGTCAAAGGGGGATTTCTTGTTCATTGTTAAAGCTTCTTCTTAAAATAGTTAGCCTAACCTAACCAACTCAATACCAACACCAACGTCTGGAAGAGACATTGTAATGTATTCATACACCTTATATTTACATATACTTATAAACCATACGCATACATATGCAGGAATGGTTTATAAGGGGGATGATTTACATACCTACTACCTCTGTACGCCAATACGTATTTCTTTGGCATTATTTTTGTTGTTTGTTTTCTTCAAACTATTCAACCTATGCCTCTATACAATTAATAGGCTGCCTTTACTGGAGTATAAAAGCCAGGTAACAGGGTATACAAAGTCTCAGTCAATTGATGTTGAGTCAAAGCCAAGTTATTAAACTGAATGGAATAAATCATTTAGACACCTATTCCTGTAAATGGTTTTATTTTTTTTTATTTTTTGTATATTACATAAAAAAGGATAATTATTCGTTACAGTGATCTAACCAACTGCCAATAACAACAATAGCAATAAAGATTAAACACAAAGAACAGCAAATACATCCAATAATAAAAAAAAAAAACAAAAAACAAGGATAACACTTGATTTATAAAAACATATTAAACAACAATCCTTTGAAATGATCAATAAAGTTGTAGTGTTTAGAAATAATTAAAAAAAAAAACTTCTACCAAGGAACAGGAGAATTTGGTGAAGCGTTGTGTATTTTGGAATTTTAATATGTGTTTTTTTTTTATATTAATACAAATAAAATATTATTCGTGTCCTTGGTCCAATTAGAAAAATAAAAATAAAAAGAGTAAAAAAACTGAATTTGTCTTAGCCTAAATCTTAAGCACCCTCCACATCTTCAGACAAACTGTGGGCGTGGCAGGTGCTCTCTAATAGTTCGCTCTATAAGGATTTTTATCGATTGTGGGCGTATCTGTTATTCGACCATACCCATTTTTAGCATATCGATGAATGGCATAATTACAGATATGCATTCAAAATTTCAGCTTTATAGATCAATTTTTGTAGCAGATAAATAGGTTTTTGTCAAACGTAGGCGTGGCTTTAGACCGATTTTGCCCATTTTTAATAGCGATCTGCGCCTAAAAGTCTGAACAAAATTTCAGCTCAAAATCTCCAAAATTTACGACTGTAGTGAGAGTGCCAACAATAGACACACATGTGGACACACGGACATATACATATTTGTAATTTTATATTGAAAATTTACAAAAACTTGCAAATGAAATGAAATGAAATGAAAAAACACTGATTTATGAAATTTTCGAAATGCATCAACTGAAATTTTTTTTAATCGCGTCTAATTCTTAATCTAAAATGTTTGAGTGTAATAATAAGGAAATTATAACAACAATAACTTCTAAAGTGGTTCAATTCAACTAAGTACTTATTGCAGCTGCTGGCCACTGCACAAGATTAGCATATGACTCTTGTGCGTGTGACAGCGGCTATTGTGAGATACTAAACACAACATTGATAACAAATTACAAAACGATCAAACGTTTCAAATAAAAATTTTACATTATTCGTTATATTCAACGAGTGCAATGTGTTAAAAAAAGCATGAAACTTGCAATCTTCAATCTTTTGGAAGTTTTTCAGTAAGGACATAACAATTTTATATTAAAAAAAAAAAAGTATAGAATAATTGACAAATTGTACTGAAATTTATATCCAAGTACAGTACACATGTTACATCTAAACCATCGATCTCGTTTGAAACACCGCAAGCATGTTTAAAGCGATCGGTTTGTCCATAATAAAAATGTTAATCTTAAGTGACGTTTTGACGTTGACAGATTATGAAAAACGTTCATGGATGCGTTTGTATGAATACATAAAATTGTTATGTCCCTATTGAAAAGCTCGTCATATAATCTAATTTTCTTTTAATTTATATCTGGGTTCTCTTATATGTGTTTTTTAAAAAGAATTATGCAAAGTATAATACCATTGTATAATTTTGTTGTTGTTGCTGTTTTACAGTTTAGTTCAGTGATGTGTAATACTGTAATACCGTATTAAATGAAACCCTACGAAAATACTAAGAATGCATATGTATATAAATACCATCTCCCCATGTATTTTAATGCCATTGGGTGGTTAAGATGCATGTGTACTTATTGAGCTGATAAGTATGAGATATATATCCAATATAACAAAATATACGATTGCTGGAGATAGTTTGAGGCTTTTTCAATAGAGACATAACAATTTTATATTTTACTAAAAACGCACTCTTGAACGTTTTTCATGATCTTCAACAACATCAAAACGGCAGTCAAGGTTAACAATTTTAGCATGGTAAAGTTCACAAACGAGCAACGTTTGAGAATTATTAAAAATTACTACCGCAATTCTGAGTCGGTGGCCGCAACTTTAACTGCGCTTACTGCAACTATCCGTCATAATAATCATCCCATCTCATAGGCTGTGCTTGCTATAATATATATTTTGTACAAATACCTTGCCTTACATCCTTACAAGATCAAATTAACTCAAGGACTGAAGCCACTTGATTTTTTAAAGGGCCAAATTTCATGTTATGTCCTTATTGAAAAATCCGCTTGATAAATAAAAAAAAAAAATTTATAAATACTTATATAAATACTAAACTCTTCTTACTCACCGTTAATTTTCTACATTTTACGCAGACTCACCAGCTGAAAGTCGTCAACTTACAGTTCAACATTAACAGAGCCAAGCAGTCAATGGTGGTGATGTTAAAAGGATCAATAATTTCTTCAAAGAACCGTTCATTTCTGTCATTAGCACGACAAATTTAATATCTATTATAATGTAAATTGTTTTCAACTCCAACACTAAAATGTTAAATTATGTTTACTTAATAAAAGTTCACCAAACTATATATAATAATAATTAATATTTTATTATTTGCCATTATTAGGTAAATCTATACGAGGGTAACATACAATTATTTGTTTTTTTTTTATTTTTTTATAAAAGTATATTCCGCTAAGTATTAAAACACTTTTAATAAACGTATTGAATTGGGAATGATGTATAAACTTATGACACTTGAACTGCAAGTTTCTGCGATGAACTAATTTTATCACCCAAACTCAATGCCATACCCTAAAATATTGAAAAAGGCACAGCTCAGTAAGAAAACTTCAATTTCAAACTAATTATAAAATTACCTGACTCTTGGCCCGTATGCGTATGTGACCGGTAACTTTTGAGTCGGGGTCATCAATTGGTTTTTCAATACTTAAATTGGCCAAAGCATTTTCACCAAATATAGATCTAAGTAGCAAAGTATTTTCTATATAAAATGAATTTCAATTTGATCTAAAAAAACATCTCTTACTTGGCATACATATTGGCGGCCATAAAACCACATTGTCCAGACAAAGCTTTTTCGGGTGTTAAGCATTTCATATTGGTGCTCTTCAGTAAATGCTTTAAATACTCGTGCAAATCGGTAAATGTGGTATTAACCGTTACCTAATTGCATTAGAAATTAGAACGCATACAAAAAGAGAGAGAAAGAGAGAAATGTATGAAAGAAAATAATTCATAGCCCTTCACTTATTGCCCAACCTTGTTTTCCCATTCGAAGTCTTGCCACATTTGTCGAAATTCGGTGTCAGTGCAAGAAGCCGGTATTATATAATCCATTATATCAATATGTATGGTATTAAGTACCACCACATTAGTATTAATGGAAGTATCATACACTAGAAAAAAACATTATTGTTCTAAACAAGTAAGAAAACTACATTTGGCTTCAGCCAAATCTTAAATATCCTCCACTTAGAAAAGAGTGGGCGTGGCAGGTACACGGTTGCGCCCTCTACTAGTGTACGTATTACGTATCAGCTTAAAAGTCAACTTTTACGCTCTATGAGACTTTTTGTACGGATATGTTATTCGTTTACGCCCATTTTTTGGCTCATCATTGAAAGAGATAATTTATGTATTATATGTACCAAATTGCAACATCATGGTTCAATTTTTGTAGCAAATAACTAGTTTTTTGTCGATTGTGGGCGTGTCTATTCATCAATTTTTCTCAATTCATATAAAGTATCAGCTTAATATCTCAATATTAACCGTGAGTACCAACAATAGACAGACATGCGGACATACGGACATAGATATCTAGGTCCACTCACTTTTTGATGCTAATCAAGAATAAATGCAATTACTTGTACGTGACGCCTCCTTCTTATGTGCAGGGTATAAAATGTATCTGTTTTTCCATGGGGTTTCTTACCGATGTTACCAAAAATGATGCCATTTTCTGTAGAGGATACCTTAACATTAGCTTTAATATTGCAAAAATCATGTGGAGCCAAAACTACAGCATGTGGTCTCTCAACCAATTTCAAATCACCCAAGGTGGCCAACTCCAAAGTACAATTTTGTAAAGTGTCATCTAAATGATCATAGAAATCAATCAGAAATGAATTAATTTATATTTACAACCACAAGACTTACTGGTCTGATTGACAATCAAAACATCCAACACAATGTCATATTGGTTGACATTAACGTAAGCTTCGGCATAGACGGGATCCGAGAAGCCGGTCAGTTGTGTTACTTTATTTAATTTATTATTGGGTGAGGCAATGTCACTGAGTGCAGTGGATTTGTTGCCGGCCAAAGCCTGATTCAAGCTGGACTCGAATACATTTTCACCCGATTGATTTTCTCTGCCATTCGATAACTGGGTGAACACTACCGGATCGTCGGGCTGTACTTTGGCAACAATTTTTTGCTTCTCTTTCAGTGTACGCTGCTCCTCTTCATACTGAGCATCTAACATTTTAGCCAAAGCTTCGCGACAATACTGTTTAAATACTTGTACAGTCTCATCGGTGCGTTCACTAAGAGTGCGCAAACAAATGAAAATCCGATCGGTATCATCATTGGTTATCGGTTTAACGGGGAAACCGGATTTGCCCAAATGTAAAATCGAACTCATGATTAGCATGACACGGGTGGTAAGACGATTTTGAGTTCTCTACAAATATGAATAAAAAGAAACAAGAAAATTAAACAACAAAAACAATAACCATGACGAGTAAATAATAATTAAAAAAGATGAAAAAACATAAGTAAAAATATTTAAAATTTGAAAAAATATTTAAAATTAAAAAAAAAAATTAATTGAAATTCATTTAAAAGAAAACTTACCACCTCCGATTCCAAGTCCACGTAACGTAGAGCCAATTTGGTCAGAGTGGCTGACAGAGCGGCACCAATAAAGAAATCACCATCCATCAGATATTGACGCAATGGTGGACGTTTCTCCTTTTTAGAAATCCTTTAAAACAAAACAAAAAAATCTTTCGGTCAAAAGTTCGGCCGAGTTCGAGTAAAATAAAATCAATACTTACGGTGCCACACTGAATGCACTTTGGGTGGCATAAGTGCCATCCGAAGTGACTTTACTGTTATTGGTGGCTGTTGCCGTTGTATTGTTATTCTGATGATTCATCAATTCTTCGTCCGTCTGTTCGCCAGTCAAACGTTTTTGTTCCGCCTCCACCATTGGCACCTCACCTAACGTCTGCTGGATCACCTCAATTACCTGCAATATATGACTCTTATCTTTCACATATTCACCCAAAATCCAAACCGCAGCTCGATGTATTTTGGATGATTTGATGTGAGGAAATGCCTCAATCAGATGGCCAATTATTTGATTACATAAATTGGGATATTTTTGTATAGCTTCACGTATAAAAATTAAAACGTCGGCAGCCGCCAATTCATTGGTGTCGGACAGGAATTCCACCAGTACGGGTATAACACTTGCTGCCACATCGGGAAACTTGATGGAGCACGAGTGCAAAGTGCGTACCAACAATTGGCGATATTTGCCCGTATCTTCGTGTTCCACATTATGAGTCTTGGACACTTCCTTTTTCAACACCAACACCATTTCATTGATATTACGGGAGGATACCAAATCCATGGCTAGATTTAGAGTTTTGCGACGCACTTCAATGTCAGGGGCGGCCAAAACACGCAATATATCCATCACCAAGTCCTGCATAACCTTTTCCATATTATCATTTTCCTTCATGGCAATCAAACGATCCAACACAATTAATTTAACATTATTGTCACTCTCTTTGACTATCAAGTCTATGTAGCAGCCGGCGGCCGCCTTAATGGCGGTGGGTGCTGATGACAAGGTAATTAAAGTACCCGCTGCCTCATAGCGCACCGCATTCGATGATGAATTCAATAAATTGTAAATGCAACGTATAAAGCGAGAACGTTCAGCAGGATTAGCGTGACACACTTTATAAATAAGTTCCACTATAACCAGTTGTAGAATGTCGCCAAAATTATTCACTTGATCAATACACGAGGCCAAATAATTCAAGGCACGCTCTTGATCAGCATGCAACAGCATGAGAAACGCATTACGTTTGCAAGACATGTCCTGTTGCGTATCTAAAAAGTTAGCTATCAATTCGGGGCCATCTGGTACCAGCCAATCGAAATTCTTGTAAATGGTGAATATAGCTAAGACGGCATTACGGCGTACATACGAATGACGATGTTCTAAACAGGACCGTATAGAAGGCATCAAAGGTTCTAATAATTCCGGCTCCTTCAATTTGCACAAAAAACGTAGAGTAGAGCCTCTCAAAAATTCATTGGGATGTTGCAAGTCCTATATATACAAATTATAAATTAAAAATATTGGAATTATAATTAATAATAATAAATTATCCCACCTTTCTATACGCATCACACACCAGAATCATTTCTTGTAATAGTTTACCATCGGGTGATGTTTTGGGGACAATTTCCCAAAAAATTAACAATAATTTCTTAATGGTATGATTTTGTACGGGTAATACAAAACGTATAATGGTCATAATAAGACCAGATAAACGTTCACCATTCAATAGCAATTGTATAACTTTTTTAAGAGTTTCGATCTTGACATTAGTATCGCCCTTTTCCAAATCTTGTTTTAATTGCATTTCATTCGGCACCTCCAAGTCGGGCGAATTAATTATAGTATAACACGGCACTGATGATTGCGACATTTTCAACAAATTTTAATTCTTTTTATTTACTTTATAATCATAAGAATTATTAATATTAGAAAAAACAAATTTTGTTGAAAAATTTTGCAAACGACGTGTCCAAAATTTTTCTATTAGTTTACTTCTCTAAGATGTGAAAAAAACAAACCAATTAAATTAAGTAACAGTAAAGGAAAGCAATACGTAATTATTAAAAATGCAGTATGTACTGCATTTACTTAAACATGGTTGATCATAAGAGGCACATTTTTAGTACGGTTTCAAGTTTCAAGTTTCAAGTTTCTTTCATCTCTAACTTAAATTATTATTATTGTTTCTTTTTTCTTAGTAAGAGAGATTGTGTTTAAAAGGTGAATAAGGAGCGAATTTTACAATGTCAATGGATTGCTGTAAACATGAAATAAAAGTTACTAATTTACAAAATAATGAAATTATAAATCATCAATTTTTATTAATAAAGGGTGTAGTGTTAATGAATACATGTGATAAATCTATTGAATTACAATGCAACGAAATTACTGGGAATAATATATTAGAAGCCTATAATTACGTAAATGATGGCCGATTTAAATTCTTAGTAGATTTAGGCCTGGTTAACCAGTTAATAAATTTTAATTTTAGATACTGTAGTATAAGTCTAACCATAACAATAAATTACAAAGTGATATCCAAACAGTTTAAAGTGCTTCCCTTATTAATATTGGCCAGTGATGAAATAGAGACTGAACAAACCAAATTATACGGCAACATTATCGATCTCAATTTACGTTTGTTGCAGTGTGTATATGCGGATAAACTAAGAGAAGCTGTACAGGAGAGAACAACTTTTGATTTAAAGGAAAAGTGTGAAATATTTCATAGCAAGCTGTCAAGAACAGATATATGGAAAGCTAAACCCAATGAATTGTGGCAATATGTGGCCAGAGAATTGATTCAGTCGAAATGGAGTATTGATGAGCGTTTCAAATTTGTAGCTTTTATTAATTGTACCAAATACGAAAGTGAAAATGTTGGAAATGGTGAGATTTTCTCATATGAAAATATTAAACAGCGTATAAAAGGACATGTGGCCTTGGGAGGTGGTGGTTTGGCTTTGTTCGGTTCTGTTTACTTTTACAGTTGGCCCAGTAAATTCACGGACATTTTTCAATGTTTTAACAATTTTACCAAAGTTGATTTAAGCAAATACCCGGATGAAAGTAATTATCGCAAAACTTGGGCTGGTGTGTATGCTTCTACGTTGGGAGCTGTCTGCCATGAAATGGGACATGTCTTCGATTTGGGTCACACTGAAACCGGTGTTATGGGCACAGGCTTTGATTTTATAAATCGTGTGTTTACAATAAATGCAAAAACCGAACATTTACCCGAACGTTTAGTAAAACAAACATATAAAGCTGAAGCGGAACTGCAAGGTTTTACGAAACTGAAAAAGCCGGCTAACGGTTTTTTAGATAATTACCGCACACAAAAAGATAATGATGGATTTTATTTTAATAGAAATTGTGCTCTGACTCTGGCTCTTCATCCATGGCTTAGACAAGATATCAGAGGTAATTTCAGCAACACTGAGTATAAAGTATTTTACGATGCTGAGACCAACTGTATAGAATCAGAAATGATGCCCTTAAAACTTATAGAAATACGTTGTGAAGAAAATAGTTTAACCAAAGACTGGTATGAGATGCAGAAATCACCAAAAGAACCGGCCGTTTACAAATATACAATTCCTCACTCATTGACTAGATATAAAGAAAAACATTATTTATTTATAATGAGCAGTGAAGGTCACATAAAACGAATAACACTGTGAAATAATTACAGATAGATGTCTCAATCTCGGAATTAGTCATTTATAGGCTAAGCTGCATATAAAAGCGGTTTTTATAAATCAAACACATAGAAGCCAAACAACGTCATCTTAACAACTCTCCAACAATGCAGAAAAACTTTAACTGTACTATTCATTTATCAGATTTTCTTCTTTGGTTTGTAACGTGTTGTGTTGAAAACAAATTATTGTCAAATTTACTGTTGACGAGTCAACAAACTGCACTTTTATTGCACAGAAATATTTGTTGGAAAAAAAATGGAACCTGCACGCATTAATTTTAAAAATTTGAAAGGTTTCCCCGTACAAGCACCTGAAGAGAAACTACAAACTGAACAATTCCTCCAAGCTTCCAATGAAATTGTCGACGTTATACGTAAGTAGCGTAACGTTTTAACAACCGCTTATCAGTACATACGAACATTTCTTTGTATATATATGCAAATGTTTATTTATAATATTTAACTTAATGCACACAGACACACACATATATATAATTTCTATGCCATCGTTTATCTTGCAGGCACATTTGGCACTTTGTTTACACCTGTTGTCAATGATATGAGCGGCAATATAAATGTAAGGGAATATGATTTTATATACAAGTGTCCTTTCTAATGAATAAATTTAAAAATTTTTCTACCATTTTTTTTTAGAAAATCCTTAAAACATATGAAAAAAACTGTAATGAATACAAATTTTTAGAAGACTTATTAGAGCAAACGGTCCTGTTGAAAGATTTTTGTACAGCTGATGCGTTGCTGTGGTTAAAGCGTGGCTTACAATTGATTTGCAAATTTTTCGAGAATATTTACAATGACAAGGAGGAGACACCAACAATTAAACACCATTTAAAGGATGCCTATGAGTGTACCTTGAAACCTTATCATGGACTAATTGTCCAAAGTACAATTAAAGTGAGTTTAAATATTATTTTAAGGGCAAGCTCAACACTTTCTAAATAAATTGTATGTTATGCTAAAATGTAGATAATTTATTGTTGGGTACCAACCAGAAACCAGCTATTGGGGAAAGGTGCTGAGCATGAGGAAAACTTGCAGACTCTACGCGTATATTTGCCAGTTATGAAAAGTCATCTCAATCACATTGATAATCTCTTAAAGCAATATCAACTCGACAAGAGTAAAAAAATTTAGCATTCCTTTGTTTTGTGATAAATATATATAACAAACGTGGTCTTTTCAATTTTAACAAAATAGCAACAATTTTAGTCATGTGTTATGGAAATTATAAATAAATAAATAAGTAAAAAAGTAAATTTGGCATAAATATTTTCCGCATCTACACATAAAGTGAGCGTGATAGGTTTAGGATTGAGCCCTCTAATAGTATATGTATTACGTATCAGCTGGCAAGTCGAGCTTTGTGCTTTTTTTATACACTGAAGTGTTTTCTGTTATTTGAGCATGCCCTTTTTTGGGTACATCCATGTGTACTCAAATTCAACTTATTAGCTCAATTTTTGTGGCAACTAAATAGATTTTTGTCGGTGGTGGGCGTGCCTCTCAAACTAATGTCGTATAATTCAAGTAGAGATCTGTGTGCAGAAGTTAAGTTGTCTGAAGTGAAAAATTTCACCTCAATATATCAAAATTTACAACAGTAAAATTGCCAACAGGAAAGACATACGGACACGCGAACGTGCATGCCTAGATCGACACAGTTTTTGAAGTCGATCATATTTTGAAGCCCGCTTCTGAGTGTTGGCAAAAGAATAACAACCTTAGTATACCGCCATCTTATGTAATAAATAAACCGCACAAACTTTATAATCTGACCAAAGGAACACTTTATTAAAGAAGGTTCTTGTTTATATTTTAATTCACATTTCACTTATCTCCAAAATGTATTTTAAACAACAATACTAAACGGCTCTAAAATCAAATAATAGTAACGGCAAAAAATCGATTAACGAATAAATTAATATGGCACACTTGTATTGAAGGCGGCACTTAAGCCGGATACTAGAATTAAAAAACCAAAATTAGTATAAAAAATAAGTGAAAATATAGGGAAAAGAAATTTACGAAATTGTTTCTTCTTCAAATAAACTTCATTATTGAGCTTATTGGCTAAATACTGATGACAGCGTATATAAGTTAATTCAATGGCTTCAATTTGTGTATTGGTTACATAATTGGGATCTAGTAAATCACTGGAAGTATCATCCAAATCTTTTGACAATGGATTGTTACTTTCTATATACTTAACACAGCTCATCCATTCCAAATTTAAAATGCAAATTAATCCCAAAAGCTGTAGAAGTAAGAAATGAATTATTTCAGAACAATTAGTATTTTTTTTATATTGAACCTGTTCCACGCCCAATTTGATGGCATTTAAGTTATCCACCAGAAAGCAATGCTCACAGACAGTCTCTAAATACCATTTATGCACCATTTCCATTTCTTTAAGATTCTCACAATTATTGATTTTCGCATCCAATTGTTCGCCCATTGACTGTAACACGTACGTCATGAGGTGAAAGTGTATATTTTGTAAGGCGAAAATCATCCAAAAGCGTAACTGCTCTAAACGACGCATTATTAAATCGGTCATTTCGAATTTGGCATACGGTTTGCGGCGCTTGTGCGAGGGTGGAAATGGCAATTTCTCCAAGGTGGTGACGCCCCACTTGACTTTAAGCAGAAAACGAAAGACTTTATTGTACGCTTGCTGGTCATCGTTGGTAATGAAATGAGTTAGTTCATGATTCAAATTGTACTTAACCACCAATTCGTCCACAGCCTCATAAACCTAAGTGCGATAAATTAATATTATGATGTCTAAACTGATTAGTGATGTATTCCCTGTGAACCTTATTAGTTTGACACCGATGAGCTGAGTTAATATCCATACAAAACAATGACGACAATTCCGGACATGTGGCGCTTATAATATCATCTAGTTGTATGGTTAGTAGCGTAGGATTAGCCCAAGTATCTCCACATTCAATCTGAAAAAAAAATAAAAAAAATTAAAAATGACCTTTTCCACTTACATACAAACAGTGGGCGGGACGGGTATATAAGTACGCCCTCTAATAATTTATATATATATTACGTATCAGCTTGCAAATCAAATTTTACGGTGAGTATGGTTTTTTGTAAATTGTGGGCGCGTCTATTTGACCACGCCTATTTTTAGCATATTGATGGATTATGGAATTATAAATATGTACCAAATTTTAACTTAATTGCTTAACTTTTGTGGCAGATTAATAGATTTTTATTGATTGTGGGCATTTCTGTTGTTCGACCACGCCTATTTTTGACTTAATGATGGATGCGCTAATTGTAAATGTGTAAACCAAATTTCAACAACTTAGGTCAATTTTTAAGGCAGATATATAGAATTTTTGTTGATTGTGGGCGTGGTTCTTGACCGATTTTACCTAATTTAATAAGCGATGTGCTGCAGAAAGAATCTGTACACAAGTTCAGCTCAAAATTTACGATCGTAAGAGTACAAACAACAGACAGACATGTCTAGATCAACAAAGTTTTTGAGTGAAAGTTGATCAAGAATATATATACTTTGTAGGGTCTCTGACGCCTCATATTCTAGTTATTATAAAAGGAACAGAAAACTTATTATACTCTCATCACTAAGATGGAAATTTTTTTTCGTACCTGTTTGAATAGTTTCGTATAAAATTCATGCATCAAATCACTCGCCTCCAACAGAAATATTTTACGTATATTTCTCAAATGCTTCAACAACATAAACTCTTCACGGTATAATTTCATAACGAAGGAGTTGGCAAAATTAATCCGTTTTGTTAGTATTTGAGATAATGTCTGAATTAAAAGCTCTTCTAACGGTAACATACAAGATGAACACTCTTGCAACTGTTGATATATATTCAAAGCATTTGGCAAAGCAGTTTCTTTATTTTCTAATGTACCTTCATCACCTGTTTCATTCAAATTCATATTCAATGCAAAGGCCATTAAAAGGAATTCATCTTGGGTGGTTAATTGATTCAATATTGAGGTGGTAGGGCTGCATTCATTTCTAACTGGAGTACTTGTTGAAGCTTCATTAGAACAACTATTATTTTCTTCTTCTACTTCTTCTTCTTCTTTTTCTTCTTGTTGTTTCACCTCTTCATCTGTCTGCTGCTTAGCATTATTACCAACTTGTTCTTTTACTTCAGCTTGAAATGTTTTCACTTTAGCTAAAAACTCTTTGATGAAAGTGTCGTATAATTTATCTTCCATCACCAAACAATTGTTGCATAGATCGCCAATTCGATCAATTTCGTACAATAAATTTAATGTACGTCCAGCCTCTAGGGAATGTTCCTGCAGTAGCTGAAATAGAGTATTTCCGGCAATGGTCTGTGAAACATGAGTCGGCACAAAAAATGATTTTTCTTTATTTTTACGATATTCCCTCACACACACGGATTGGTCAATTTTATTGATCCTTCAATCAATAGAATAGAAAATATTTTATATAATTCTTTCTATAGAACATCGGTCATACCTTTCTACAATGTACTCTTCCTGCCAATCGTCTAGGCGTCCCTGTGACCACCACGTATCAATAATTTCACAAAACACTCTAATAGCAGTCAGTAGCAAGGACATGGCTAAATTCGATTTCATTATTTGACTTTCCTCCTGATAGCAACTGCTTAAACTGGCCAGTAGGTAGGCACTACATAGGTGGGCGGGATATTGTGGCCAACTTAAGTACACTGTCTGATGTATTTCATGCAAGCATTGCAAGTGTCGGAATGCATTGTTCAGTTGCTGACGCATATTGATGAGAGTATTTACATCGAAATCCTTTGGTGTTGTCAAACGTTCTTCATAAGCCAACAATTCGTCCCATATAGGTGTTAAATGCAAATGCAGATTAGCTGCATAACATTCTAGGGTACGCGGTGGCATACATTCATTGCCATTATAAACAGATTTATGAAAACTGTTCAAATCATGCATCATTCGTATATAAGGTATGAATTGTTTTTCCAAATATTTCGTCAAGCCATCCACCGTAACACTGGGAATTGAGGAATTGGGACGTTTCTTTATGTTAAAATTCTCATCTACGGTAAAAAGCGTGCATGTGTGAGGTTCATGGAATAACCATAGAATTTCACGCATTAAATGTTGTTCGGAAATGGTGGAGGGTGGTGGAAAACGTATTAAATTGTTAGAAGTTTCACTTAGAAAGCGATTATAAAGTTGGCAAAAATTGGCTTCCATACAGGAACTCTCTAACGTAACCTGAGATTGACCATCAGGATCGGTCAACCACCAAGAATGTTGTACTTCCTCTTTTAATTTTTCTTTAGCATTGCTTCCATTGAATAAGGTAAATGGACTGCATTTTTCTGGTGGCTTGATATTAATAAATAATGGATCACTACATGGAATTACATGCCTGCCAGCCTCATCACTAGAGGATGCATTACTATCGAAATGATCCATTTTTGTACTCTTCTCTGCATCAGACCAGTCCTAATATATTTATATGTAAAAAAAGTACGTATTTTTCGCATTCACAACTTACACTTAAATCGGAGTTGTCATCGGAATACTTTTCAACTGGTACAAAATCTTCTTTCAAAACATTTTTCCAATATTTTAATTCTTCATCATCATCATCATTTGGTTCGGTTTCATCCTTCGCAGCTAAAGGTCTTATTTTGATTTTATCCTTATTGCATTTTAAGGCACCCGTTGGATTATAGGCCAAGGCAAAAAGAAAATCCAATAAGGACCAGTGAATATCTATTTCGTAGTGGTTTATACACAAGGGATGTTGTACCACTTCGTCGCACAAACGACCCAAATAATCCGCATATTCACCCAGATTATCCATATGAAAACGCTCTTGGGTGCCTCTAATGAGTCGACGTACTTCATGACTATTTGTACTTATAGTGCGATGCGTTCTCATAATACTCCAAGCAAACTGTTCACATTTCAACATATTGACATCGTCATCCTAAACGGTTTGGGTTTAATTAAGTTTTCAAAATTTTATTTATACAAACTTGCTTACTTTAAAGCCGGTCAACTGTTTAATCAACAGCGGTATGCACTCCTGTATTATTTTAGTTCTTTGATCTTGAGCCGACATTTCTATTTATTGTATTTTGTTTTATATATATTAAAAATTGATTTTAAATGAAATTTATTGTTCACACATAACATTGCTGTACATGCATAGAGATGATAAAATTTTCAAATATTTTTAACATTCATATGAAATTGTCTTTACGTTATAATATTAAAACAGGTATGTTAATTTATAGGAAGTCATTAGAAATAAATAAGATGAAGAAAGAAAGAAGTCAGGTATTTAATTAAGAATGAATAATTAAAAACTAAATATTTTTATTTATATTTTACTTTATATATATACATATGACAGATTTTTATATAATAGAGAACAATTTCTCTTTCCTAAAAGCCACAACAGAGTGGATTATTTTCAATTATTTAATCCGTTATTGTTGATTTTTAAACTATAAAAACAGTTATCGTTTATTTATATAGAATCATTTGTAATATCTATATTTTTCAATGCAGAGAGTGTGTGATTATATATTTTATACATTTTATTACAACAATAAATGTATTAATAAATATTTTTATTACGAATAAAGTGAAAGAAGTGATTTATTATATATATATTATATTATAAGAAGAGAGCTATAATTTCGTGTCAACTTGTACCCATAATAGCTTCAATAGAAAAATTCAGTTTAGGTTTAAGGTAAGTGGCTGTAGCTTGTTTAGGATTTGTAATTAGTGGAATATTTGTATCATATGATGTTCCTTCAGTAAAATTTCGTGTACAAGTTCCTTCATGCACTAATTGAGCATCAACTGCCCACTCAATATTAAGACTACATGTATCCTTTGTATTTTGCGTTAATGTCATTGCTTCAAAATGGCCGCCAGTGATGGCGGTAATGTTTAATAGAGTAGCGTTATTGATTTGATTCAATTCCGGATCGGCAAAAGCTCGCCGCTTACGTAAACGATTCATTAACGGTGAATTCCAATACGGTAAATGTGAATATTCTATAGGAAAGAAATAGAACAAAAAAGCAGCTTAGAGTATTAATTTTTCATTTTAAAAAAATTATTTCAAAATATTTTTCTAAGCTAAGCATTTAAATTTGGAAAAACGGGTTCTGTTTACTTATAGAGAAATTTTACTTTTACTTGATTTTTATTAAGTAAATATATCTACAACAAAAACATATGCCTATAAAAAAACTTCTATACGAAACACCAACCAGACAGTTTGGCACCAAATTGACTTTTACTCTCTTATTTAATAAGAATACTTTCTGTTTCTGGATTTGGTTTATTTTGTGTGTGTGTGTGTGTGTGTGTGTGTGTGCCTGTGTGTTATTTGATATCGTTCTCTATCTTTTACACTTACATATGGTTTTAAATACAGAAAATCTCAAGTGTTTTTCATTCTTGCCACACAATTTAACTTTAAACGGTTTATATTGTGTATGGATGTGTGCTCCTCAAGCTATGTATCAGTAGAACCCTTCTCCAATTACAATTGAAATATCTGACCATTTATTGAAATTTTCCAATTTGTAATATCCTGTTTTGTGCTCTCCTCCCTAGCCGTCTCATTTATTAAAAATTTTCATCTAATTTTATGCATTTTTAGGATTACGTTACATTTTTATACCCTATCATAAGCAAAGTATACAAAGTTTGTTATTGCGTTTGCAATCACACACCTACACAAAGTATATGTGTGTGTTTTTGACAAGTTTATAATCGTAAAAATTAAGTAGCTACTTAAAGTAGCCAAAATAAATCGAAAGCCTTGCCCTTTATTGACAAAAATCTTTTAGGACAAAAGAGTGGAATATTAAAAAAATTTATATATATATACTATACATCCAATTATATCCTTAATCTACGAAATACTTTTTCTGATCGAAATTTTCATGGTGAGGTGACAAAAACTTTATTAATCAATAAAAAAAATGACTTAATTTCTTGCATTCTATACTCACACATAACTATGGAGGGTATTCTAAATTTTATATAAACCATTGTTATAGTTGTTGTTGTTATTCTCTTTATTCAAAAACAATATGAAATGAAGCCAGATGAACGATTTGAATTGATGGAGACAATATGGTGCCTATTATTAGGTCTATACATAGAGAAGAAGATTTTTTTTATAAGAAAATTATTATGAGTACTTGGAAAACATATGGAAGTTAACGTTTAAGTGGTTTTTATTTTTTTTTAAATTAAGAATATTTTATATGGCTAGGATTAAATTGATGCAGAATTATGAATTGTGAACCGTTACGTATAAAAAATAAAAGGCGGGCGGATAGATAAGCAGACTCAATATTCGATGATATTACATAATATACATGTTGTTGGATGTTACCAAGATTTTCATCACGTAAATATATATATTTTTCAATAACAACATACTAATTTTGTACTTTAATATAAACGCTACGATGAACTTTTTTCAAGATTTTTCAATGTTAAAATATCAATCAAGGTTAACATATTCATTTTAGTAAAGATCATAAACTAACATCCTGCATTGGATATTTCAAATGAGTTCTTCAATGCAAAATAAATCAAATCAAGCGATTCCACAACATTCACAGGAATTGGGAATCTCTTAAACCACATTGTGGCAAATTTACATAAAAATCTTAACTTACACCTATACAGGATCAAATTAACTTAAAAACGGAAGCCTCTTGCTTATTTTAAGCATCAAATCTTATGTTATGTTATGTTATGTCCTTACTGAAAAACCCTTTATATTTTGTGATGTAAATATATTATAAGTATATACATACCGTACTTACTTTCCGTAATATTTTTATTATATAAATTAGATTGTTGCAAATGTTTTAAGTGCTGTTTGTAGACTTTCATTTGTTCCGTTAAAACATCCTGTGAATTACGCAAACTTTTCGAAGAACTGACCGTTACTCCGGCGCGATCGTTATTACAATTTTCATTATTCTGTTTTATTGTCTGTTGACGTCGTAAAGCTACTTGAGCAGCCATTACTCGCTGCCTGTCTACGACCAATTGACAATTAGGACAAATGCATTCACGCCAGCGACATAACTTCTTGTGACCCTTTACACAGGAGATGACACCATGATTGCGGCATCTAGCACATTTGGGGGTACGCAATAAACGTCCGTCCTTTAATGAATTGAATTTTGATGGCATTATTTCTTCTTTTTCTTCCCTTCAACCTTCACTTCCACTTTAGTTGTTATCAGTTTTAGTTACAATCAACGACTGACTGACTGTTTTTCTCGTACTTAGTGAAGTGAGGAAATTCATTTCAAATACCTTCCAGAACATATGTGTCGAAATGAAATTTCATTAATATACAAATTTATACATATATACGTATTGTATATGTAGTGTTTGGTATGCATTGGAATGATAACCGTGTGTTTTCTAACAGTAGCCTTAATTTCCCTGAAGTAGTTTTGCTGCGATCTGATTGGTTCAATATTTGGAAAATAAAAATACAACCAAAGAAACTAAATTTGACTTAAGTCCAATCTTATATGTCTTCCACGAATGGGCTAATTATATATATGTATACAAAATTTAAATTTTGTGGCTCAATGTTTGTGGCAGATAAATAGATTTGTGTCGATTGTGGGTGTGGCTTTTGACCAATTTTACTTAATGTAAATACCAACATACATAGAAAAACTAGAAACTAGTATTTCGTTACAATTTCATCTCAATATCTACAAAATTTACGATCATGAGAATGCCAACAACAAACGGACAGAAGGACATATCATATACGTCTAGATCAGTTTTTGCTGATCAAGAATATATATACTTTGACGCCGTTTTCACCCTCAGTATACCGAACGGTACTTATCTTATGTGTGGAGTACAAAAATACTGCACCAATTGCATTACAATTGACTTAACCATGTCCGTCTGTCCATCTGTTTTAGGCGCAAGCTACAGGTTGCATTTTTTGAAATATTTCAATGAAATTTGATGCAAGAACATATTGTGGCGAAAAGCGAAACTCTATTAAAAACCATTTTTAGAACCCCACCCATATCCCATAAATAACGCTCTTGTATGAAATAAGTCTTTATGTGGCGAAAATTCGTATTTCTTAATACGAAGTGATTTATACCGCAATTCCCTGCATTCAACTTAATTGTGGCATAATTTGTGGCAGTAAGTGGTATGGGGTATGAAAAGGTCGGCTTGACATTTTCCTTTACTCTTTAAATACAATTTTACTTTAATTTAATTAATTAATCAATTCATTTTGTTTATTTAATCATAGATAAATTACGGGTTTTACATAAGTACATGTTAACAATATTTTCCTTTTTCATATTTTAATATATTGTGTGTGTG
This sequence comes from Ornithomya chloropus, assembly GCA_963971445.1. Taxonomy (NCBI): domain Eukaryota; kingdom Metazoa; phylum Arthropoda; class Insecta; order Diptera; family Hippoboscidae; genus Ornithomya; species Ornithomya chloropus. The sequence goes on from OZ020529.1 coordinate 31,825,683, forward strand.
TGTGTTATCCTTAGGTTTTCATGGTAAATACTTACACTCGTATCTATGTGTGTATATGTAGGTGTATGTTTGTTTACTGGTTTGTGGAAGTACAATAAATAACAAAGAGACATTGCATAAGTTAATATATATATATTGATGTTGTAGTTGTAGTTGTGTCTTCCCTTAATTATTTAATTTTATACATTTATACGGTTAGTGAAAAGATCTACGAAAGAAATGTTTAGTAATTTTTCTTATTAATTAGAATAAGAGTTAGACAAATGAGATAATGAAAGAGAGAGAGAGAGGGAGAAACATGTTTTGAAATTGAGCAAAAATTGATTTGATTGATTTGACTTTATTGTAAAGTTTCGATTTTATTTGTTTTAACTTTAATTCAACAATAATTTATAATAAACTTATGTATAGATTTAATATATATGATATATATACTAAGCATAGTTTTGAAAACCTGTTAACCACGCCTGTACTTTGTAATACCCTCCACATAAGTTGAGGGGTGGTATCATCAAGGCGTCAGAAACTGTACAAAGTATATATATTCTTAATCAGTATCAAAACTTGAATCGATCTAGTCAGGTTTTTCAAAGGGTCCGTGCATCAGTGTATTCTTAGCACTCTCAAGATTATCAATTTTGAAGATATTAAGCCGAAATTTTGTACAGACTGTAGTGTTTAGTTTCTGGATGCAGATTTCTTTTAAAAATGGATAAAATAAACAATAGCGATTAATAACCACGCCCACAATCAACAAAAATCTATCTATTAACCATAAAAATTGAACTAAGAAGTTGAAATTTTAGATACATATTAACAATTGCACGATTTATCGAAATGCAGAAAATGGGCATGGTCATATTATAGAAACAGCCACAAAGAAGAAAAGTCTCGTTATGTGTTACAAAAATTAAGCTATAAAGTTGAAATTTAAATGAAAAATACACTCACATTTGTAATTAGTCCATATACCGATAAGCCAAAAATGGGTGTGTATACGCCCACAATTTACAAACCCTTTTGTACAGAATCCGACATGTTAGTTAATACTTATTGCGTTCACGCCTATAATTTGTACATATAGTACATGTGGAGGATATTTCGGATTTGGTTTAAACCAAATACTTGTTAATATAATATTAATTTTAATTTTTTAGCACAACTACATAAATGTTTACACCCTCCACCTCATAAGCCAAAGAGTATTATACCCATAAACCTTTCTTTCATCAATTTAGAATCATTTTCTGAATTTGAACGTATCCGTCTGTCTTCCGTCTGTAAGTCCAGGTATATTTGTGCGCCAAGTTTTGGCCACATTTTTTAACATATTTCGATGAAGTTTGGTGTAAGGATGTATTTTGAACCAAACAGGTGTACTATTGAAAATGGTTCAAATGAGACCATTTTTATAACCCCCCTCCAAGTAGCGCCCTTACTTAAAATAAATCTTTATATGACGAATATTCGTAATTCTTACTATATTTTGACAAAACTTGGCGGAGAATACTTAATTAGCTTAATAACTGGATGTAATAAATTTGAATACGATTACGGACCACTTTAAGTACCTCCTTCCACGTAATGACATTTTGACTTATATGGCAATGCCTCTAAGGTTCACTGATACAACTCAAGTAATTGTAGCTTAATTTTGTGGTATAGGGTATTAACTGGTCGGTCTTGACCGACTACACCATTTTCACTTGTTATTAACCGTTAAATGTGCGTGCAGGTAATACTGATTTTGAGGTTATGTGTAAATCTGATCATTCCCAACAAATGTTCCGGTTTTGTTTTTTATGGTAAGAAAAAGTATAAAAAATTGATCCAATTTAATATCTACTGGTATTCGACGTGGTACAAAAAATACACTTAAGGGTGATTACAATTGTTGGATTTAAGAAATACATACATATGCACATGTACTGTTATTTCCCAGTATCCATGTCCACTTCATGCGTTATAAATAGTTGTCAGATTATAAATAATTCTACCATTAAATGTTTTTCACTTAATCCTTTAAATACAAATCGTAACGTTTATATGTGTATATCATTTGATGGAAAAAGATCTGGATTCATACATATAGAATACTTATAAATATATATTAATAAAACCCTGTAGAGGTTATTGGCAGCCAAACGAGAGCTGCTCAATAGGAGTGCACATATGTATAATCTGGCAGTTTTCAGTTGTAATGATAAAATATATAATTTTTGTAATATAGAAAATAATTTTGGGGAGTTGCAAAAATTATATTAAAAAGATACCTACATCAAGGTCAGTTCACTTTAGTTCTGTAGTTTATTCTTTAAGGTAGGCTCCCTTTTAAATACACACAATTGTTAGACCATTCACATAGGATAGAAAATATTCCATTTTCAACATTTAGGAGAAGGCAAACTCTATGTATTCTTGATTAGCATCAAAAACGGAATCAATCTAGACATGTGTCCGTATGTCCGTTTGTTTTTGGCTCGCTCACGATCGTAAATTTTGAGATATTGTGCTGAAATTTTATACAGATACTTTCTTTACATTCATCGCTATTTAAAATGGGCAAAATGTGGTCTAGAGCCACGCCCATAATAGCCAAAAATATATGTATCTGCTACAAAAATTAACCTTTGAAGTTGAAATTTGGTACACATATATCTAATTACCCCAATTATCGAGTAGCAAAAATGGGTGTGATTGAATAAGGGAAACACCTACAATTAAAAAAAAACGTATTTAGCGTGAAACTTGACTGGGAAGCTAAAACGCTATGCATACCCTATTAAAGAGTGTAATTATGAATATGCCACGCCCACTATTTGTAAGTAGATTTAATCCAAATCAAATTTACTCTGCTTACTTGTCAATATTAAAAATTAATACCATGGATCTAAACCTCTAAACAAAAACAGAGATCAAGTAAAAGTTTCATAACTAAAGTAGGCACATAAGTACGCGAATATACAACAGCTTTAATACCTACCTGAAAATTGAAAATTCATATGAAGAGGGGTATTATATAACAGGGATAAAAAGAGAAAGAGAAGGAGATTCACATTCAGATGCAGATTCTTATTAGATTACACTATTGCGTTTGGCACGTTGAGCTGTAGTTTGCATAGCGGCTACCACTGCATCAGCACCGCCGGTGAATATCGGTTGGTTTGTGGCACGTCTTAATACATGCCACATGGCAACCGGCTTTCGTAATGACGACAACATTTGATGCCAGTGACGTAAACCTTTGCCGGTAGCATAACTACCTGCTACAACATGACCAATCGGCTGAATACCAGCCGCCTTGTCATCCATTACCCCAAATACCGTGACGCGTATTTGGGCTGTAGTCAAATTGTGCGGAGGCAGATTAAAAATCACCGATTCATTAAATATAGGACAACGATCTTTGCGCTTCATTGATGTACGCTTCTTCAGTATCTTCTTTTCATTGTTCATAAGATAAACCTGAGGGTGATGGATTTAATATAAAAATGTCCAATCTTTTCTTAACTATTACCTTCACGAAAATTTGTTGCACCTCCTCCAATACGGTTGCATCATTTTTGTTGGGCAATTGCAGTTGTAGATTGCGCCCCTTGACCACCACAATTGTCAAGCGTTCGGCTGTTGGTAGATAGCTTAGAGAAAACATTAATTCACCCCAACGGGCGTTACATTTGCGCGAATCCGTTAAAGGAATCCATGTCGTTATAGGCCTAGGCATCTCACCAATTTCCATTTCCGCTTCACCTATAACAATTCAAAATTTTGCGTATTGTTAGAAATGAAAAGTGTCTCATGTCTCTGTCTAACCTATTAGTGTATGCGCCGCTCCACTGTGATACATATGAAACCATAAGGAATGTTTCTTTTCTTGGGTCTTGAACCAAAAGTTGAACGATTCATTATATGTTGGTACGTAAGAATTTTTAAAAATCTGAAAGAATAAAAGTTTCAAAAATGAACAAGGACAGGGCTTTTCAACAAGGACATAACAATTTTATATTTAAATAATATACAAAGTAATTGAGATATTGGGATAAAATTTATTGTCGGCATAGTACACATGCAATATGTAATTATAAAATCTCATTCTTATTCAAATGACGAACGCGAATATATTTAAAGTTGGCTTTAACGCTTTTAAAGTTGTTTAGAATTACGGAATTTTTATTAATTTACAAACATTTTTCGTTTGTGAACTATAGCGTAATAAAAACTTGATCCTTGACTAACGTTTTAATGTTGACAGATTATGAAAAACTCTAAGGAATGCATTTATATTGAAATACAAAATTGTTATGTTGTTATTGGAAAAGCTGCAGAAACGAGGAAACATCTTGATTAACAACCTATTTACCTGGGTTTCTAAGGCACCTGCCTGATCGGGTACTAAATAGATGCGTACAAATGTATCCAAAGTTTCGAAACGAAATGGCAAAACTAAACCCTTCGCCTCTAAAACACTAACATTCAAATCCATACCCTCCTCTGTGACGGAATTTCTGAAATGACATTTATCCAAGTTTTAACAATTCTTCACCTCTGCGGGATATATATTATTTACTTATCATAATGCAGACGTACACACAAATAGCCAGTTATTTGAGTATAAGTGGATGATTGCTTTTCACAATTGCTGTTGGATTCTGTAGACAAAAAAGAATCTACCGAATCACAAGAAATGGCTCGCTCTATATTGATGCTATCCGTGGAACCTAAACTGCCCGAATCTAAAGAACATTGTGAACTGTTGCGACGCCACAGATTAAACGAGGCATCGTCCTGTATTAATAAGCGGCCAAAATTCCAAGAGTTGGTTCCATTGGGATAAGAGGGTGCCGCATTATCAGCAGGCGGTGTCAATTTGCGAAATAGAAAATCTTCGGATATGGTCTTCTGCAACATGTACGGACTCTTAACCTTCTTCACCACACTGGCGAACGGATTTCCATATTTGGCGTTGACTTGGGGTTGGTGAAAGGCATTGGCTAAATTCTTTAAAGAAGTGGCGGCAACATTATCGTCTTGCCTCTGGTTGTCGGGAAGATTTTCAGCTGTTTGCGATAGCGAACGATTGCGAAATAAGCGTTCACTAGCTGACGTAGTGGCGATAAAAGGATTACCATCGATTGGTTGTAAAAGATGAGATTGATTCAAGGAAGTGTTTGACTGGGATTTGTTGTTGTAACCATTTGTTCCAGTAACGGTTGTTTCTAAAAAGGGATTGGTATTTGTGCGTGCAATTGTATCAATCTCGCTAACGCCATTTTCACATCTATTCTCTTTAGTTTGAGAGCCGTTCTGATGAGTGGGAGATAGAGATTTTCGGGCCACTGGTCGTGGTAGAGCGGTACTCGGTATAGTCAGCATTGAATTTGTATGATTTGTGGGTGCACGTGTTGGGGGCGGTGCTTCCAAGGTGGGTACGTCAATTTCCCGTTGTCTCAGCAGTGTTGCATTTTTTAACTTGAAAGTATTTAGCGACAGCATTTCGTTCTGATCGCTATCATCCAACGAATGAGTATCGGATGATGAGTGAATTTCGTTTTCGTAATCAAATAGGAATTTGACCGTTTTCGTATGAGCACCGTTACTACCGTTACCGTTACCGTTACTACTGTGAGGTGCTGGGGCGGGTCGTAGGGGTTGTGGCGGTATTGTGGTATCCGTTTGTGGTAAATTCCACAATGGTGTGGTACACTGTTTAGGTGATGTCTTGCGAGTTGAATTATTCGAATGCTTGCAACTTTCTCTATCGACCGTATCGAAACGTTTAAAACTACCACTGGAGCTTAATAAAAGTTCAGATCCGGAATGTATCTGAAATCACAAAATCCCATGATATATACGATAAATAGGGCAGGGTAAGTCAACTAACCATATATCCATTTGTTTTGAATAGTTTATGGGCTGATAAACCAATCTTTTCTTCTTTATATGAACGCGTGAAGAACTGTTCACGATTTCCCAAATAATGAAGCAACAGCATAATAATGGCAACGACAATAAATACCAACAATATTAAGCTGGTCAATGTTATGGGTGTATCGTCCATTTTTATACCCAGTGAGGAGTACTGACATGACTCTAAAATTAAACTAAAAGAATAAATAATGTATTAAATAATTCATTAATTGAGTCCCATAATATTGATTGATTCCCTCTGCTGTCAAAGGGAGTGCGTGGTCACTGTATGGATCACTTGTTGTATGAATTATTGATTAGTGTAAATAGGACAAACACTGAAAACTGTAGTCTCAATTTAATTATTCATATCATATGCACACAAACACACGCACACACATGTGGACTCATTAAATACCCAATCACGCATAAATACAATCACTACTCTCCAAAAGGCCACTTTATTGGTTTATAAACACATATGCTTGTATATTTATATATATACATATGATATGTATAAGTATGTGTGGAGCTGTAAACATATTCACACTCATTCCCCTTAGGAATCAACAGAGACTTTAATGTAATTTTAATTCCTTTTATAGATAATCTTAAATATTGTTGTTGTGTCAATATTTTTTATATTTCACACAAACACACACACACACACATATCCTAAGTTTGTCATACCATTGAGACTCTGCAAAGTATATATATCTTTAATAAGCATCAACTACTGCGTCGAATTAGACATAAATGTCCGGGTGTCCGTACGTCTGATGTTTTTGGCACTCTTACGATCATAAATTTGATTGTTATAGAGCTGAAAATTTTTAATGCCACTTCTAAATATTTTCAACACGAAAATCGCTTTTTAATTTAGGAAAAATCGGTCAAGAGCCACACCCACAAGGTAAAGGTAAAACCTATTTATCAACCACAAAAATTTACGTATCAAGTTGAAATTTGGAACTTATATTTATAAGTAGTCCTTCTAACAATATACCAAAAATGGGCGTGGTTGGATAACAAAAACGTCCACAATCGATAAAAATCTATTTATCTGCCACAAAAATTTAATTACAAAGTTAAAATTTAGGACACATATTTGTAAATACTCCATTCGTCGTTGAGTCAAAAATGGGCGCGGTCGCTTATAATTTATAAAAAACCGTATTCAGCGAAGAACATGGAGGGTATTTAATATTTGGCTTAAGCCAAACTTAGATTATTGTTTATTTAGGTCCACAATAAAAGATGTTAACAACCTTTTAAGTGGCTTTACCGTTATGCATAACACATTAGAAAACACACAAAAACATCTCGATTTATGCATTCGCGTCAGTTTAGTTTAGCGGTTTATCAGCCCCTTTCTTTATAGTCTAGTTGTTCTTTATGTGAGAACGTCAAACTAACGGAAGAGTGCTTTGTACCAAAAGAAAGTAAGAGCTGCTGTGTATATAATGAAAGAAACCATATTTTATTAAACACAGATGACGACAAGCCAAAACTGTCAACTAGTGCGATATATCGACTGATATTATAGAACTTTGACACACTTTATGTACAATGCACTCTCAACCCACAAGAGTTAAGGGTCTAAGTGAAAAAGAATATAACCACCAACCAACACAACTACGTGCAAATATAACGGCCATGTATCCCACTTGGACAAAATCATTTCGTGTTATAAACTTTTCCTTTCATTATTTCTTTATTCAAAAGGTTTTTTGTCAAAAAAGAAAAAAAAAAACACTTGTAACGAACAGATAGAATGAAAAGCATCGTTTTTTGATTTAAATGAATGTAAATCTGGAAGAATTCAATATATAACAAAATAAAAAAAATAAACAAATCCAGGTCACTACGTACGAACTAACAGATACAGCTTTTTTTCTTTCAATTTCATTTATATCATAATCTATAATTTATTATCATTAGTCGTTAGAATTAATTTTAATTAATCCTCTAATTAAATTCGCACACGAATATAACTCTAATACACAAATGTACAAATAAAAATTGGTAAAATTTACCATAACTTCTAGTTAGCCTCGGCCCGTCTATAAGCATTTGTATTATGCGTGCATTGTCAAGAGAAATTTATAAGGTACTAACTGCTATCAAATATAGAAAATTCCATCAACCTCTCCGAACGAACAGGATGTGTTGTTGTGTTTATTGTTTTCCCCAAACTATGTACATAAATGTGAAAACTTTAGTCTACTTGTCCGTTTTGTCATATTTCTAATTTACATTACACGGTAATGAGCAAATGCATTTTAAAAAGCATCTTTGAGAAAAAAATCTACGATTAAGTTTTTTAAATATTTTGATAAATTAAAATTTATTATAATAATGTACATATGGAGTAAGATATTTAATTAACTTTCAAGTTTAAAAAAGTAAACAGCAACAACGAAAAAGAGCAACAAATTGTATTTACGGAAGTAATGGTGGAGGTTTTTTATTCTTTTCGAGAGAGTAATTGTAAATGGAACAAACAAAAGTGAAGACAGAAACCAAATAATTTGGTAAATAAAAATATCATGCTTGGCATTAAAACTCCATGTTTTCATGCTTATGTTCGTTTTTGCGCCATCTAGACAATAAATAGGAATTCAATTGTCATCACTCATTTTTTCACCATTTTGAGAACAAAAAAGAACATCTTTTCATTGCTCGTTTTTGTGACATCTTGCGAACGGTGCATTGCAAAATATTCTACAGCATACCACTAAATACAACCCTGTAAAGAAGTAGCTGTCAATTTCATAAAAGTAGTTGTTGGCACGAAATAAGTAAAAAAATTTTCCTAATTGTTAAAATGAATCCTTTTCGCAATCCAATATGATTTTGCATAAAAATTTATGAAATATTAAATGCAGTGTTATTTAACATTTAAAAAACAATTTACAATGTAAATTTGTGCTTTAAATATAAATTATAATAAAAATTTTACCTTCGCTCAAGTGCTACAAGTTAAAGAATATTAAGAAGAAAAAAAAAATAGGAAATGCGAAGTAGCGAAATTTTTTCTGCTTGTATAACTTAAGAAAAAAAAAAAAAACAAAAGAATATTAAAACAATTGTTAGAGGTAAGAATAATAACAAAACCAAAAACAATTGAAAATGAATTATATTAGTACAAACGAAAATCAGTTGTGAAGTGTAATTTAATAAGACTAAGAAACCACGTATAAAGGAATGAAATTGGATAATTGATTGAAATGAAAAACACTTGAAAATAATATAAGAACTTGGCTATAAAAAAAACATAAACAACAATAAAATTGCACATAAGCTAATAAAAGTTTAGCTATTGTGAGTGTAGTTGAAAGGCCCGCATTCTTAAGTGTTTTTTGTTCGGTGTTTTTTTTTTGTTTTGTGTTGTTTTTATGTATTAAGTTAGCGGTAATGAATCAATAGAACACATATACAAATAAATTAGCAATACAAAATAAGGCAAATTGATTAATTTACTGATCTAGTCTCACATCATCTAATATTTATTTTACGGTGAGGATTTCTTTATAGGTTCAAATGAAAAATGAATTTACATTCGTTCACTAAACTAATCTACATAGTGATTCTTAGAATTACGAGAATGAGAATCAAATGTAATATTATGTGAGAAATTGTTGAGGATAAGTGATACAAAGGAAATTTACATTAATTATATGAATAAATATGTAAATATCGAGTAATTATGTAATTTGAACGTGCTGATTTATAAATGTTTAGAACGAAAACACGCTCTCTCTCGCGGTGTAACTTCAAGTTCAAGTATGACATGGCCTTTTATAGATGTAATTCACCTTGAAAGTATATTAATTTTGTAGTTCCGTTTGTAACGTAATATAGAAATTATAAGAAGTTAATAATTAATCGCAATGAGTGCGGGTTTGTAAAGGCATTAAACTGATTTATAATAAGGATTTTCTTATTGTAGGATACACACTCCTCTAAGCATTTATATGAATGCTAGAAAGCTATAGAAAAAACTACGTTCTGTACTCTTCCTTTACGGTTTTTCTAAATGGAATTTGCACGGATAATTAAATAATATATTTATTTATTTACAGGATAAAGAATTATTTTTAATATTTAAAACCCACACAACTTCAAGTTAAAGTGTTATATATAAATAAGGCAACATGTTAAGAGAAGTCTTGCTCAGTTTTGTATTACTCTCCATCTTTACACAAAGATGCTGTGTTTACAGTGGTGAGTCAGTAAGCGCCAATCGCTTCAATACACACATGCACGCCCCTATGGATGGCGGCGGTGGTGGCTCCATACCACAAAAGTCACATCATCCAGCCCATCATCCGTCTTCCTCTCCAGGATCGGCAACCGGTTCTGGTTCAATATTGGGTAGTGGTAGTGGTGGCCATATGGAGTCAAGAAATTCATACAATTTATTAAGTGAGGCCATGTCTCAAGCAGTTAGCAATGAATTCAGTGAGTGTTTAATTAACAATAAAGAAAAAATTAAATAAAAATTATTTCATAATCCGTTTCATAGGCTCCATGGGTGGTAGTGGTAGTTCCGCTGATGGTGCTTGTCATGCTGATGATTTGGAATGTTACAGTATGCAAGATCGCTTGGGCATGGAGGCAATCCGTACTCTTCATCGTCAATTGGATGATGATGATAACGGTAATATTGATCTAAGTGAATCGGATGACGTGAGTACAACTACACCAGCCTTATTAATATTATTTATAACGAAATTTATAACAATACTTTTCAAACTGTGCTTAGTTTCTGCGTGAAGAGCTGAAATATGATTCAGGTTATGAGAAAAGACAAAAAGCGTTTCACTACAACGACGACATGCACATATCGGTGAAGGAGTTGTGGGAAGCTTGGCTAAGATCAGAGGTTGTGTTTGTAAATAAATTCAATTACAATTAATACCGAAATTGATTAATTGTTTAGGTGCACAATTGGACTCTCGATCAAACCACCGATTGGCTGGCTCAATCTGTTCAATTACCGCAATATGTGGATTTGTTTAAAATACATAAAGTTACGGGAGCCACCTTACCCAGGTATTGCATTTAAATAGTTTACATGAATAAATATATGTAATATTTGTTCTATAGGTTAGCTGTGAATAATATGCATTACGTTGGTAATGTTTTGGGTATCAAGGATCCCATACATAAACAAAAGATTGCTTTAAAAGCTATGGACGTGGTGTTGTTTGGACCACCTAGAGGTAAATGCAACAATTTTGAAATATTCTTTTTATACCCCACTTATAAGATGGCGGTTATACTAAGTTTATCATTCCATTTGCAACAGCCAGAAAGAAGCGTCAGAGAATGTACAAAGTGAATATATTCATGATTATTAACAAAAACTGAGGAGGTCCAGACGTGTCTATCCGCATGTCCGTCTGTTATTGGTATTTTCTCGGGCCTATATTTTGAGATATTGAGCTGAAATGTTGCCCAAACACTTCTCGTCTTTTTAGACACGTCCCTGTTTAAGCGAAATCGACCAAGAGCCACGCCCACAATCGACAAATATCTATTTATCTGCCCCGAAAATTGACCTATGAACGTCAAAAATTTATTATTAATATTTATAATTACTTTTTCCATCAATACGCCAAAAATATAGGCGTGTTCGGATAACATACATCCGCCTTCATATATACATATACCTTGCACACCCACCATTTCTATATAGATGTAGAAGGTATTTAAGATTTGGTCTAAGCCAAATTTAGTTGTTTTTCTTGTTTTTAAATTTTTACTTCTTTTATTCAATTTTCAGAAACTGGTACACGTTGGAAAGATTACATATTGGTGACGTTGCTGCTTAGTGCTATTATTGGTTGTTGGTATGCTTACCAGCAGAATAAGAATGCGAAAAGACATTTGCGTCGTATGGCCAAAGACATGGAGGGTCTGCAGAAAGCCGAACAGAGTCTCCAAGAGATGCAAAAGGTTGGTTTTCTTCTCAATTCATTTTTATTACAATTAACGATTTCTCGATTTATACAAGGAATTGGAGCGTGCTCGCATGGAACAGGAAAGTGTGGCAACACAAAAAATGGATTTAGAACGGCGCTTAAAAGAGGTGCCCTCCCTAACATCCTCCAATTCAGATCTGGAAGTGCAACAATTGAAAAAGGAGATTGAAATGCTGCGCTCTGAACTGTCACGAGCCGAAGTAGAATTGGTAGACAATTGTTGGGCACCGCCGCCCCAATTGCAATCGTGGCTTCAATATACGTACGAACTGGAAAGTAAAAATCATCTAAAGAAACGTGTAAACGCTGAAAAACAGCTGCAATCTGCACGCGAAGCTTGTGAAAAATTACGCAAGAAACGGTCCAGTTTGGTGGGGGCATTTGTTTCCACTCATGGCAAAAGTATTGATGATGTGGATCGTTCTATAGTGGAGGCGCGCAATTCATTGGGAGAGGTGACCAACGAATTGCAAGAACGTTTGCATCGTTGGAAACAAATCGAACAATGCTTGGGCATGAATATCGTGAACAATAATGGTTTAAGTTTTTTGGAGAGTGTGCTGTACGGACGGAGTAATGGTGGCAGTAGTAGTGCTGGCTCTTTAAAAGGTTCAAGAGGTAAACAATAATAATAGTGGAGATATTCCGGTGGCAACCTGTGCAAGCAAATTTAGTCTTTTTTATACCCTCCACATATATTTAGTTTGTCGTTCCATTTGCAACACTCAGTAAAAGCATCAAAAACTATGACCAAATGTCCGTATGTCCATCTTTTGTTGTTAGTCTCGCGATTGTAATTTCTGGGATATAAAAAAAAACACTTCTAGTTTCTGTACACAGATCGCTATTTAAATTGACTAAAATTGGTCAAAAAGCACGCCACACATTTTCAATTAGCCCAACCATCAATAAGTTAAAACACACACTATTAAGTTGAAATTTAGTATATCATCCATGGATCTACCAAAAATGGGCGTGGTTCGGTAATAGACACGCTTACAATTTATAAAAAAATCTAAATAGAGTAAAACTTTTAGGGCGTAATTATATGCCTGTCACGCCCAATATGGTTATTTGTAGTTATGGAGGGTATTTAAGATTTGGCTTAAGCCAAATTTTGTTTTCTTACTTGTTACTTGTTATTTTTCTTTTTCATTCTATTATTTCAATTTGTTTTTAAATTCCTATTTAGGTCGCATGGCCAGCAGCACCGATGACCTTGATGATGATTCTGTTCAAGGTAAGCTAAGCTTTGAAAACTTTTCATTGATGTCTGCCGAATAGCATACAACAAGCCCCCCGTTAAATGCTTAAAAACCTTTGTATATTCCTACACACAGATGAAAAACTGTGAATAAATTTTATGAACAAAAAACAAGAGTAAAAAAAGTTCTTAGTTTGTAGATCATTTGAATGCTTTGGCTAAAAGGTTTCAAAAACAAAACAAAACAAAAAAAAAAAAATAATAATTTTGAAAAAAATCATGGAATGATTTCCTCCATTATAAACATAAACATTTTATACTTAAAGATTCAGTTGTTTTTCTTATTGTTGCTGTTTTTATTAGTTCTTAAAATTCTACTTGAACTGTAAATGATTCTATTATAATACTTAGTAACCTTATTAATAAAAAGTTAATTTGTTTAATTTCGTTTATTCATCACGTTTTTGTTAATGTTTTGAAGCAATTTGTGTAAATGTGTAAATGTGTGCTTTAATCCCTTCCGGTGCTGCTGCTTGTTGATCGTTGATTATTTGATTGTTTCAATATTTTCCATATTTTAACGTTTCCAGTACATGAATGTATGCTTAACTTGGCTAAGGTGGTGGTGGTTCTAGTTAAATGTGTAGGAAATATACTGCTCAGCAAAATATTTCTAATCTATCAGCACTTGACTGAATTTTTAACATCTTTTAAGATTCTACACATAGCTCAAAATCCTGCTATAGTTGTTTTCTAAAAATATACACAAAAGCAAAGAAAAATTACACGAAATGTCACCGGAATGGATTAAAAATTGTTTATCTAATGAAAGAAATTCTCCAATCGCGTTGTAAGTATTTCGTTGGGTTAGAAAATATTTGGGAAATATTTCAAAATCATTGACTTTTGAAATTGCATTTTCGAAGAACGATTGCCGGTAAACACATTGCTTCAGCAAGAAGAAGACTCGTAATTCGTAATAATATAAAAAATGATGAAACTGAAGGTAAGAATATGTTAGTAATTCTTCTCTTTTCAATTGTCTCGCTTGGACATCATGACGTTTCTACCCATAAGCAAGTATTTGGTTTATTTTCCTTATTTTTGCCTGCATGTTTATTCGAGTGTTATTTTTGTTTCTTGCATCTGTTCATTCATTCATCATTAATCTGAATGTTATTAAAAAGAAAAAAAAGAAAAAACAATCAAATAATGAAACGATCAACTCTTTCTCATACATACGTCCGGTATATGATAATTGTAGCCTTCCCTACCTCTACTGCGAACACTTTTCTTTCTTCTCCAGAAACCATTATTCCATTTCTTATAATTATTCATTTTGTTAAATTATGAATAGAGATTCTTTGTGTGTTTCAACCAGGTTTCACTGATGGCTACAATCGCAATTCAACACATTCGGCCAACACGTTAATCGGGAATAATACCAGTGCTTTGCGTTCGGATGATACGTCAGATAGTGAAGAGGGCAGTGCCGATACAACATCAGTACAATTTTATTTAGGTAATAATCCATCGACAACTGCTGGGTTCGCAGCCATCACTAATATTACACCATCGAATGCAATACAAACCACACGTGCAACTTGCACCACCTCTGCTCCATCAGCTATAGAAAATAATGAAAAATTAAATCAAACTGCTGGCACCTGTACATCCAATTCGGTACACATGTGTAGTGATGAGTAAGTATGCCTTGAATCTGTTGTTTGATTAACATTTTATGCAAGGGGGACTTACGCACCTATCCTTCCGATTTATATGGAAAAACCATATAACTATCGCTCCGGGATCAAAATCTGAGTCACTTTAACCATGTCCGTCCATCCAGATTTTTTTTTTAGACATTTCAATGAAATTTGGGTCAACGACATGTATTGGGCCAAAGAGGAACCTTATTGAAAATGAACCAAATTTGACCAATTTTATACGTAAAACTATGAAAATTGAAAAAAAAATTAATGTATTTAAAAAATTAATTTATTTTTATATTTATTTATATAAATTAAATTAATTCATTTACTAATTTTTTTGATGTAAAAAATAAAACAAACATAAAGTAAAAAATATAAATATAACGGTATATTCATAAAAAAAAAATCCACATTTTAAGAACCGTGTAAAAGTGAAAACGTAGAAAAAGAAGTACCGTGTAAATCGGGTGAATAAATAATTCATTAAATAATTCATTAATAATTAATATAAAAAAAATGCACAAATGAAATGCGTCGTGATATCTAAGAAGTCAGCCTAAGCCAGATATATACCATCATTATGCATAAATTTTATTTCCATTTTGTTTATATTAATTTTAATTAAAATAATTTAAACGTTTAGTCGCCTTCTCAATGTAATTTATATTCTCAGTTATGTGGTAAATGGAGATGCCAGTCGTCACAGTCCGTCTGTATCATCGGAACGTTCAGTTACAGTGCCACCGCGCACTAAAAAACATACACCAACATCATCAGTGGCAAATATTAATATTCCAAGTACACCGCCTCCACCACCGCCCAGCGATCCAATTGGTCGTGCTCCACTACCGCCGCCCCGTAAAACAAATCAAAGGTTTGTTTTATTCACTCAAATTAATAATCGAAACAAATCAATTTAATTTAATTTGTTAAATGTTGTTTAAAGTTCTATCCATTGCACCATTTCCCAGTAAAATGCATTCAAAAAAATAAGAATTATGAAGATATAGATATAAACCCACCGCCTAGGGACTTACTAATTAAAAACAGGTGGCAAGACTTTGTATTTAAATATTTATTTATTTATTTATTGTTGTTGGGGATCTTTGACAATCCCTTCAAGATTTCAATCATAAAAACATTGTCAATAATATCACTAAAATATTTTCCGTATTATGTTTTAATATTTTTTGGAATCGATTTTAAGTTAAACTAAAAGCACGCCTTGTTTTCTGTCCCATATTTAAGCTGAAGATTTGGCTTAAGCCAAACCTTAAATATCCTCCACATCTATATGTACCTTGCATCAGCTGGCAAGTCCAGTTTTCCACTAAGTACGGTTTTTGGTAAATTGTGCGGTTGGGTCTGTTACTCTATCACGCCCATTTTTAGCACCTCGATAGATGGGGGTAATTATATATATGTATGTACCAAAGTTCAACTTATAGCTCAATTTTTATGACAGATAAACATATTTGTGTCGATTGTGGGAGTGGCTTTTAAGCGATTTTCCTCAATTTGAATAACGATCTACGTGCCCAAAACTAAAAGACAAGATTTCAAGGCAATATTTCAAAATTTTCTATAGGGAGAGTAACAACAGCGGACGGACATACGGACGGACGTATTTAGATCGACTCGGTTTTTGTTAATGATCAATAAGTGTGGTCTCTAATGTCTTCTTCTGGGGTGTTGCAAATGGAATGTGGAGATTATAAAAATTGCACGATTGTGATGCTCTGTTAACTTTGTATTGTTTTTTTTTTTTATTACAATTTGATGATAAATCAATAATTTTATTTTTTTTAAATCTTTTTCTAATTTTATACAATTTCAGAACTCAAAAACAAAAGTCAACCTGAATTAATTCTGCGTTGTTATTGTATGTAGTTCTTTAATGTATATACAAAATAAAAATCAAAATTAATTTTTTTTAAGAGAAAATAATTGAAAACTACCCGTTACCACAACTTCATTAATTATTATTTTTTTTTTTCATAAAGCTTAAAAAAATATTGAATGCGAATACATGGGAGAGGTTTTGTGTCTGTCCTTAATATTAGCTTACATGTTATAACCATTCCACTGCCATTAATAATTTCCCCCTTGTTTTTGAACTTTTTTTTTTTTGAATCAAAATTTTTTTCTAATATTGTACTTATTTTTCGACAGCTTGCTATTGAGGTCACAAAGTTCCGATTTTATGATGAAACCGTCAACACAGCAGCAGCCATTAACTGTAAATGGAAATAATATATTGAATAGTAGCAATGGTGCTGCCGTTGGTGCTGCACCAGTGAAATCCAAAACGAAAAAAATGGTTAAACAGCATAGTACAGCCAGCCAACAATCTACCTCGTCTACTGCATCATCAGTGCAATCGGCACCAGATTTGGGTAAAACTCAATCCCCTTCATGTTCGTCATATATAACAACGTTGGAGAAAATCTCGCCCACTTATCATTTTCAGCAGCAACAACAACAGCATTATTATGTTAATCATCCTTTTCACACAAACGCCTTGCGTCATCCATCTTTGCAGCCAACAAATATAAGTTACCATCAACCACCCGACTTAAAGACATTTCTTCTTAAAGGCACCAATTTATCAATTGCTCATGATGTACATCACAGTGACACTCATTTGAATGTTATGCGAAATTCTTCCAATACCTCTGAAATTGTTGATAATCCCAATAACACTTTAAAGAAACGAAGAAAGGGTTTACGTTTTAGTTTTGGAAAGAAGAAAATCCATAAAACAGCTACAGAAACGTAGTGTGTCAAAGTCATCTAAAATTTCGCTGTACTCTAGAATTGAAAGATCTTAAAATAAAAGACTTGCAGATAAAGTCGTCTTCCTTACTTTACACACACACATAGTCTTCCTTAAAATCAAAAAACAAAAAAAAAATGCTTGAAATTTCCGTAAGAAACCATCGGATTAAGTGATTCAAAAGTATAACACCAAAATAGTGCCTAAGCAGCAATACATAGCAGCATACAAATCAAATAATGATAAAATGTGAAAATAAAATATGACGTTTGTAGTGTATATACAGATCAAGTACTATATATATATATATATATATATATATATATATATGTTTATTAAATAATTTCAACCACATTGGGCAAAAGCGGGTCATTATTGATACTTATAAAAATATAATTTAATTAAAGAAAATCTATAAATAAATAAATTTATAAATATTTTACAAATTCCCGATAAGACTGTAAGCATATAACAGAAAATGTTAAAAAAAAATTAAGTAGAAAAAAAAACTAAATTTGGCTTAGATCAAAACTAAAATATGCTCCACATATCATACAAAAAAGTGGGCGTGGCAAGTGCATGATTACGCTATATGGTAGTGCATCAGCTTAAAAGTCCGCTTTTTTTTTTTGTAAATTCCAAACATTTATTCCAAATTTCAACTACAGCTCAATTTTTGTCGATTGTGGGCGGGGCTTTCAAACGATTTTGCCCAATTCCAATAGTGAGAAGAAACTTCCGCTCAATATCTCAAAATTTACGAAAGTAAAAGTACCAATAGCAGATAGACAGACGCACATACATGTCGACATCGACTCAGTTTTTAATGCTGATATATATATTTTGTAGGGTCTTGTATGCCTCCTTCTAGGTGTTTCCCCCCATTTTATGTGAAGAGTATACTGAACTAATGCAAAATTGGTTGTATTATGATTTTTAAATAAAGTGTAAATATATATTTGAAATGAAAAGTTTAAATATTGTTCAGTTGAACGGTAAAT
Organism: Ornithomya chloropus; assembly: GCA_963971445.1. NCBI lineage: Eukaryota > Metazoa > Arthropoda > Insecta > Diptera > Hippoboscidae > Ornithomya > Ornithomya chloropus. The sequence goes on from OZ020529.1 coordinate 31,844,273, forward strand.
GATTTAATCTTAACTTTTTTTTGTTACGATTAACATTTTATGAAAAGACAAAAATTCTATTGTACTTAATTTTTCATATAATTTTTAATTAAAAAAAATTAATCAATGATTGTAAATTTTTATGCAAAGCATTATTTTAATAAGTGATTATATAATTTTATATACATAAAAATAATGTTTTATATTTAGGCGATATCTCGAAAACATATTAAAGTGTCAATCTAAACTTTATTATAATTAATTATAAGTTAAGTTGGATGAGATTTTTTATGTCATGATATGTTTTCTCTGAATGCATGTTCATATATTACATACATACTACTATTAT